>RWGZ01001647.1:321934-351006 GCA_009725065.1 Utricularia reniformis | reverse complement strand
CCCTATTGGTCTAGGATACATTTTTCCGGGGTCATTACCTCCTTCCCCCCTTAATTTAAGTTTCATCCCGAAACTCGCACATGCCAATCTTCCATTAACTCGGGTGCTCTTTGTCTAATTTCTTGTTCCGTTTCCCATGTGGTTTCTCGTTCCCCCTGATTTGACCATTGTACCTTCACCATGGGGATCAATTTGTTCCTGAGCTTCCTTTCTTCCCTTCCGAGGATTTTTACTAGCACTTCCTCGTAGGTCAATTCCGGGGTTATCTCTATGGGTTCTCCAACACATTCCTGAATTCCTTCAGTCAAACTCTTCCTTAGTTGGGATACGTGGAACACATTATGTATCTTCCTCATCTTCTCTATAAGCTTCAACTGGTATGCTAGGTTCCCGATCTTCCTTCCACCTCGTATGGTTCGATGTACCGGGGGCTTAGTTTCCCTGTCCTTGTGGTCCGTAGCACTCCCTTCATCGGTGATACCTTTAGATAGGCACGATCTCCCACTTCTAGCTCTAGGGGTCTCCTTTTCGCGTCTGCCCAACTTTTGTACCGGTCTTGTGCCGTTTTCATATTCCTTCGTATTACGGCTACTTTCTCTACGGTGATTTCCACTAATTCTGTGGATGTGGCTTTTATCTCCCCGACTTCATCCCAACAGAGTGGGGTTCTACACTTTCTCCCGTACAAGGCCTCGTATGGGGCCATGCCAACTGTAATAGCCGAGAAAAAGGTATGTCGGGATGATAATAGGAAATATAGTGATAAAGTCTAGAAGGGAAATAATGAGGGATACGGGAACGAAAGAAAGTAAAAGGAAACGAAAAGATTTAAATGAAAAGCATGAGATAAAGGAGGGGGGAAAATGAACAAGAAGGAGGGGTCAAAATGTGAATTAAGGAAGTTAAAACATCTATAAATAGGGGGTTAGAAAGCCCAAAAACCAAGCCATTTATCACTAAACCGCAAAAACGTACGGAAAACGCCAAAACATCAAAATTATCGCGGAAATTTCATGATCAGTGTCTTTTTGTCGCATAAATTTTCACAGCAATTTTTATCGCGGAAATTTTTGGGTAAGAACTTTGTCGCGGAAAATTTCAAAGAGAAAATTGTCGCGGATTTTCAGAACTTGCAAAATTGTTGCGGAAACTGAATTACGTGTTGTTTTGTCGCGGATTTCAGGGTTAGAGTATTTTTATCGCGAATTTGAGGAACAGAAGGGTTTTATCGCGGAAATACACAGTTAGGGTGTTTTCGTCGCATTTCGACGTCGAATCGTGAAGGAGAGAGATACGAATGGTCTACGGTAACCAAACAGTCAACAATAAGATGATAACGTCAATAATAATGAAGTACTAAAATATGTTACGAATTGTAGGGAAGCATCGGAGATCATAACAAGCGAAAACAACACGGTAAGCGGAGTGAACACGATATAGTAAGGGAAGGTTCAGACTTAAGAAATGGGATTGGGTTAGTAAAGAAGGAAGAAAAGATACGAATGAATGAGGTAAATGATAATAAGACTCGGGGTGAGGAAGGATGGACCGTCCGACCGAACCCGGCATCGTGCCTAGTACACGATTCGCCAAAGGAAGGGCATGCCTGATGAAGGGAACGGTAAGTTCCAAAAAGGAAAAGATACGTACGAAGAGGGCAGAACGGATCCGGGTGGAAAAAGGGTAGCGCCTAAGTACCCACCCGGGGAAGGGAAGCATATGGCCCGTCGAGTCATCCAACAGCTAACGGTTGGCTTGGGCGGGACATGCACCGAGCATGTAATCTCGGCAACAGTAAAGTTAATGAATGACGGGAATGATAAGGGTAAAAGAAGAGGGAAATAAGGAAAACGGTTAAGTGGAATAATTCACGTGTGCGTGTACGGTTTAATTAAGAAACGAAAAGATAACGTGTAGCGTGTGTGAAGTTTCCTTTAATAAATTGTGACCGCTTTACAGATTTTGTAGGTGACGCGGACGAGGTATGAGAGGGGAATGGGAAGAAGGTCGTCGGTTGTCCGGTGATAGAGTCCGGTCCTTTGGAGAATACTCTAAATTATGTTATCGTATTTTCATGTTTCGAACTATGTTTTAAATCGCATTCGAATATTTCCGTTTTAATTATCGTATTGTTACAAAACAATACGATAATTATCAAATTTGAAAAATTTTGTGTTATTTAGTAAAGATCAATTTTTTTTGTTTTAAATAATGAAATTCTTCATCATATTATGTATGATAAGATTTTCAACATTTTTGAATTTTGCTTGAATATGTCAATATAAGAATACTTATAAGATAGAAATGTACTTAATACAATTCTATTTTGAACAATATGTTAGTGTTAGGAATGGAGGTCGGGTGATAGTCGAATGGCTCGATGGTGAAAGACCGATCAGGGAAAACCTAACATGAAGCGGTGATGTTGATCGACTTTATGGATCTCGGATCTATTAAGAATATCGATCGGATGATTGTGATGAGTCTATTGGATCGGGATTCGAGAGTATCGAGAGGAAATATTTTTCCTTAATTGACGCATTAAATATGTGGAATAAGATATTAATATATATGTTATTGGTTGCATATATGTAAAAAGATACTGAGATATATTCTATTTACAATATATATGGAAGAAGATATGAAGATATATTCTGTTTACGATATATATGGAAAAAGATATGAAGATATATTCTGGAGATATTTATGGAAGAATATATGCAAATATATCTTGTTATATATATATATAGAAGATGCGGTCAAAGATATGGAAAAAGAATATTGTAGAATATTCGGTAGAATATTTCCTAGATTAGATCCTAGTTATACTCTATAAATAGAGTCATCATAATTACAATTGTAATCAATCAATTTTATTTTTCTTGTGATAGTGAATTCACGGCCGAGATTTATCAATCACATGGTTTTTTCCCGGTTTTGGGTTTACACGCTAAATCTTGTGTCTTTTAACTTTCTTCATTTACATTCGGTTCTCATCGCATTAATTCGATCCGACTCTGGATAACTACTCAGAAAACAGGAAGAGGGAATTTTCCCAACAATTAGTAATTAATTGTTGTTATTATTATTCAACTATATTTAGCATATGAAATTACATTTTTTTAAATATAGGCTCGGAAATATCACGATTGATAATATGATTGATAATTCGTTATATTTTCTAGACCTAGAATAAAATTGGTAATATTTTCATGGTTTACCATCCAAGTTAGCCCACGAAATATTTACATTAAATGTACAAAATCTTATTCTTATAAACGCCATTAAAGATAGACAATTTTATATAATAAATATAAAAGAGAATAAGACATGATGGTCCATAGTTACAGCAAAAGGATGACCCACAAATATTCTAAGTGATTGATTATCTCAATTATCACATACATGATTATTTTTCAAAGGGAAAGAATCATTTTTCCCTTTTATTTTTTTTTTAAATAAATTATAGACAAATTTTAAATCGTGTAAAAACTATACCACAAAATTTTAAAATCATTATGAATCACCCTTTGAGTGACTATAATTTATATATTTCCCTTAAAGTTTATAGTATTATATCTTATTTATTAAATATAGGATAATTATCTTCTATGAACAAAATGATATTAAGAATTATATCTTATATTCCTTAAATTTCTAATAGTATATCTTATTTTGAAAATATGTATATATTATTTTTTCATAAACGAATTGGATAAGAGAATGTGTTATTCTCCTTTTTCAAATTAAACACACTCATTCATATTCTAAAGTTTATTGGAGTTATTCTCAATTCTTTGACTCTTTCAAATACTTTTCTTGACTACCCCCCCACCAACACCATATTCCACAAACCAGGCTTCTTCCTTTTCATTTTTCAATATTGAGATTTTACACCTTTAATGTTTTTAAAATCGGATTGAACAAATTCATATAGTTGATCACGTCCAAACTTTTCCATGATAATTATTTTTAAACATGTTGACACAAACCGTTTTTAAAATCGGATGGAAAATATTATTGAACATATTAAGTTTATACAGTCGAGTCTATTTCATAGAGGAAGTGTTATCAAATATAATGTATAAGAAGGATGAACCATATAGTAAAACACTTGAATAATTTAATTACTATAATCTTCAACCATTCTTATAAATCAATCCAAATCACATCTTATTTATGATGTGACACTATTGTCATATTCCTGAATGACATTACTAGAGTTAACCAGACTTAATGAAATTGATCGATCAGTAATCCACCGATTTGAACTATTAAGTTCAACTTGTCAGATTGTTGGACTTGATAAGAGCATGAAATATGCAATAATTGTATCAGTGAGATTTAATTTGGATTGATTTTTAAAAGAGATTATAAAACATTCTAATTGACTCGTTTAAATCTTTTATAGTATGATCGCTTTTCCTTATAAGTTATATCCGTACACACTTAACACATAAATTGACTCGACTCTATAAATTTTACAGAACAAAATCTTATACTCAATTCACGTTTTTTGATCATTTTCATGCATACAAAAATCAAAGAAGTATAATGCATTCATCGAACAAAACACGTAAATTCGAACAAACTTGTTTTCCAATCTCTCTAGTTGTTTGGTTCTAAAGAGATTGGGGTGTTCAACATAGAGTTGCAAGCTTAAAGGATCACTTGACATGGACTTTATAGGTGTTATCAATGGTGGCTTCTCCCATTGCTTTGCATTTGTTGGGATCCGCATTTCTTTATTTTTCCCTATGCTTATTGTTATGGACCCTTTTTAGGGAGTACCAACAGTCGTCCGGTTCGTTTAACAAACGAACTCGGTTCTGATTTGTTTTAGATGTGGGAGACGATTAAAAGCTAGAAATAAATAAATGCACAGCGATGTATAGTGGAAACCCCAGGAATTGGGATGAAAACCATTTGACTAAGAGCAGATTATGCTCTTAGCCTGTTCACTAATCGAATAAATCATAATCAATACAGCAGAGGCTAAGAAAATGACAAGGAAAAGAAAGCGGTAAGAATTCGGAAGAGTAACGGCTTGTTATTCCGCGTCCAAAAGGTCCTTCTATTTCCGTCGTCTTGCCCTATATTTATAGAGTTCATAGCATGTGTAAATCACGCTCTGTAACCGCCTCTGACAGGTTTGTTAGAGGTTGTTATCGCGGGATGTAAAACGAGGTAGGGACCGAGGCGTGATCTGCGTGATCGGGCCCGAAACGTGGTAAACGTGGTAAGGCCCGAAGCACGGAAAACGTGAGTTGTGACCGTTCTGTAACCGTTCGGACCGAACCCAGGTGCCAGCTGGCAGAAAAAGATTTATTTCGTTAAGGTTAACTTCGATCCTCTCGTTATACATCGAACCGCTCTTTCTTAAGTGTGTAAATGGGTTGTAGGAATTCGTTTTTAATATTTGAATTGGCCCAACGGTTGCTGGGTCTCACCCATCACAAGGTACCCGATCCTAAAGTTCTCATCACTAGCCCCTCGGGCTTGATTGCCAATCGCAGAGGTGATACAAGGCTGATCACATGATGTTTGTACATTCATGAGAACAGGGAACCGTACCTGTAGATAGTGAGAGTCCAGGGGACCGATCTTTCCCTTAGCGTATGAGCCAATTACGTTTAAAACTTAATAACGTATATTTAAGTTATATTTTTATCTTCGGTATTCTTTAAATATTAATATCTCGACTCGCGCTTCTTCACATTCGGCAGTTCAAGAGGCGTGATGAGTGCGCCCCATACAGTCGCTGTTTTGGGCAGTTTTACGTGGCGGCTCACCATTGGCTGGGAGATTAATATTTAAATCAGGATTCTGGGCATTGTTTCTCCTCACCGTCATTATGGCGAAGGAGAAATCGCAGGAAGTTCTTGTGCCCTTAATCGATTTTTCATCCAACCCTTTTTCAATCCGTTTTTCCTAAGGTATACACTTATGGCTCCCCACAAAATGCGTTACTCTTCTATGTCTGAGTTGGACATTGAGGAATGTAGGTTTAGGTTTTCAATTCCGGCGCATTACTCTATCTGGAAGGGACTGGAAGATATTCACTGTTTCCTTCCGGCGGAGATGAATGTGCCGGCATAGGCCATTCTGGTCAATTACGCCTCTCTTAAATGCGGGCTTCGTTTTCCGCTACATCCCTTTGTAGCGGCCGTGCTTAAGGAGATTCACTGCCCCACTTTTGCGTTGTTCCCGGGCAGTTATGTTTATATAGTTGCGTTTATTTTTTATTGTGACCAACAGAATCGGGCCCCGACCTTAGAACACTTCTTTAATTTGTTCTTGGTGGGATCCCGAAAGGGGAAGGGTCTATTGGGTTGCCGCAAGTTATACTATATAGAGGTGCGCACCAAAGAGTGCGCAATTGTAGATAAAGAGGAATCTCTTCATGCGTGGGAGGCCTGNTTCAGACTTATCTTCAGGGAGATATCCGTTTGAGAGGTATTTAATAAAAGAGTCCATCCAATTGGGTTCTCTTTGAGATTCAGTAGCATCAATATTCAAGCTCTGAAGTTCATGACATAGAGCCCCGATCTCTTCAATAGACTGTTCAGTCACTGGAATCTCGACCGAAGGTCGGTCCTGAACGTGGACCAAAATAGTGCTCGGCTCTATGTCAGGTATGCCCGAAGCCAATCTGGCGAGTGCATCGGCCACCTTGTTTTGTTCTTGTGGCACATGGTCAAGAGAGAACTCATTGAACTTCTTGGATAACTCCAGAACTTTAGCGCAATACAACCTCATCATCGGATCGTGAGTCTCAAATCTCCCTGCGAATTGTTCCACTACTAACTTCGAGTCTGAGAACATTTGCACTCTGCTAACTCCCATTTATCGAGCCAATGTCATTCCTGACAATACTGCCTCATTTTCTACCACATTATTTGTTCCAGCAAAGGAAAATTTGACTGCGGAATGAATAAGATCACCTTGTACCGTTGTCAGGATAATGCCCGCTCCTCTTCCCCCGAAGGTTGATCCATCTACGTGGATCGTCAATCGATCATCCTCTTGGTTAAGATAAATGGCCGATCGGGTCATTTCAACCACAAAATCGGCTAGAACCTTAGCTTTGATCACCCTTCGGGGCAGGAATTCCAGATACATAGCGCTAAGTTTAATAGCCCATTTTGCCAATCTCTCATTCAAATCCTTATGTTTAAGGAATATTTTCAGAGGCTGATCCGTATAAACATAGACCATTCGGCCTTCCAAATAATGCTTCAACTTGGATACAGCTTTCTTCAAAGCTAGCATGAATTTCTCCAAGGTGGAATATCTGGTTTCAGCAGATACTAGAGAATGACTGACATAATAGACAGGTCTATGAATGTCATCTCGTATGGTCACCAGAGATGCGCTGACGGCAACTTCGGATACCGCAATATATAACCCCAAAGGTTCATCACAAGTTGGATTTACCATCACCGGGGGAGTGCTTAAATAAGTCTTTAGCTCGGAGAAGGCCCGATCGCATTCTTCGGTCCAATCCATATGGCTTGCTTTTCTTAGCACTCTAAAAAAAGGTAAGGCCCGGTCTGTGGATTTCGAAATAAACCTGCTCAGCGCGGCTAGTCGGCCAATAAGCCTTTGAAATTCTCTTTTGTTTCTCGGAGGTTACATATCAATGATAGCTTGCACCTTTTCAGGGTTGACCTCTATGCCTTTCTCTTAAACATAATATCCTAAGAATTTTCCACTTCGAATCCCGAAGCAGCACTTGTTTGGATTTAGTTTGAGCTTATATTTTCGGCATACTTCGAAACAACGAGACAAATAAGAAAGGTGGTCTTCATCATTCATAGATTTTACAATCATATCATCAACATACACTTCCATCATATGGCCAATCAACTCTCTAAAGATCTTGTTGACCAACCTTTGGTATGTTGCTCCAGCATTTTTGAGACCGAATGGCATAACCACATAACAGTAGACTCCATCTTCGGTCATGAATTATGATTTCTTCTGATCTTCCTCAGCCAAAAAGATCTGGTGATACCCAGAATAAGCATCCATGGTACTCATCATGGTGCTACCAGAAACATCATCTACGAGTCGGTCGATGTGCGGCAATGGGAAAAGATCTGACTCACAGTTTTTGTTAACATCGGTAAAATCGATGCACATTCGCCATTTCCCATCCGGTTTGGAAACCACCACTAGGTTTGCAACTCATTCAGTATAGTAGATTTCTCTGATAAATCCCGACCGTAGCAGCTAATTCACTTCAGCCCGGGTTATCTCAATCTTCTCAGGAGAATAGCGTCTCCTTTTCTGCCTAACAGGCTTAGTTCCTGGCTCAGTGTTGATCTGATGTTCACTATCGGATCGATCAATCCCCGGAACATTATCCGGGGTCCAAGCAAATATATCCACATGGCTTCTCAGCAAGTGGATCAGTTCTTTCTCAAAGTCAGGGGCTAAATGAGTCCCGATGCGAGTTGTCTTGGTTGAGTCATCCTCAACCAGGTTAATCAATTTGAACCCTACGGGTTCCATTGCTTGCCTCGGGTGCGGCAGCTCTTCCAGCAAATCCACCCGGGCCCTTTTGATCGGTGCCAAAGTTCGGCACTAGCTCATGTAGCATTGCCTAGCTACTTTCTGATCCCCCTTAACAGAAATAACTCCATGAATAGAGGGGAACTTGAGCATCATGTGATAAGTAGAAGGGACCGCCTCAAACTTACGCAGGCCGATCCGTCCGATAATAGCGTTGTAAGCCAAGTCGACTTCAACGATAATGAATCCATGTCCTCAGAACGGTCCTTGGATGGTTCTCCAAGGATAACGGGAAACAACATCTTCGCGCATGGAATAACGCTCCTTTGGTCGAACGACCAAAGAGTTATGTTGGCGATCGAGAGATCGTGAGCAGCAGCTCCCAACATTTCAGCGACTTCGCGCTTCATCAGATTGCACGAAGCCCCAGTATCCACTAAAATTATGTGGACACGTCGATTTCCAATGATCCCAGTAATGGTAAGGGGATCGTCACATGGATCCATGATCCCTTCCCGATCAGCCGGGGTGAAAGTGATGTCCTCTCTGAAGAGGAATGATCGTTCCATGGGATCATATTTTACTAGCCCCACAGATTCGGAGCTCTCAGCAGAATCTCCTCGCGCAGTTCTCTTTCGGTCAAGGACCGATTCATTTATTCTCAATCCACCGGAGATAACATAAATATCTCCGACCACTTCTCTGGGTGCCACCTCATTTCGAGGAGGTTGGGCACCAGTTTCAGCAGGTGGGGGAGCAGCCTGCTCCTGTCTCCCACCCTCATTCTGCGGGGCTCTGCCGCCACGGCCCACCATCTTCTTCTTCGGCCCTGACCACGGTTCTCACGATCGTGTTGGCCTCTTTCTTGCTTTGGCGGAGGAGACCTTCGGTCCTCCGTCCGATCATTGTAGTTTCGGGGTTGTCCCCGATTATCTCTTCCCCGCGGCCTGTGACGATCGTCACCTTGGTGGCCCTTTCGGGGGGATTCCGCTCGCTTGCCCTTCTGACCATTCCGGTCGGGCTTTTCTTTGCTCATTGTCTCTACTATCTCTTTCAACAGCGGGCATTTCAAGGTCGGGTGATCGCGATAATGATGAAGCTCGTAGTACACCCGAGTGTCCTCCTGCTTCGGGGGGACATCTTTTTCACTCACAACCGCTACTTCTCGCGACTGTTTTTTAGGGTAAGAAACCCTATGATCACCTGCGGACTCAGAATTCCCGCGAGGCTTCCGATAACCAAGCCCCAGCGCTTCATCCACCTTAATATACTTGTTGATTTTCTGAAGAAGTTTTCCCAAGGTGGATGGTGGGCTCTTCACCAAGTTGGCCGAAAGACCGCACGGTCCTAGGACCTGCTGTAAAATGTCAATCTTATCCCGGAGCTCGAGCTTAATGCCCCGGGCGGTCCTAATGAATTTCTCCATAAAGGACCGAAGGCTCATCTTTGCCGGGATATACTTTAGCTGGTATAGTTCATGCCTGCTTCAGGGCGGTCCTACATTTGGAGCAAATTGCTCAGAGAAAGCCAAAATAAATCCGCCATACGACTGTATGGATCGGGCCGGCAAATTTTTAAACCACGTTCGGGCATCGCCTTGTAATCCTGCCGCGAAGATGCGGCACTTTAATGAATCCGAGGTCCGAACCGTTCCTATGCGCAATTCGAAATCAGCAACGTGATCGATCGGATCACCATCACCACAAAATGTCGGCAACCCCTCGGGGTTACGATAATGCCGATCTGGGACTGCTGCCCAGATCTCCTCAGAAAAGGGGAGCATCAAATCTCCCAAGGCGGCTGATACGCCTTCTGATTGATAAGATGATGCCTGGACTGCATGCAAATTATGCCACCAGTCATCATCCTTATTTCGCCTGATTGGAGCCTTCATGGCCCTGTTGAATAAACCAGGATTGCGTCCCAGATTCGATTCACAATCCTTCAACGCACGCATATTCTCCAACTCCCTGGTGAGCTCAACAATACGTCGTTGCATCTGCTCCTGATCATTTCCAGGAGCGGGAGTTAGAGCTCTGGCTGGGGGAGGAGGCGTAGACCGATATCTAGACCTCCCCATTGTCACCCCACGCCTGATGATTTCTTCATCATCAGTACTGCGCTCGTCAGGATCACTCTCGTATCCTCTGTTTTTGGGAATAGGGCTTAAAACAGCCGGTGGTTCTGTTCCACTTCTATCCGACGTAATTTCCAGTACCACCTTCCTGACGACAGCTTCCAGATCCTGTAAAGTGAATGTTGGTGCTGGGAGACTGTCGGGAAGCACGTCACTATTATTTGTCGGAGTTCCAGTCGCCATGCATTTGATTATCCTATCCCTGGTAGAAAACTCAAATTGGATTAGAGAATCGTCCCCACAGACGGCACCAAACTGTTATGGTCTCTTTCTAGGGGGTACCAACAGTCGCCCGATTCGTTTAACAAACGAACTCGATTCGGATTTGTTTTAGATGTGGAAGACGATTAAAAGCTTGAAATAAATAAATGCACAGCGATGTATAGTGGAAACCCCAGGAATTGGGGTGAAAACCACTTGACTAAGAGCAGATTATGCTCTTAACCTGTTCACTAATCGAATAAATCATAATCAATACAGCAGAGGCTAAAGAAAATAACAAGGAAAAGAAAGCGGTAAGAATTCCGGCAGGGTAACGGCCTGTTCTTTCGCATCCAAAAGGTCCTTCTATTTCCGTCGTCTTGCTCTGTATTTATAGAGTTCATAGCGTGTGTAAATCACGTTCTGTAACCGCCTCTGACAGGTTTGTTAGAGGTTGTTATCGCGGGATGTAAAACGAGGTAGGACCGAGGCGTGGTCTGCGTGACCGGGCCCGAAGCGTGGTAAACGTGGGAAGACACGAAGCATGGAAAACGTAAGTTGTGATCGTTCTGTAACCGTTCGGACCGAACCCAGGTGCCAGTTGGCAGAAAACGCTTTATTTCGTTAAGGTTAACTTCGGTCCTCTCGTTGAACATCGGGCCGCTCTTTCTTAAGTGTGTAAATGGGTTGTAGTAATTCGTTTTTACTATTTGAATCAGCCCAACGGTTGTTGGGCCTCACCCATCACAAGGTACCCGATCCTAAAGTTCTCATCACTTATAAAATCAAGTAAATGTACAAAGTAGCCAATTATTTCCCACCTGCAACCTGCAAAATACCAATATTTTCACTAAGTAAATATCCTCTTTTGATCACTCAAAACTTATCTTTTTCGATTTCAGATGATTCGAACGCTATAATAGTGACAAATTCCTTTAGATTCATCCCTTGTTGTTTGTTTAAAAGCATTCATTCATTGGTCTTGTAGGCTTAAAGACTCATACGAATCAAATCTCTGATACTATCCATGTTAAATTTCTAAAGTCGGGTCAATTTACGTGAGGAGTGTGCTAGGATATAAAGTTTAAGAGGGAAGAGACCACACCGTAAAAAACTTGTATAAGTCATTTATTATGGTCCACATTCCCTCTTATAAACCAATCTAATCCAATCCACGGGACAATAGCTCTCATATTTCAACACACCTCCTCAAGTCTTACTACCTTACAAATTGGACTTGACCATTCGAACCGATGGATTATCAACCGGCAATTTCGTTAAGCCGGACTAACCCTGGCAAAATCACTCAGGATTTTTCCGAACTTGCTCAAATACCATGTTAAATTTCTAGAGTCGGATCAATTTATGTGGGAGTGTGATCGGACACAACGTATAAGAGGGAGGAGATCACACCGTAAAAGACTTGAACAAGTCATTTACTATGGTCCACAATTCCTCTTATAAACCAATCCGATTTACATCCCACTTCCGATGTGTGACAAATGTTATGTTTCAACAAATTGCTATTGAAGGACTTGGATTAGATAAAGATATATGCTTTGGGTTTCATTATTTCAAAGCATCCAATTTCTTGCAAAACTTTCAGGCCTTTATGTTTTTCATTGGGATTCACATGAATTTATCATATTGGATTTGTGATGAAATTTGGAGTGGTTTATGAGAGGGAAGGGGTACCGTAGTAAATGACTTNGACCGAGGCGTGGTCTGCGTGATCGGGCCCGAAGCGTGGTAAACGTGGGAAGGCCCGAAGCGTGGAAAACGTGAGTTGTGATCGTTCTGTAACCGTTCGGACCGAACCCAGGTGCCAGCTGGCAGAAAACGCTTTATTTCGTTAAGGTTAACTTCGGTCCTCTCGTTGAACATCGGGCCGCTCTTTCTTAAGTGTGTAAATGGGTTGTAGGAATTCGTTTTTACTATTTGAATCAGCCCAACGGTTGCTGGGCCTCACCCATCACAAGGTACCCGATCCTAAAGTTCTCATCACTTATAAAATCAGGTAAATGTACAAAGTAGCCAATTATTTCCCACCTGCAACCTGCAAAATACCAATATTTTCACTAAGTAAATATCCTCTTTTGATCACTCAAAACTTATCTTTTTCGATTTCAGATGATTCGAACGCTATAATAGTGACAAATTCCTTTAGATTCATCCCTTGTTGTTTGTTTAAAAGCATTCATTCATTGGTCTTGTAGGCTTAAAGACTCATACGAATCAAATCTCTGATACTATCAATGTTAAATTTCTAAAGTCGGGTCAATTTACGTGAGGAGTGTGCTCGGATATGAAGTTTAAGAGGGAAGAGACCACACCGTAAAAAACTTGTATAAGTCATTTATTATGGTCCACATTCCCTCTTATAAACCAATCTAATCCAATCCACGGGACAATAGCTCTCATATTTCAACACACCTCCTCAAGTCTTACTACCTTACAAATTGGACTTGACCATTCGAACCGATGGATTATCAACCGGCAATTTCGTTAAGCCGGACTAACCCTGGCAAAATCACTCAGGATTTTTCCGAACTTGCTCAAATACCATGTTAAATTTCTAGAGTCGGATCAATTTATGTGAGAAGTGTGCTCGGATATAAAGTATAAAAGAGTGGAGACCACACTGTAAAAGACTTGAACAAGTAATTTATTATAGTTTACATTCCCTCTTATAAACCAATCCAATCCACATCTAAATTCCGATGTGGGACAATTGCTCTCCGATTTCAACAATCCATTGAGTCCACAAGACTTGGTTCATGTTCTAAACAAGCAATAAGAATTGAAAACAAGGGAATTCATCAATCGTTTCAAGATTGAAATAAAAGTGTCAAATTTAAGGCGCCTAATCACAATGAACACCGATTTTGACAAGAGAATGATTGTAGGAATTAAAGCAAGAAGCAAAACAAAATGTAGGCTTACTGCGTGGAAGCGTCTTTGTTACAGGCACTGATAAAGGCAACTTTATCAAAAAAGATCTGAGTGAGAATTCTAAGCTTTCTTGTTGAATCTTGTAATTATATGATTGATTCACATTAATCTTGAAAACAAATCTCTCTAAAGTATCATTTGCATCATTGAAGAAAATCACACCAATTCTATCAACAAAACCCTAATCAAAATAGACAATTTTCACCTCACAGAGTAACAGATTTTCCAAAATATAAGGATTAAAACTAACCTTGGAAATGAATGATTGAAGCCCATGAAGAACTGAATTAATATACTGGTTTAGCTGAGGGTGTCTTGCTTTATGAAGTACAACATTCATATATCGCCTTCTCTCGAAAGCTCCTGTACGCATTTAATTCGATTTTCGCAATAGATATTAAGAAATATTAGAAGTCGAATTCAAATCAAACCATTTGGGTATACTCCTTTGAGAAAAACAACTGAAGTTCCGGCAACTTCTAGGAATTCGACTACAATCCGAGCAATTTCATCTTTGAAACTAGAATGAGTTGTAAAAATATGAAAGAGTGGTGCGTACCAATGGAATTTGCAGAAAAGACAGTAGATTTTAGACGACCTTGGGGGCGGGTTAGGTTTCCCGTGCGTTGATCCATTAGCTTTAAGAACTGCACTCTGGCGCTCAAAAGATTAACGCAGTTTTAAGGCTAGTTGCCCAGTAAATTGCAAAAGATTCAGACCAAAGTTTTCTGAAAAATAATACTGAATTTTTAAGTTTTGTGAAATTAAAACTGACACAAATTTCTTTTTTTTTACCAGTGATTTGTGAGTTAAATTTTTTATTAGCTTTTATTTTATAGATACAGGAAAATATATATATATATATATTATGTTGTGTCATAAGTAACCCTTTTTAAAACTATTTGTGAATTAATGTACTTTGTAAATTGAAATATAAGTTTATTTTATTATAGAAAAAAAATATTTAGCAATATCAAACCATAATTTTGTAGTAGTAGTATTGTCAATAATTGTTTTTTAACAATAATAGAAATTTTTACAATTTTACTAGTTATATGATTTTGAGTTGATATAATCAAATTTTTACCATTAAATTATAATATTAAATAGTTATACTATATATGATTAATATACTAAAATTTAACCATCATAAATAGTTATACCATATATGATTAAATAGAAAAACTAATGCTAATATCAATCATCGTTTAATATTACTACATCATTTTTTCCTCCATGAAGTAAAACTTATCTTACAATTTGACAAACTATATTAATTCACTAATATTTTTAAAAACTATTACTTACCACCAACATATTTTTCTCGTAATGAACAATAAAATAAAACTACATAATAAAATTGTCAATTCACATGTCAATAATATTTGTGTGAGTTGTAATTTTACAAAATGTAATAATTCAATAGAATTTTTTCCCACCACTAGTGGTGTCATATGTGATAAAATGTTAAATATCATTGATTTAAATTTTTATTCAAGTTTAACACTAAGACAGTTTCAAATCACCAAAATACTTAGTAATGGATGTTTGTTAGGTATTTGAATGTGAGTTCAGTCATCAATGAAACCGGACTAAGTTTTTAAATAAAATATTAAGTCGGTATCACGCACCCTATTCGTATTAAACTAATACCAAGACCGGTTTCATTGTTCCATGAAACCGACCTCACGTGTATTTATTTTTTTGAGAAAATGGCGTGTTGGGTCCCCAAAGTTTCGATAATTTGGCATTATTGGTCCCCAATGTTTTAAAAGGCAAAATCAGTCCCCAGAGTTTGATTAATTTGGCAAATTGAATCCCCAAACTTTAACAATTTGGCAAATTTGGTCATCAAGTTTTAACATTAACACAATACCACCCCCCAAACTTTTAAGCTCGCAATACCGATCCCAAAAGTTTACACACAGTTACAAGTTTGGTCCCCAAACTTTTGAAATTGAGGCAAAATCAATCTCCACGTAACCCTAACAGCGTTAACTTTACCGTTAGGGTCAAACCCGGAAACACGACCCCACCCGAATAAAAATTAAATTTTAAACAAAATTAATTTTTTAAAAAAAACAATATTTTTTTAAAAAAAATATAAATTTATTATTTTTAAAAAATATTTAATTTTAAAAAAACATAAAATAGTTTTTTCGATATTTAGACCGGTATCGCAGTCATCGGTTTGATCCCGGAAACCTGACCCTAACCAACTCGATCCGAAAAAAAAAAATTTTAAAAATATTAATTTTTTTAAAAAAACAATATTTTATTAAAAAAAGTAAAAATTTATTATTTTTAAAAAATATTTAATTTTAAACAAATATAAAATAGTTTTTTCGATATTTTGACCAGTATCGCGGTCACCGGTTTGATCCCCGAACCCGACCCGAACATACCCGATCCGAAAAAAATAAATTTAAAAAATATCAATAATAATAATATTGATTTTTAAATAAACAATATAATTTTTTTAAAAAACTATTTAATTTGAAAAAACATAAAATCGTTTTTCGGTATTTTGAACGATATCGCGGATACCGGGCTTTGATCCGAAAATTAAATATTTACAAATATACTCATACAAATACTGAAATAGTCAATATATAAATTGTCGAAAATCGATTAATATATTTGTATGAGTATATACTCATACAAATTACTGTGTACGAATATATTAACAATCGATATACTCATACAAATATATTTGCCAATTTATAAATTTCCAAGAATCGATCACGGAACTTGTTGGAAATACATACCGTTAACCATATTTCTATACTCATACAAATCGTCAATATATAAATTTCGAAAATCGATTAAATAACGAATTAGTCAATATATTTGTATGAGTATACAAATACGATTAATGGTATTTCTATGATATTTCGGTGTTTCCGACAAGTTCTGGCCTTAATAACTATACCGAAACGGTATTCCGAACATGTATATTAGTCGGTACGGAAAAAAATTGGGTGCAACTGATATTTTGAACGTTATCGAAACTTCGTCGTCAATATATAAATTGTCGGAAATTGTCAAAATAAATTTCGAGAAACAATTAAATGAAAACTTCAACAAATAAACTCATTAAACATTAATAAACTTCAAATATTAACATTCGCAATTCAAATTGGTATCATTGTCATATGTTCGGTCGAAAATTACATTAATAATTGTCATATGTTCGGTCAGATATAAGACTATATGTTCGGTATACCGAATACTATAAATATGTTCAAAGTTTCAACAAAGTTTTTGCTATTCGGTCGAAAATTATCATTGTCATATGTTCGGTCAGATATAAGACTAATNCTTAACAAAATGTCATTGTTGGAATACATTTTATTGAAGTTAAAATCCATAAAAGCAAAGGACAATCACACTCACATTGTTAGGTTGTTGATCTAAGTTTGTATTTAAAAATGTGTCATAGTTTTAACATTATAAGATGATGTTATATGAACTTATAGCGTTTATTTTTAAAGGAAAAGTTAGAGCAAACCACTAATCAGCATTTAATTTGCAAAGATAATACAAAAAAATAAACTTGAAGGAATGACTCATTAGTGGTTTGCCCTATTCCTTTTAAAATTAACGCTATAGGTTCATATAATGTTATCTTATAGAGGGATGATGTTGGAACCAATGTTGTACGGCCAAAACGGGGCAGTATTGGTATTTCGAATGGTACCGGGTATCCAGGTCAACCCGGAAAATAATATTTTTTGTTTATTTTTTTTTAAATAAAAAAAACAAATACCGGTGGTATTAGGGGTGTGCGTGGGGATCATCACTTTTTTTATTCGATCCGATGGATACGGATCCGAAAAATCATGATTCGAAACCGATCCGCAATAGTGGATCGGTTTGCGGATACCATAATATTTATTTTTTGATTATAAGAAATTATCATTAATCACCAAAAAAATGTTACTTATTTGATAAATATACAAATTATAAAACAACAAAAAAAACGTACATTCAAAATTTTCAAACATCCATAAAACAAAACTCAAATTCAATATAAGAATTGAATTAAAACAAATATACGTAAGCAATGAATTATATTTTTCTTCTAAGTACATGAATATGCAAAAAATAAATATAATTCATTTAGATATTTGTAATCACAACCTATAAAAATAAAATCAACTGTAAAATTAAGAATATTTTAAATGATAATATAAAATATCCGAAGAATTATCTAACTTATTAAAAACTTGAATTTCCAAAATCAATCTTTGATATTGATTATTTGATATTGTTCCATATCAGTTATTTTTGAAAAATAAGAATAAAAAACAAAAAAATAAACATTAATGGAAAAACACATATTTATAATAAAGAAAAAATATTTTACTATATATAACGTTTTAACTTTACAAAATTAGAAAAAATATATAATATAATATATTTTAATATAATATAATACAAATATTGGATCGGATATTAATTTTGAAAAACCGTATTCGATTCGAAATCGCATCCGATCCGATTAAGTATTTGCGGTTCGGATAACGGAAAAATCGGTTCGGTTACCTCGGTTTTTTGGATCACCGGATTTTCATGCACACCCCTATGTGGTATATCGGTCATACCGTTCCGGACTGAAACGGTACGTCGAACTGGTATGAAAACATTGGTTGAAACTATGACATATTTTTAAAATACAAACTAACAAGGTCATTGGGATCATTCCTCCAAGTAGAGGTGGCCGTGGGCTAGACCCGGCGGGATACGGGTTCAACCCAATAAACCCAACGACCCATACAGGTTGATATTAAATTTCAACCCGTTAATGGGTCGACCCGTCGAGTTTGAGCATTGGCCCAACCCGGCTCACGGGTTGATGGAAATGAGTTAAGTTAAGGGTTGTTGACGAATTCAAACGGTTTGTAAACCTTTTGAATCGAGTTAAGGCGGTCAATGCTCGAGTTTGAGATGAATTTTTGTGAACCGAGCTGAGTTCGATTCGAGTTCGAATTCCTAACGAATAGAAGCAACGAACATCTAACCTCAAAAATTTTAAATAACATATCTTAGTCGATTTAAGAGAATATTATTAATAAATATATATATTTTTTAATTAATTAGACATTAAATTCAAACTTGAGTCGACTTAGAATCTCAATCAAAATGAATCTCGAATTATAATTTTTTACTTTTAAACCCGAACTGAACATTTTATATTTAGAGTCAAATTTGAACTATAAAATAGCACCTAACTCCAGTTTATTTACACATCTACTTAAGTCAACTTATGAATTCTATAATTTTTAAATCAAATGATCATAATATTTTATTTTGCATCGAGTCAAAATCATGTAACAACCAAGCGGATCAACATTTTTTTGACCCATTACAACCTGTGGCCCACAGTGGGTCGAATAGGTCAACCCACGGGTCGACCCATAATGAAGGGTTGGGTTGGCCAATGGCCACCTCTACCTCCAAGTTTTTTTTCTTATATTATGGTTTCAAATTGGTTAAAGTGAAGAAATTCATGAATTGTAGTGAAGTAAAGTATCTCTTGTTGACATTGGAGAATTTATCAAATAGGTAGAGGTGTGCGTGGATCGATCATCATTTTTTTTATCCGATCTAATAGATAATGATCAGAGAAATGATTATTCAAATCCGATTTACAATAGTGGATCGGTTTGCGGATTGATTTACGGATAACCTAATATTTATTTTTAATTATAATTTATTATAAAAAATTACAATTAATCACAAAAAAAGTTACTTATTTGATAAATATACAAATTATAAAACAATAAAAAAAGTATGTTCCGAATTTTCAAACATTCATAAAGTAAAACGTGAATTCAATACAATAATTGAATTAAAACAAATGCATGTAAATAATGAATTCAATACAATAATTGAATTAAATCAAGAATACAAAAATATTGTCCAGCCGTAAAATGGAATTTTTAAATTCAACAATGGAACTAGAACAATATTTCATATTTTCGTCTTGAATTTCAAAGTCGGACGATAAACAAGTGATTTGAAAAGTGAAGTAAAGTTTAAAAATATCTCTATTGTAAACCAAAAACTAAGGGAGCAACATTCAAATTTTTATCTTAAAATCCAAACTTGTATGATGTGATTTGAAAAATGAAAATCGCTTTCGACTTTTCCAATGGAGATTGAAAACTAAGAGAAATCAAGATTACAAAAATATTGTGCGGCCGCAAAATTTCAAATTTCAAATTCCACAATTTAACTGGAACAATATTTCATATTTTCGTCTTGAATTTCAAAGTCGGACGATGAACAAGTGATTTGAAAAGTGATGTAATTTAAAAATATTTCCATTGTAAATCAAAAACTTAGGTAGCAAAATTTAAATTTTTATCTTGAAATCCAAACTCGTAGGATGTGATTTGAAAAATGAAAATCTCTATCGAACATTTTCAATGGAGGCTGAAAACTAAGAGAAATCAAGATTACAAAAATATTCTACCGACATAAGAGATACGTGTATTCTTATGGATGGTCATTAGGAAAATTCTACCGACATGAGAGATACTCACACGACGTGGAATCATATGTGGACCAACAATTTGTCTAATGTGTATGAAGGATGCAGAAAACAAGCAACACATCATGTGGGAATGCAAGGAGACGAAAAAGATTTGGAAAGGAATCATAAAATGATGGAAAGGTAGCAAATCATTCCGGACACCAGAATCATGAGACCAAATTATACAGGAGATACAAAAGAAATCAACGAAAAACAAGAAGAGACGAGCGTGGAGACTCACTGCCGCAATAACCTTATGTATGCTATGGTACAGAAGGAACCAACTAACTTTCAAGGAAAACAAGATCTCAATACATCAAGTTGTGACAAAGATTCAAACATTTGCGTATCACTGGATAAAGGAACAAGGAAAACTCAATAGACTTAAGATAGATGAATGGGTTAGGGCCCCGTTTGAGGCCGTAGAAAACGCAGGTGTATAAATGTCATACATCTGCGTTTCCTTTCGGTTATGTACCTTTAGAATACCTTATGAATTTTTTTTAAGGTAATCTATATATGAAATAACATTCCAGTTCAAAAAAAAAGATTACAAAAATATTGCCCATTTGTAAAATAGAATTTTTGAATTCCACAATGGAATGGAACAATATTTCATATTTTCGTCTTGATTTCAAAATTAGAGGATAAACAAGGCATTTGAAAATTGAAGTAAAAGTTTAAAAATATCTCCATTGTAAACCAAAACTAAGGGAGCAAAATTAAATTTTTATCTTGAAATACAAAGTCGTACGATGTGATTTGGAAAATGAAAATCGCTTTCGAACGTTTCCATTGGAGACTGAAAACTAAGAGAAATCAAGAATACAAAAATATTGTCTAGCCGCAAAATAGAATTTTCAAATCAACAATGGAACTAAAACAATATTTCATATTTTTGTCTTAAATTTCAAAGTTGGACGATGAACAAGTGATTTGAAAAGTGAAATACAGTTTAAAAATATTTCCATTGTAAACCAAAAACATAGGGAGCAAAATTCAAATTTTTATCTTGAAATCCACTCGTAAGATGTGATTCATAGTTTTCAGTTGCCATTGGAGATAGTTCGAAAGCAATTTTCATTTTCCAAATCACATCGTACGACTTTGTATTTCAAGATAAAAATTTTAATTTTGCTCCCTTAGTTTTTGGTTTACAATGGAGATATTTTTAAACTTTACTTCACTTTTCAAATGACTTTGAAATTTAAGATGAAAATATGAAATATTGTTCCTGTTCCATTGTGAAATTTGAAAATTCTATTTTGCGAGTGAACAATATTTTTGTAATCTTGATTTCTTTTAGTTTTTCAGTTTCCATTGGAAAAGTTCGAAAGTGATATTCATTTTTCATTTTCCAGTAGTTTTTCAGTTTCCATTTGGAGATTGTGTTCAAATCACTTGCCTGTGTTCAAATCATTTTCCCTTAATTTATGGTTTCCATTGGAGATGGTTCCAAACTGAATTTCCTTTTGAAATTTTGCTCTAGTTTCCATTTTGTAATTTGAAACCTCATTATGCATATTGACATACAGACGCAAATGCTTTACGACTGGATGAATTTTGAAATATTGTTTTTTTGTAATCTTGATTCCCTAGGAGTGTGTAGAGAACCTCATCCCATTAGTAGATTGAACATAAGAGTTTTTTTCCACACTATTGGGATGGTACAGGATAGGAGCATCAGTAATGTTGCGTAATTAGCATTTATATCTTTATAGCACAATATTTTTGTTCTCTCATTGTAGTCCTTCACTAAAATAACTTCCATTTTTATATCCATGCTATTTTTTTGTGCATGTTTGTATTGGGTTGCGATATCAATATGTGTGTTTGGAGTATAGGTGTATATGGATGTGATTTATAATTTGGATTAGGAGAGGGTTTAATTATGAGATTACTGGGCCACTTAATAGTCTCTTAGCATTGGCCCATTACCTTTTGACAACCAACGGTCATATAACCGTTAACCCCTTAATATTTGTGTGTATTAAATCTCTCTGATTTCTTATGCAATTTGAATGATTTCAACTTCCCCCCTCATCTTCTACTCCCTCTATCTCTCGCATTTGTCATCCCTCTTAGTTGTTAACAGTGGTTTTTTGGCGGTGGTCGCCTGATGACAAGATTAGAAGCACGAACGCTCTGGTAATGATTATTGTATATTCTCAATTGAATATGATGACTTGCGTTGCTCGGTTGGGTTTGAAACCTAGGGTTATTAACAAGGTGTGTTTTCTCACTGGAGAGTAATGGGTCAGTTCAAATGAAGACATGGTTGATTAGGTTAAAGAATACTACAAGAGCTTGAAGCTGATGGTGTAGATTCATCATATATTGCGGTATTCATTATTCTGAATTATCCTCCTACTCTAGTCCTATTTGCATTGGCTGTAGTTCTAACTTAAGGATGTTTCTTTCATTGACAATGGGTATTGTGAATTGTGATGCATTTCCCTTGTCTCCAGGTTTACAATGGAGATATTTTTAAACTTTTACTTCAATTTTCAAATGCCTTGTTCATCCTCTAATTTTGAAATTCAAGACTATTGTGAATTGTGATGCATTTCCCTTGTGTCCAGGTTCACTTATGTCATTGTGGATGAAAGATTATGCATTATATCATATTTTTGCGGTTGTCACTCTTTAGACATGTGCTAAGGAAAGTCAATCCAATCTTGTATTTTTTGCTTCCGAGTCAGCTTCAGTCACTTTGATTGACAATTTATGCTTATATGGGGGATTGTTGAGGAAAACTCGGACTTGTATTCACACTCCAGGTCATCCCATAATGAATTCTCAGAAGCAAACTTGTTAGCTGCATTTTGATGGACTTGACGTGTGTTTTTATTTTATATTTGTTGTCGCTGATTTTGGTTTTCCTCCGTTGAATGTGAAATGATTTTCAAGTGCAGGCCTTGTGTGTTGAAAGAAATTTCCACAACAACCACCCCACGAGATGTCAGCACTTGCTTCAATTGCTGCACTGTAAGCTTAGTGTAATCCTCTGCGTCATCGATCCTCGAAAATTAGGTGAAGATCAACTGGTGCGTTGTTAAGTTTCTTTTTTTCTGTCATTTTTGGTATTATGTTGGCCACAGAAAATGTAAATACTGAAGAATATAACATGATGAATTATTGGAATCACTGAAACTGAAGCTTAAAAGTGATACTAGCTCAGTTTTGCCTTCATGTGTGACATGGGTAATTCTGCTGAAACTTCTTTTTGAGAATCTATGCTTGTAACAGATGTTATTTTGCAGGACAGAGTAAAGCTCCAAGTGAAAGATTCCAGCAGCAGTGGTCGTTGATACCACAGGTAAGTAAAACACCTGATCACAATCATTTTGAACCAAATCCTTAGCAGAGAACAAACATGCCACCGGATGTTGCCTTTTCCTTGTCAAGTGGTTCGTTGAATTTATTTATAGCTGACTGGTATTTCAGGCTGCCTTAAAATGCGGATGCAGATCATAGGGGGAGCAACAACAACTAAAAATTCCCAACTGATAATGGCAACCGTACACAATGTGGACAAAAAATGACCCAATTACTTCTTTCATATATATATGCAATAAATAGCTTCCACAGCTCTATCGGTTCGTGTTCGGTTAGGTTGTCGATGGCAACCAACAAATCTGCAACGCTTGGGTCTCGGACCTGCGCAAAAGGTTATAAATGGTTATAAAACATGCGATTTTCTTTTACCCAGAAATAGTGCAAACATGTCGTGCTTGCTGTCAATCCTTTGTGATTTCTAGAGTTTTCCACGTAAAATATTGTGCATCTTTGTCTCATGCTAAGTTGTTTCTACAAATAACTAAAATCTAAAACCAAGCTTTACGAATCTTAGTTACTCCCTTAAAAAATGACCAACACACATAGATATGTTACTCGTAAATTCAAATATTTTTATATAGATTATTGATAATTATGATAAGTGTAATAGTGAAATTATTAAGTGTTGAAATTGAACTAAAGAAAATTCCATAAAGTGAAAATATGAGATTTGCCTCTTCTGTTTGCCTCAAATCATAAAGTTTTAATGAAAAAAGATTATGGATTGAAAAAATTACAAGCACAATGTTTAAAGAATCTATTTTAACATCCCCATAATAAATTACTTATTTATAATTTGTTAGAAGAATATTATTAACCTAATTATATTTTTAAAGTTATACTAATTATTTTTCATTTGTTTGGGCAACGGCCCAATTATTGGGGATTTAGGAAGGTTTTGGTATCTCTGTTCAAATATGACCCGACCGTTGGTGCTGAGGGCCGTTAAAAGATGCTAAATGTCCCTGCTACTTATTTCAAACTTCAGTCGGACGCCGCCCTCCTCACTTCTCACTCGTCTCGTCTCTTGATTTGTATGAAGTTTTCAGCGTGTGAGTGTGAGGATGTAGGATTTTGGATTTTTTTACGGGTTGGTTTTCTATTTTTCTCTTCTTCAAGCGGGAAGTGCGTTTTCTTACGGGAGGGTTTTCTATTTGTTTAAATTTCTCTCCAGATCTGCATCTCTTCGTTGATTTCCTTTTGTTTAATTTCAGTATCGTTTTTTTGCTTTATAGATCAGGAATTTCAGGTCAGGGGAATTACAAATAGGATTTTTACCATTCAATCTCATTTTCTGCGTTTATTTTTTAGTATTGATTCCAAATCTATAGTTTTGGGTTTCGCTTGGAGATACTTTTAAACCAAATTCAATTTTCAAATCATTTGCCCTTGGTCGCCGTTTGGATTTCACGATGAAATTTGATATATTTTCCAGTTTCCATTGTGGACTTTGAAAATTCCATGAAAAATTATTTTTTATGGATGTAAATGCTTTGCAATGGATGATTCTTTTTGTGATTTTAACTTCCCTCAGTTTCAGTTTCCATGGTTTTAAACGTATTTACATTTTTAAAATTACTTCTCTATTGTAGAGATTGGATTTCAAAATAAAAATTTGAAATGCTGATCCTCCAATTTTTTTAATCTTTTGTGAGTTTGGTTTCCCTTAGTTTTCGATTTCCATTGGAGATAGTTTCAAAACGATTTTCATTTTTGAAATTACATCGTACTAGTTTTGATTTGACGATGGAAATTTGAATTATTGATCCCCTTAGTTTTTGTTTTCCATTGGAAATAATTTTAAACTGAATTTCATTTTTTATTTCACTTGCCCATCTTCGAAGTTTGGATTGCAAGATGAAAATTTGAAAATTTTCTCTAGTTTCCATTCAGTAATTTGAAACCCCATTATGCACATTGGCATATTACTTTATGAATTAAAATGCTTTGCGCTTGGATAAATTTTTGTGATCTTGATTTCCCTTTTGTCTCTTTTTGCATTAGAGATAATTTAAACCAATTTTCATGTATTAAATCACTTTCTCATGGTACGAGTTTGGATTTCAAGGAATGTGCTTCTAGATTACATATTAACCTTTAGTCATGTCTAAACAGATGTGTTTCTTGATCACATATTAACCTTGAGCCGTGTCTAAAGGGATGTGCTTCTTTATCACATATTAACCTCTAGTCATGACTACAGGGATGTGTTTCTGGATTACATATTAACCTTGAGTCATGTCTAAAGGGATGTGTTTATTGATTACATATTAACCTCAAGTCATGCCTAAAGGATGTAGTTATCGATAACATATTGACCTTGAGTCTTGTCTAAAGGGATGTGTTTCTTGATTGCATATTAACCTTAGGAATGTCTAAAGGGATGTGCTTCTTGATCACATATTAACCTCTAGTCATGACTAAAGGGATGTGTTTCTGGATTACATATTAACCTCAAGTCATGCCTAAAGGGATGTGGTTCTCGATAACATATTGACCTTGAATCATGTCTAAAGGGATGTGTTTCTTGATTACATATTAACCTTGAGTCTTGTCTAAAGGGATGTGTTTCTTGATTACATATTAACCTTGAGTCTTGTCTAAAGGGATGTGTTTCTTGATTACATATTAACCTTGAGTTTTGTCTAAAGGGATGTGTTTCTTGATTGCATATTAACCTTTGGAATGTCTAAAGGGATGTGCTTCATGATTACATATTAACCTCAAGTCATGACTAAAGGGATGTGTTTCTTGATTGCATATTAACCTTTGGAATGTCTAAAGGGATGTGCTTCATGATTACATATTAACCTCAAGTCATGATTAAAGGGATGTGGTTCTCGATTACATATTAACCTTGAGTCATGTCTAAAGGGATGTGTTTATTGATTACATATTAACCTTGAGCCATGTCTAAAGGGATGTGCTTCTTGATCACATATTAACCTCTAGTCATGACTAAAGGGATGTGGTTCTCGATTACATATTAACCTTGAGTCATGTCTAAAGGGATGTGTTTCTTGATTACATATTAACCTCAAGTCATGCCTAAAGGGATGTGCTTGTTGATAACATATTAATCTTGAATAATGTCTAAACGGATGTGTTTATTGATTACATATTAACCTTGAGTCTTGTCTAAAGGGATGTGTTTCTTGATTGCATATTAACCTTATGAATTTTTAAAGAGATGTGCTTCATGATTATATATTAACCTCAAGTCATGATTAAAGGGATGTGGTTCTCGATTTCATATTAACCTTGAGTCATGTCTAAAGGGATGTGTTTATTGATTACATATTAACCTCAAGTCATGCCTAAAGGGATGTGCTTATCGATAACATATTAACCTTGAGTCTTGTCTAAAGGGATGTGTTTCTTGATTGCATATTAACCTTATGAATTTCTAAAGGGATGTGCTTCATGATTACATATTAACCTCAAGTCATGATTAAAGGGATGTGCTTCTCCATTACATATTAACCTTGAGTCATGTCTAAAGGGATGTGTTTATTGATTACATATTAACCTCAAGTCATGTCTAAAGGGATGTAGTTCTCGATAGCATATTGACCTTGAATCTTGTCTAAAGGGATGTGTTTCTTGATTGCATATTAACCTTAGTAATGTCTAAAGGGATGTGCTTCATGATTAGATATTAATCTCAAGTCATGATTAAAGGGATGTGCTTCTCGATTACATATTAACCTTGAGTCATGTCTAAAGGGATGTGTTTCTTGATTACATATTAACCTTGAGTTTTGTCTATAGGGATGTGTTTCTTGATTGCATATTAACCTTAGGAATGTCTAAAGGGATGTGCTTCTTGATCACATATTAACCTCTAGTCATGACTAAAGGGATGTGTTTCTGGATTACATATTAACCTCAAGTCATGCCTAAAGGGATGTGGTTATCGATAACATATTGACCTTGAATCATGTCTAAAGGGATGTGTTTCTTGATTACATATTAACCTTGAGTCTTGTCTAAAGGGATGTGTTTCTTGATTGCATATTAACCTTAGGAATGTCTAAAGGGATGTGCTTCATGATTACATATTAACCTTAGGAATGTCTAAAGAGGTGTGCTTCATGATTACATATTAACCTCAAGTCATGATTAAAGGGATGTGCTTCTCGATTACATATTAATCTTGAGTCATGTCTAAAGGGATGTGTTTATTGATTACATATTCACCTCAAGTCATGCCTAAAGGGATGTGGTTCTCGATAACATATTGACCTTGAATAATGTCTAAAGGGATGTGTTTCTTGATTGCATATTAACCTTTCTAAAGGGATGTGTTTCTTGATTGCATATTAACCTTAGGATTGTCTAAAGGGATGTGCTTCATGATTACATATTAACCTCAAGTCATGATTAAAGGGATGTGCTTCTCGATTACATATTAACCTTGAGTCATGTCTAAGGGGATGTGTTTATTAATTACATATTAACCTCAAGTCATGCCTAAATGGATGTGGTTCTCAATAACATATTGACCTTGAATCATGTCTAAAGGGATGTGTTTCTTGATTGCATATTAACCTTGAGTCTTGTCTAAAGGGATGTGTTTCTTGATTGCATATTAACCTTAGGAATGTCTAAAGGGATGTGCTTCATGATTACATATTAACCTCAAGTCATGCCTAAAGGGATGTGGTTCTCGATAACATATTGACCTTGAATCATGTCTAAAGGGATGTGTTTCTTGATTGCATATTAACCTTGAGTCTTGTCTAAAGGGATGTGCTTCTCGATTACATATTAACCTTGAGTCATGTCCAAAGGGATGTGTTTATTGATTACATATTCACCTCAAGTCATGCCTAAAGGGATGTGGTTCTCGATAACATATTGACCTTGAATCATGTCTAAAGGGATGTGTTTCTTGATTGCATATTAACCTTGAGTATTGTCTAAAGGGATGTGCTTCATGATTACATATTAACCTCAAGTCATGATTAAAGGGATGTGCTTCTCGATTACATATTAACCTTGAGTCATGTCTAAGGGGTGTTTCTTGATTGCATATTAACCTTGAGTCTTGTCTAAAGGGATGTGTTTCTTGATTGCATATTAACCTTAGGAATGTCTAAAGGGATGTGCTTCATGATTACATATTAACCTCAAGTCATGATTAAAGGGATGTGCTTCTCGATTACATATTAACCTTGAGTCTTGTCTAAAGGGATGTGTTTCTTGATTGCATATTAACCTTAGGAATGTCTAAAGGGATGTGCTTCATGATTACATATTAACCTCAAGTCATGATTAAAGGGATGTGCTTCTCGATTACATATTAACCTTGAGTCATGTCTAAAGGGATGTGTTTCTTGATTACATATTAACCTTGAGTCTTGTCTAAAGGGATGTGTTTCT
>RWGZ01001647.1:303264-320546 GCA_009725065.1 Utricularia reniformis | reverse complement strand
AACATCGAATTAGATCAGGAAATTCTTTCAGAAGGAAGAGAAGCTGGTTGCTTTTTTTTTCTTTTACTTAATTGAAGCCATAAAGCCCGGCCCCTATCCATTTATTCATTCGACCCCACTTTTTAGTTACACGAATTCAAACCGGGTTGTGTAACGATCCGATAAGAATAAAATATACTCCGAACTCTCTATGGATACGACATGCTATTTTTTCCCTTTATTCCTTTTGAGGATTAGTCGTGGTCTTACAAACTTTACCAATGGTATGGACGAATGCATAACTTCATCCAAATGTGTAAAAGATTCAAGCCGCACTTAAAAGCCGAGTACTCTACCATTGAGTTAGCAACCCAAAGAAAAAAATGATAATGGATTCAAAACCTCCAAATAATTAAATGAAAATACAAAAAATTATCATATAAAATCTAGACAATTATAAAAAGAAATAGAGCACCTCTTAGAATGCTATCTATCCTTTTTCAATCAAAAACTGTTTGTAACGGCGAAGAAAGCACCATTTGGCTAAGGGAAATTTCGGAAATTAATTGAAATTTTTTATTATTAGATAAATAAGGTAAATTCCACTGGGGTAGAAATAAATAGAACCTGGTTCACTCGGGTATTATCAACTTGGAGCAATGGATCTTCTACTAAATCAAGCATAAATTTGGGTGATATTGACTCTTGAATCATGTGTTTTAGTTAAAACTTAACCATAGTGTTGGAGAGTTTATCTCTTTATTTTGTGGTAAAAATCATTTTGATGTATTCGATCATAGTGTCAAAAATTCGGATTTTGAGCTTACACGTGCATATTATAACACCAGTCATCATCCTTGCTCCGTCTGATCGGGGCATCCATGGCCCGATCAAATAACCCAGGATTGCGCCCAAGATCGGGCCTGCAATTTCTCTGCGTTCGTAGGGCCTCCACCTCCCTGGAGAGTTCGTCGATGCGTCATTGCATCTGTTTCTGATCACTCCCAGGAACGGGAGTCGGGGTTCTAATTGGAGGAGATTGAGTAGATTGATATCTCTGCCTCCTCATTGTCATTCCGCACTTGATAATCTCCTCCTCATCGGAGCTTCGCGCGTCAGGGTCGCTTTCGTACCCTCTGCTTGCTGGAACATGGCTTGTAATAGCTTGTGGTTCTGTTCCACTCCTCTTCAATGTAACTTCGATTATTACTTTCCTGACAACAGCCTCCAGGTCCTGCAGAGAGAACGTTGACGCTAGGAGGCTGCTGGGAAGCGTCACCATCGTTTGTCGGAGTTCCGGTTGCCATGCCTTTGATTATCCTATCCCAGGTAAAGACCTCAATGGGGATTAGAAAATCGTCCTCACGGACGGTGCCAAATTGTTGTGGTCTCAAAACCGGGGGTACCAACAGTCGTACGGTTCGTTGCGAGACGAACTCAATTTTAATTTGTTTTGTATGAGGGAAACGATTATGAATCAAATAGAAAAGGACAAAACAGTTTTAGAGTGGAAAACCCATAAAGGATTGGGAAAAAACCACTTGACTAAGAGTTAGAAATGCTCTTAGTCGATCAAATAATCAAGTTGTTCATTACAAATGTCATGTTCGTCTTTAGGTAACAAGAGAATGGAAAGCTTGAGGAAAACTAACAGGAAAACCAAAAGAGTAGATCCCCAAAGAAGCTTTTCCCTTTCCATTTCCCAAGTGTCCCTTTTGTATACCTCTCTTGCCGTGTGAACAGTAGGGTGTCGTTTTGTGCTTGTCTCATGCTACTAGGTCGGCTCGTGTCGGGCAGGACACCCGCCGGGCGTGGCTCTATATGGCTGCGCGGTGCCAGACCTTTCGGCGCTACTAGCCGGCTGTCTTCAGAACAAAGGGATGCTCGTACGACTCTTTCATGCACTCTTCCGACATGATTGTCGGAGGTTGTCGTCACATGTTGAGAGATGTGGATGGCGTGAAGCATAGTCTGTGCGGCCTGGACCGATCGGTCTTGATGAGGAGGCGAACGCATGACTCTACCGATTGGTCCTGATAAATAAGAACGGGTCTTCGGGCCCGCCTGTCCTCACCAGGCCATCCATTCACGCGAGCTGGATCTAGGCCTCCAAGTTCGGCTTATGTCACTTGGGCTGGCCTGGCTAAGCTCGGGCATAAACAAGTTCGGGGTACCAGGTTTCGAAGGTCTCATCAACATATGTTGCTCGTTTTCTGCATCCTTCATACACATTAGACAAATTGTTGGTCCCCATATGATTCCACGTCGTGTGAGTATCTCTGATGTCGGTAGGATTTTCCTAATGACCATTCATACGAATACACGTATCTTAAGTTGGATCCAAGATTTCCACCACTTCATTCCTTGATTTTGTGGCCATGTATTCTCACCATAAGATATATTATATATCTCATTGCACGTATAGAGTCTCCATTCTCTACCAAGAAAAGGGGTATCACTTCTTTCTTGTCCTAGTTGTATTGCTCCGAACTCTGTTATAAGATTGGTTCTTTGTTGTCTTGTTGTACCTCTGCTTCTTTCCCCTGGAATCATGCTCAATTTCCACGAGTTGTTTTGGTCTTTCATATTAGCAACCAATACATTCTTATTCTCGACCATACGAAATAGTCTAGGGAATCTGTTTTGTAATGCAGCTGTCCCTATTCATCTATCATTCCAGAATTGTATACGTGTTTCGTTTTCCAATTTCCATGTTATGAAGAGTTCTGTAGCAGGGTAATATCTATGCATCACCTTCACCGCTGAGATGATTGCATCTCATATTGTATTATTTTCTCTAAGTGGAGTGTCCGAAAATCTTCCTTGTATACCATATATACTTTGTATTACCTATTTCAAAAGGGTCCATCATCTGTGTGAAATTGCCAAAGCCATTAGCTAGAAGTGTTAGGTTGTGCCTTTGTAAGCATTTAACACCCAATCCACCATGATCAATAGGTTTTATGATAGTGGTCCATCTGAGTAGTCCTTTTCTTTTCTGCTGTCCATTCTTGGTTCCTCAGAAAAATCCACATTTTATTGCCTCCATTTTGGATAAGATTATATTCGGGCTCTGAAGGTAGAGAAATAATACATAGGTAAATTTATATATTTATTTACTATGTTATAAATATATATTTTATAAATATGTAACTTTTTTAAATAAATATATAACTTTTTTTCGGATATTTAAATAATATTCACATTTTAATATGAATTAACAAATAAAGAACCGTTATCAAATAAGTTTTTGATTGAATTTAAAATAATAGTTGTTTTANTTAATTTTTAATATTTCATAGACAATTGTCGAACATCAAGGGTAATTTTTGTATAATTTTTTAAACGGGTCCTATTTGCGTACTTTGTGATGAGTTTTCAAACGGTTTTTAATTTACGGAAAACCGGGGGCTAAATGTCAGGGGTAAAAAACAAACGGTATTGATAACTTTATGTGTCATTCTTGTAATTTCATAAGTTGGATAGCATGCTCTTTACACAACTCGTAAATTAGGGGGCTAATTATGCATTTTTCTCAAAAAACAAATGGATATTTCAAATTATGGTTGGATAGCGATAAAAATTCATGTATTAATATTTAAAATAAGAAATATAGAGAGAAAATAAAAAGGAAATGATAAGATATGAGAGAACCATCTAAAATTCATAAAGAAAACTAGAATTTTTATTATTAATATTTTTTTAAATAAAAAACGTTTTATAGAGATAAAAAACGTTTTTGTGTCTTTTATGTCATTAAAATGTGAAAAATTTTACGTAAAATGTTTTTACGCAGTCTAGATTTTGAGTATATTACATCATTATATATTATTTGATACAACTAGGTTAACTTGTATAGCACATCGTGAAAATACTTTATAATGAAGGGAAGTGAGCATAATTAGAAACTCTACTAAAACTATTATATAACTAGTAACCTACCTATTCAAAAATAATTGGAATAATTAGATTGGACTATCATGTATATATAGTAAAGTTAAGCTCAATAGATTGAGCTCTTTCTACATGTTTTCATCTTGGTCAGTCGGTACGTGAAATACCGAGAGATATATTTATTTTGTTCAATAACGTCTAGTACTTGATTCTAGGGTTGTGGGTATCGCTACCTGACTTAATCTCGATCACTCCCTCGGGCAATTGAATAGTGTCTTACGCACAAGCAAATGTTTTTAGCCTCATCGAAAGAGCCAGACATTGAACAATGCCAAAATGTGTAGAATGGAATTTCGAGGTTTGGACCCGAAAGTTAATAGAACTACGAAGAGTATTCGAACTTCTTAATTCTTATCGATCAGTATATTGCTCGTACCAATTGTACCGAATCGAAGGGGAAGAGATATCGTTCATCTTTTCCATTTCTAAATATTGTTATCAATAGTTGTAGAATCAAAATTTGATATTTATAGTGGATTTTTTCTATGCTGCACGGGTGTTTTTAATTTGAGAGTTTCACGCACCGATGCATGTTAGATGTGTGGGTGCACGGATTCACGTAGCCACACACATATTTTTAAAAAAATAGAATTAATAAGAGTATGATAAGAAGCTATGCAAAAGTTGTTGTGGGTGCGAAAAGAACCAGAAGTCGTTGAGAACAAAAAGCTAACAAATGTGAATTAAAAAATTCATACTTCATTCGTACATTTTTTAAAACTCATTACTTTTTACAGGTTCGTGAATTTTGAAAATTTCAAATATTCATATTTATTATTTTATTATTTTGAATTTGACGCACCCTAAATCAGATACATCTAAAATCGTCGCACCCCATACCTCACACCTCGCACCCGTACAACGTAGGATTTTTTGCTTAATTATAGAAATATTTTCCAAGATTAAATTTGGTGTTTATCATGCTTTATTTTTTTAGAAACTAAAATGTATCATCATTAAAAAATATCTAATTTGGTTGAGGAATATTTTTCTCTAAAAAAAATGGATTCTAAAAATATATTAATCACCGTCTTTGGAAGCTATAGAAGTTAGAACCAGCATTTTCAAATCCAGTCCTTCCCAATTGGTTTTTAAAAAATAAAAATATTTTAAATTTTATTTACTTATATTAATGTTTATAACTATATTTTAATCATAATGATTCTTTTTAAAAATTAAATTAATAATGTTTTGGACATCGATTTGATGACTCTTAAAAATTATAGTTCAACCAACTAAACGTATTTAAGAACCATGATTATAACACCTAATTAAAAAAATAAGTTTAATTACAAAAAATATGTGATTTTATTGAGTACATGATGAAATCGAGGCTATTTTGACAAAATACTAAATGCAAAAGTGAATATTTGTCAAAATACCCATATGCAGTACAAATCCTTCTTCCAAGATACATTGCAGATGAGTATTTTGGTAAATACCCACATTTGCAAAGGACATTTCAGTAAAAAAGGCATGAAATTGACATATCTCACCAAATTTATGATTCATAATAAAATAAATACATTTATTTGAATCACATGCGTGTCCCCTTGCCACGTGACAAGCCTCTCCCTCATCGATACGGTATTTCTGTTTACTCGACACCCAACACTAATAATAGATTTTTTTAATCTTTTACAATTATTAATGTCACAATTAAGTTGATGTATCAATTTTAATCCATCAATTAAGTTAATGTATTTACATTCTATTTAACTATAGTACAATTTATACATTATATTTTTTACTAGGGTCACATTCAACCTTGAATTTAATTATTCTTACCATTTCTTTGAAAATATTATAAGATATGCACCAACTAGTCGATCGATAACCGCTGAAACTTTCGTTATTTCTTTCATTAAGTTAATTTTCTCGTTGAGTTTACAAGATCTGTAACATGTGTTATGCATTTGAAATTATCGGCACTTTAGGGTTTTGAGTTTAAAATTTATTCATGATTGCTTTTTAATGTCAAGTTAGTATATTCGTGGAGTTGAGTATGTATATTATCTTGATTTTTTATTTTAATTAAAATCTAAAAAACTAAAATAATTTTTATCGAAGTTTCTGATTTATGATTTATAGTTTAAGGTTTAAGTCGGGTTTAAATTCCACTGGGATAGAAATAAATAGAACCCAATTCACTTATCATGATTGATTATATTTCTTCGATACACTATTGTTAATATAAATGTTGCTAAAAGCATAAAGTGGAAAAACAAAAGAAATTCCATTGAAATCTTTTTTTTTATTATTGATTTGAATTGAAAGGGAACCAAAATTCTCTTGTATTGATACTTTAGATAAATAGAAAAAGGATCGATCGAAGAATTTTAAAAAGCGGATCTTTTGTTCTAGAATGGATTTGATCAATTTCAGTTGAATACGCAACGTGAATTCCTTGTTGTTTAGTTGGAGTGTCAACGAAAACCACACGAAATGCCCGAGTTTGTTTCTTGTTGTTAGTGTACGTACTCTTGAGTATGAGTGTTATCTTGATTGTTCTTTCATAAGATCAAAATCAAATATGATTTATTAAATTTAAGANTCCCTAGAAATAGCATTCTTGCTTATTTCAGCGATCCTATATACAGAAGAAAGAGTTCGGGAATTACTAAATATGGGACTCTAGAAATGCATTCAAGCGACAAAAAAGAGGATTTAATTGAATATCAATACCACCAAATGCAGTTTTTTTTTTCAATAAAAAATAAATGAAATTTTAACAATTCATTTATTTTTATAAGGAAAAATTTTCGTTTATATAAAAATTCTATATTGCCAGACCCTATTGTTGTTTAGTTGGAGTTCCAACGAAAACCACACGAAATGCCCGAGTTTTAGTTATATTTTGAATATCACTAAACTAAAGTTTAGTCGTTCTAGCCCACCGGAGTGAACGTAAAGAACTGATAGATACAAATAATGTCGAAATACCAAGGGGGGTAGGAACTTTTTTTTTTATATACTTGGTTTTCATAACCCCACCCTTGGTATTTTTTAGTTAAATTGCATTTTATTCAACGGAAGTTCCTTCAAAATTTCTGCTTTGGTTAAAAGATTCTGAACAGTTCCTGTGGGTTGAGCACCTTTTTCGAGGAAATATGAAATAAGAGGAACGTTTAAATAAATTTGATTCTTCATTGGATAATAAAAGCCCACCTTCCGAAGAACTCTTCCTTCTCTTGGAGATCGAACATCAATTGCAACGATTCGATAAACGGCGCATTGAGATAGATGTAGATAAACAATACCCCCCCTAGAAACGTATACGAGGTTTTCTCCTCGTACGGCTCACGAAAAAATGATTTTATTAGACGTTTTGTCTATGTATGTAATTCGAATAAATTAAATGATAAATAGCCACAGACTATTATTTAAGTCTTGTTAATGAAAAAAAAAAAGCATTCCCACTCTTAACTCAAGTTGGATAACTCTCAAATACCTCAAAGGAAAAATATTGAGTCTATTTCATTTCTTGAGTGGTCTTTCCACCCCTTTTCTTTAGCTGGATCTGGTTTACAATTTTCTTTGTCTTCTTTCTTTAGGCTAATCCAGTTAAGTTATAGATAGTTATGAGACAATTAAAACGGTCTTTCCTTGTTCTTAGATTCTTTATCCTTATTTTAAATCATTGGGTTTAGACATTACTTCGGCAGTTCTTAATCTAATCCTTTCAAAATGGCAGCAACAGACCCTTTTTTGATTTCTTTGTAGCAAAGATTCCTCTGGACAGTTGATTCACGCATGATAGACTTTGAATAAAAAAAGTTCAATCAATTCCAACATCCAACAAGTTTTACTTTTGAATTGGAAACTTGCTCGAATTGGATTTCTATATATGGAAGATATATTTACAAAGTTGTTCCCATTGATTGGCATTAACCCTAGATCGTTATCCCCGAGAAATTAATTCTAATCCTTTCCACTCGAGCTACACCATGAACTATTACTATTTACAACCCAACAAAAAAGAGGGTTCAAGTCTAACAGAACAAACAATGTCGAGCCAAGAGCACCCTCATTTCGAGATAATTTGAAAATGGTGGATGGAAAAATCCACAACGGATGATGTCCTTCAAGTCGCACGTTGCTTTCTACCACATCGTTTCAAACGAAGTTTTAGCATAACATTCCTAAAATTTGGAACCGGTATGGAATGGAATTGATTCAATCAGGGAATCATGAATAGTCATTGGTTCGGCTGTACACAGACACTGTAACTGTAATCTAGACTCTTGCTTATATATATCTATATATACTTATATAATATTATTATATAATATAATTTTTCTGAAACAGTCTTACTTAGTAAAAGTAAAACGACATGTTTAACATACATAAATTTATGTACCTAAAAACATATCCACATAGATATTAGTAAATAATATCGAGGTGAATTCCAAAGATTCCAGATTACACTTACTTAGTACTTAATAATTTTTTTTCTAGGGAAATGGAAATAATGTAGGACAAAAAATACATATACGCTGGGACGGAAGGATTCGAACCTACGAATAGCGGGACCAAAACCCGTTGCCTTACCACTTGGCTACGCCCCATTTCAATTTAGCATTTTTAAGAAAAAATTAATATATTTGCATATATTGGTATTGGTTCTTTGTCAACTTAAGTTCAAATAGCTAATAGCTATAGAAGCTATTAGTACTACCATTTATATATATATCGATATAGATTTGATATATATATATAGAATTCAACTCAATTTATTGATCATTAAATAGAATTAAATTAAGATAGTGTATGAATATATGATTTCTTCAATTCTCAAAGGAGAGTAGAAGTATTTTTTATTGGGTTGGTTCACCGAAAAAAGGAGTTTATCTTGCGTACTTTCTTACCTTTTCAGGATATCAAAAAATAAATTAAAATGCAATTATCTCCAAGAACAAAATGTATGTTATGCTTAATATTGTTAGTTTGATCTGTATTTCTATTAATTCTGCCCTTTATTCGAGTAGTTTTTTCTTCGGCAAATTACCCGAAGCATATGCTTTTTTGAATCCAATCATAGATGTTATGCCAATCATACCTGTGTTTTTTTTTCTTTTAGCTTTCGTTTGGCAAGCTGCTGTAAGTTTTCGATGAGATCAATTCCTAGCCTAATTTTTTAAAGAAAAAAGTAGAAATAAAATATACAATTCTAAAGGTTTTAGAATAGGAACCTTTGATCCGCATAATAAATGGAATAGCCGCCAGAAAGTCGGCTTGACCTTGACCCCCTTTCCTCGTTTTTGACTTTGAAAGACCTTAACCCTCTCTATTAGGGTCTGGCAATATAGAATTTTTATATAAACGAAAATTTTTCCTAATAAAAATAAATGAATTGTTAAAATTTCATTTATTTTTTATTGAAAAAAAAAACTGCATTTGGTGGTATTGGTGTAAAAATAGGATATGAATGTGGGGTAGAAAAATGGAAGATATATTCTCTTTTTGTTTTTAATTATCTTGGAGATTGTGTAATGCTTACTCTGAAACTCTTCGTTTATACCGTAGTAATATTTTTTGTTTCTCTCTTTATCTTTGGATTCCTATCTAATGATCCAGGGCGTAATCCTGGACGCGAAGAATAGAATTAAAAAGGTTTTCTTTGGTATATTTTAAAATTTTATTAGGCTTTATCTATGTAACTAATTTAACTACGATTGAAAAAATAGGAAAAAACTCAAGACATCGATCGATGTAAACGGAAAGAGAGGGATTCGAACCCTCGGTACGAATAACTCGTACAACGGATTAGCAATCCGACGCTTTAGTCCACTCAGCCATCTCTCCAAATTGGGGAGATATAATTATTCCGTTATGTGTAATGGAACGATTATATCTTTTTCGCTCTTCTCTCTCTATTACTATTATATTATAGATAGATAGACAAATAATAACTTTATTTTATACAAAAAAGCGGCGCCAACAGCCGAACTAAATCAAAATAAGGGACTTTCGAACAAAATAGACACAAATAAAGGGGGTATCCCTTATTTTGATTTAATTCTCATGGCCCGGCCGGGTCAGTACCTAGCCGGGCGTTCCAGCGAATTACGAATTATAGACTAATAATTTTTTCTATCATTTATATCGTATTAACAATAAAAATACTATTTTTTGAATATTTACTATTATATTCAATACTAAAAAAATAGTCGTTCTTCTTTTTGTTTTTGTTATATTCTTATTTTCCGTTCAAAAGAAACTATCGATTGTTCCAAAATGCATTCTTCTGTTATGATTTGAGTATTTTTTAGACCTGTATATATCTTCCTCAGCAACCTAGTATTCACTTGAAATTTAATGAAGCATCTTTTAAAAATCTCATTAAATTTTCTCCTATCTCCCCGCAAAAAAGTGCAACACACTCATTTTTATGATTCTTTGATGATCCATCTTATTCAAGTTCGACAAAAAGTCCGTTTGCCTACAATAATCGTATTGTAGCGGGTATAGTTTAGTGGTAAAAGTGTGATTCGTTCTATTAACCTTTAAAGTTAAAGGGTCTTTCGGTTTTATTCATATTCCGACCACAAACTTTATTTTTTATAAAGGATTAAATCCTTTACCTCGCAATGATAGAGAAAAAAATACACATTCTCGTGATTTGTATCCATAAGTCGCTTATAAATTAACTGGCATGGTTGGATTATGAACTGACGAAACAGAATTTGTAGATTCTACCAAGACTTCCAATTGAATAAGTATGAGTAAAGGATCTATGGCTGAAGATAGAAAGACGCTTTCAAATCGTAACTAAATCTTGCACATTTTTTTTATAAATAAATTGAAGCAAAATAGCTATTGCCCGATGACTTTAGTCTACTAGAGATATCGACCTTTTGGTTTAGCTCGGCGGAAATTTTTTTTCCTTACCTTAGGATCCTCACAAATAGAAATAGAGAACGAAGTAACTAGAAAATTTGCCAGAATCACCCTCTCGTAGTTCTAGAAGGATCATCTATAAAGCAATTCGTTTTAGTTACACAAAAAGCGGACATAGATCTTACGGGCTTAATTTTTTTATTTTGTTAACATCTTAGTACAAGAATTCATCCATTTTCCCTAAAGGAGCCGGATGAAACCAAAGTTTCATGTTCGGTTTTGAATTAGCGACGCTTAAAGAGCAAAATCAACGTCGACTATAACCCCTAGCCTTCCAAGCTAACGATGCGGGTTCGATTCCCGCTACCCGCTTATTTATATTTTTCTAAATAGGATATTCTAATTATATTTATATTTAATGATTCATTAAATATAAAATTCCAAAACTGATCTCGCAGCCAATACGATTTTTCTTCGTTTCAATTAAAAAAAAAAAAATACGAAAAAATCGGAATGAACGGCGTCCATTGTCTAATGGATAGGACAGAGGTCTTCTAAACCTTTGGTATAGGTTCAAATCCTATTGGACGCAATTTATTTTCATCTATTTTTATTTAGATAACCAGAAATACTTTTTTCCTTTTTTTTTTTTAGTTAAACGAAAAGTTATAAATTTATTTATGTTTGTTCCTGAAGTATAAATCGATCCATTTGGTGCTGAATAGCTTGTTTCAAAAGAGCCTCTGCTTCCTCAGTAAATATTTTAGTAGAAGATATTATTTCTTGAAACTGAGGTTTATTACTTTTTAAATAAGTACGTAATTCAACAAGAAATTTCCTTACCTGTCCAATTTCTAATAAATCAAGATAACCATTTGTTCCAGTATAAATAGTTATTATCTGTTCTTCGACCGTAAGAGGAGCTGATTGGGATTGTTTAAGCAATTCACGTAATCGTTGACCTCTTGCCAATTGATTCTGAGTAGCTTTATCAAGATCTGAAGCAAATTGGGCAAAGGCTTCTAATTCTGCAAATTGCGCAAGTTCCAATTTTAATTTACCAGCTACTTGCTTCATGGCTTTAATTTGAGCTGCAGACCCTACTCTGGAAACGGAAATACCTACATTAATAGCCGGTCTGATTCCAGCATTGAATAGGTCCGCAGATAAAAATATTTGTCCATCCGTAATGGAAATTACATTAGTCGGAATATAAGCCGAAACATCTCCCGATTGAGTTTCCACTATTGGTAAGGCGGTCATACTTCCTTCACCTAAATTAGAACTTAATTTAGCTGCTCTTTCCAAAAGGCGTGAATGCAAATAAAAAACATCCCCTGGATAAGCTTCGCGACCAGGTGGTCTTCGTAATAGAAGAGACATTTGTCGATAGGCTTGGGCTTGCTTGGAAAGATCATCATAAATAATTAAAGTGTGTTGTTTACGGTACATAAAATATTCAGCCAAAGCCGCTCCTGTATACGGAGCAAGGTATTGTAATGTAGCAGGGGAATCCGCCGTTTCGGCTACCACAATAGTGTATTCCATAGCCCCCCTTTCCTGTAAAGTATTTACTACCTGAGCCACAGAAGATGCTTTTTGCCCAATAGCTACATAAACACATATTACATTTTGATCATATTGGTTGAGAATGGTATCCGTAGCTACTGCTGTTTTACCGGTCTGCCTATCTCCAATAATTAATTCCCGCTGACCGCGCCCTATAGGAATCATCGAATCAATAGCAATAAGTCCGGTTTGAAGAGGCTCGTATACGGAACGACGGGAAATAATACCAGGAGCAGGAGATTCAATTAATCGCGATTCATAAGCGGAAATTTCACCTCTACCATCAATAGGTTTAGCCAGGGCGTTTATAACACGACCCAAATAAGCCTCGCCCACCGGTATCTGAGCAATTCTTCCTGTTGCTTTTACAGAACTTCCTTCTTGTATTATCAAACCATCACCCATTAATACAACACCAACATTATTTGATTCCAAATTAAGAGCAATGCCTATTGTACCTTCTTCAAATTCGACTAATTCACCCGCCATGACTTCATCAAGACCATGAATACGAGCAATACCGTCGCCTACTTGAAGTACGGTACCGGTATTTACAATTTTGACTTCTCTATTATATTGCTCAATACGTTCACGTATAATATTACTAATTTCGTCGGCTCGAATGGTTCCCATGAGTTTTTTTTACTAAAAAAAATAATGCCTATAGTCGAAAGACTAATCCTTTTTTTCTTTCATCGCTACCAATATGCCAATATTCGCATTAATAGTACGTAAATGTAACTCGTTGTTCAAACAACTATTTAGAGTCCCCAGAGCTCCCTTTAAGGCTTGTTGGAAAATCCGTTGTCGGACTTGATTAATCGCCCTTTGCTGTTCAAACCGAATCGTTTCATTTTTGTAATTTTCTAATTGTTCCAAAGTCTTATAAGTTGAATTAATCAAATTAAATTTTTCTCGCTCTATCTCAGAATAGCCATTCACTCGAAACTCATCTGCTTCCGTTTCAACTTTCCGTAAGCGAGCCCGGCCGTTTTCCAGCTGTTCAACAGCCCCCCCACGAAGTTCTTCTGAATTTCTAATAGCATTAAAGATCCTCTGCTTTCGATTATCTAATAAATCACTTAATGAAAGTAGATTATCTTTCTGTTAATTTGAAAACTTCCTTAATCCCTTCCCGAACCAAACGTGAATCTTTCGATTCATTTGGCTCTCACGCTCAATTACTTAAGTTAAATTCTTGCTAAATGTACTGAGCCTATCCTCTCTTCATTCGTAGCCCAAACAAACTGTAAAAAAAGAATATCATTCAAAACTCAAATACTTAGGAGACTCTTCTGACAAAATAAAAAATATACAATTGTCAGCAAAGTTGTTTCTTTTTTTTCTTCAATTCAAATCCAAGAATTGTTTTTTACGTATACATTAAGACACAGGTCGTCGATTCAGCATTGGATAAAGATAAAAAAAAAGAAGTAAAATGTCCATTCTACTAAGTGGTTGAAATCATTTTATCGAAACGAGTGTTCTATATCGATAAAATCGGTATTTTAAAACCATCTCTATATTAGCATAGTGGTAGAAAGAGTACCGTGCTGCGTCTAGACTTCAAACGGTTTGCTTTAACCATCTTAGTAAGAGCCCGAAATTACTGGTTACTAGAGAATCAAAGTTAATTTGCCAGTTAATAATTAATCACGAAATGCTGCGGTTCTTACATAGAATTTTTTAATAAGTAATTCGTGGGATCATGCACCTTTCTTTCCTATTTAAGGCTTAAAGGGTACAGCTGATTGTATCCAGCCTATTCTTGAAATAAACAACTCGCACACACCCCCTTTCCAAAAAAAAGTAANGATAGTGTATGAATATATGATTTCTTCAATTCTCAAAGGAGAGTAGAAGTATTTTTTATTGGGTTGGTTCACCGAAAAAAGGAGTTTATCTTGCGTACTTTCTTACCTTTTCAGGATATCAAAAAATAAATTAAAATGCAATTATCTCCAAGAACAAAATGTATGTTATGCTTAATATTGTTAGTTTGATCTGTATTTCTATTAATTCTGCCCTTTATTCGAGTAGTTTTTTCTTCGGCAAATTACCCGAAGCATATGCTTTTTTGAATCCAATCATAGATGTTATGCCAATCATACCTGTGTTTTTTTTTCTTTTAGCTTTCGTTTGGCAAGCTGCTGTAAGTTTTCGATGAGATCAATTCCTAGCCTAATTTTTTAAAGAAAAAAGTAGAAATAAAATATACAATTCTAAAGGTTTTAGAATAGGAACCTTTGATCCGCATAATAAATGGAATAGCCGCCAGAAAGTCGGCTTGACCTTGACCCCCTTTCCTCGTTTTTGACTTTGAAAGACCTTAACCCTCTCTATTAGGGTCTGGCANAGAATGACTCTGGTTATCAAATGATTGAACAACCGGGAGCATTTGACTTACGATACTTAGTTGACATTCATAAAAAGTATCTATTGAATTATGAGTTCAATACACCGCAGAAGGGTATTTCTTGCTCATTATCAGACAATCACTTATTCACAAACTTCGTGTGGGACTAATACTTTGCATTTCCCATCTCATGGAAAACCCTTTTCGCTCCGCTTAGCCTTATCCCCGGGATTTTAGTGATAGGTTCTATAGGAACTGGACGATCTTATTTGGTCAAATACCTAGCGACAAACTCCCATGTTCCTTTCATTACGGTATTTCTGAACAAGTTCCTGGATAACAAGCCTAAATTTATTATTGATGATATCGATATTGATGATAGTGACGATATTGATGATAGTGGCGATATTGATCGTGACCTTGCTACGGAACTGGAACTGCTAACTATGATGAATGCGCTAACTATGGATATAATGCCGGAAATCGACCGATTTTATATCACCCTTCAATTCGAATTAGCAAAAGCAATGTCTCCTTGCATAATATGGATTCCAAACATTCATGATCTGGGTGTAAATGAGTCGAATTACTTATCCCTCGGTCTATTAGTGAACCATCTCTCTGAAAGATGTTCCACTAGAAATATTCTTGTTATTGCTTCGACTCATATTCCCCAAAAAGTGGATCCCGCTCTAATAGCTCCGAATAAATTAAATACGCCATCTTTTTCCGGTTTATTGGTTTTGTAATGAAACGTATAGGGTTTTGTCACCTCTTCAACTATCTCTCCATTAGGTAGGATTTTAGTAGTCCAAGCCCTTATTTGTTGAGGGGAAACTAATCCAATTCGTAGCTGTTGATGTTTATACTGATCGATCATAGAATAAAAATTATCATTTATTCCGGTTAAACTTTCTTCCTATTCATCTGGAAATTTTTATCAGATACAAGGAAATGATTCAATTCCAGAGCTAAAGATCGTAGTTCTCGAACAAGCAATCGAAACGATTCTGGAGTATCCTCTGGATTAGTTATTGTTCCTCCAATGATCGTAGTACCAAGTACTTCTTGGCGCGCTCTAATATGATCAGATTTATAAGTAAGCATCTCTTGTAAAATATAAGCAACACCAAATCCTTCTAGAGCCCAAACTTCCATTTCTCCCACTCGCTGTCCCCCTTGTTTTGCCCTTCCTCTAAGGGGTTGTTGTGTAACAAGCGCATAATGTCCACTAGAACGTCCGTGTATTTTATCATCAACTTGATGAATTAATTTCAATATATAGGGCTTTCCTATTATAACGGGTTGTTCAAAAGGATTCCCCGTCCTTCCATCAAATATTCTGCTTTTTCCTGGATACTCGGGTTCAAATACCCACGGATTCGCTGTTTGTTTACTGGCTGAATATAATTCAGAAAAAACGAGTTTTCTGGAAGCTTCTTGTTCATATCTCTCATCAAAAGGCGCTATTCGATAATGTCTGTCTAGCAAACACCCCGCTAACCCGAGCGAACATTCAAATATCTGTCCTACATTCATTCGCGAAGGTACTCCTAATGGATTGAAGACCATATCAACAGGTCTTCCATCTTGTAGATAAGGCATATCTTGTCTAGGCAAAATTTTGGAAATGATCCCTTTATTTCCGTGTCTTCCAGCTACTTTATCGCCTACCTTGATTTCACGTTTCTGTGAAATATATATACGAATAATTTCTGAATTATAACTAGAACTTCCCCTTTTCTGGATCCACCTCACATCAATAACCCAGCCCCTACCGCCTATAGGTAGTTTTAAACAAGTTTCTTTTGAGGTAGATACCTGAATGCCAAGTATGGCTCGTAACAATCTATCCTCGGGGGCATACGACGATTCTTTCACCATTTGGGGCGTTAATTTACCTACTAAAATATCGCCTGCCTCTACCCAAGATCCCAACATCACAATTCCATTTTTAGCTAAATTGCGAAGTAAATGGGTTTCTAAATGTGGTATTTTGTTAGTGATCCTTTCAGGACCTTGGCTTGTCACATGAGTCTGAATCTCATATTTCCGTATGTGAAAAGAAGTATAAATATTCTCATATACCAACCGCTCACTAATGAGTACTGCATCTTCAGAATTGTAACCTTCCCACGGCATATAAGCTACTAATACGTTTTTCCCCAAAGCAAGCTCGCCACCAACCGTAGCAGCACCATCTGCCAAAATTTGTCCCTTTTTAATGTATTTACCCCGTGAAACCTGAGTTTTTTGATGCATACAAGTATTTTTGTTGGAACGTTGATACATAACTAATGGGATGCTTAGAGTATCTCCATTCCCGGAGAAAAGGATCTTGCCAGTCTCTATATAAATGATCTTGCCCCCACGTTCAGCTATAGCAAGAACCCCGGAATCTAGAGCTGTTTGTCGTTCCAAACCAGTTCCAACAATGCATTTTTCCGCCCGAGAAAGAGGAACTGCCTGGCGTTGCATATTAGAACTCATTAAAGCCCTATTCGCATCATTATGTTCAATAAAAGGAATGAGTGAAGCTCCAATAGAAAAAGATGGGAGGGGAAAAATAGTTCGAAGATGGGCC
>RWGZ01001647.1:0-302218 GCA_009725065.1 Utricularia reniformis | reverse complement strand
TCATCGATCTCATACCAAATCCCATCAATCGAATCACTTTTTCGAAAAATACGAGACATCTAAGTCATACAAGTAAAGAGATCTATTCATTGATAAGAAAAAGAAAAAACGTGAATGGGGATTGGATTTCTGATAAAATATAATCCTGGGTCGCGAACAGTGATTCGATTTCTGATGAAGAAAGATAATTCTTGGTTCCCCAGAAAAAAGGATTGATCAAATTCTATTGAGCCTGACTCATAGTGATCATTTATCAAAGAATGACTCTGGTTATCAAATGATTGAACAACCGGGAGCATTTGACTTACGATACTTAGTTGACATTCATAAAAAGTATCTATTGAATTATGAGTTCAATACACCGCAGAAGGGTATTTCTTGCTCATTATCAGACAATCACTTATTCACAAACTTCGTGTGGGACTAATACTTTGCATTTCCCATCTCATGGAAAACCCTTTTCGCTCCGCTTAGCCTTATCCCCGGGATTTTAGTGATAGGTTCTATAGGAACTGGACGATCTTATTTGGTCAAATACCTAGCGACAAACTCCCATGTTCCTTTCAGTCTGAACATGGATAACAAGCGATTATTGATGATAGTGACGATATCGATCGTGACCTTGCTACGGAACTGGAACTGCTAGCTATGATGAATGCGCTAACTATGGATATAATGCCGGAAATCGACCGATTTTATATCACCCTTCAATTCGAATTAGCAAAAGCAATGTCTCCTTGCATAATATGGATTCCAAACATTCATGATCTGGGTGTAAATGAGTCGAATTACTTATCCCTCGGTCTATTAGTGAACCATCTCTCTGAAAGATGTTCCACTAGAAATATTCTTGTTATTGCTTCGACTCATATTCCCCAAAAAGTGGATCCCGCTCTAATAGCTCCGAATAAATTAAATACGTGCATTAAGATACGAAGGCTTCTTATTCCACAACAACGAAAGCACTTTTTCACTCTTTCATATACTAGGGGATTTCACTTGGAAAATAAAATGTTACATACTAACGGATTCGGGTCCATAAACATGGGTTCCAATGCAAGAGATCTTGTAGCACTTACCAATGAGGCCCTATCGATTAGTATTACACAGAAGAAATCAATTCTAGACACTAATACAATTAGATCCGCTCTTCATAGACAAACTTGGGATTTGCGATCCCGGGTAAGATCGGTTCAGGATCATGGGATCCTTTTCTATCAGATAGGAAGGGCTGTAGCACAAAATGTACTTCTAAGTAATTGCCCCATAGATCCTATATCTATCTATATCAAGAAGAAATCATGTAACGAAGGGGATTCTTATTTGTACAAATGGTACTTCGAACTTGGAACGAGCATGAAGAAATTAACGATACTTCTTTATCTTTTGAGTTGTTCTGCCGGATCGGTCGCTCAAGATCTTTGGTCTCTGCCCGGACCCGATGAAAAAAATGGGATCACTTCTTATGGACTCGTTGAGAATGATTCGGATCTAGTTCATGGCCTATTAGAAGTAGAAGGCGCTCTGGTGGGATCTTCACGGACAGAAAAAGATTGCAGTCCGTTTGATAATGATCGAGTTACATTGCTTCTTCGGCCCGAACCGAGGAATCCCTTAGATATGATGCAAAATAGATCTTGTTCTATCTTTGATCAGAGATTTCTCTATGAAAAATACGAATCGGAGTTTGAAGAAGGGGAGGGGAAGGAGCGCTTGCCCCGCAACAGATAGAGGAGGATTTATTTAATCACATAGTTTGGGCTCCTAGAATATGGCGCCCTTGGGGCTTTCTATTTGATTGTTTCGAAAGCCCCAATGAGTTGGGATTTCCCTATTGGTACAGGTCATTTCGGGGCAAGCGGATCATTTATTATGAAGCCGATGAGCTTCAAGAGAATGATTAGGAGTTCTATCGCCTCGGTCTCGGCCTCGTTTTACATCGCTCGACAACAACTTCTAACAAACCTGTCAGAGACGGTTATAAAGTATGAATTACACACGCCACTAACTCTATAAATATAGAGCACAATGACGGAAATAGCAGGACCTTTTGGACGCGTAAGAACATGTCGTTATCATGCTGAAGTTCTTACTGCTTTCTTATTCCTTGTCATTTTCATTAAACATTTGTTGTATTATGTATGGATTTCTTGATTAGTGAACAGGCTATGAGCGTAATTCGCTCTTAGTCAAGTGGTTTTCTCCCCAATTCCTGGGGTTTTCACTATAAATCGATGTGCCTCTTTATTGTTTCTAGTCTCTTAATCGTTTTCATCATAAAAAACAAATCAGAACCGAGTTCGTTGGCTGACGAACCGGACGACTGTTGGTACCCCCTAAAAAGGGACCATAACACCATTAAAACGTTTCCCATATCCTTGCAATTTTCACTTATAGTTTGATTTTTCTTCCAATGGTGTAACCAAACAATATTCTTGACATAGAAACTTCAATCGAATATCAACAACATTTTTGGTTGAAATAAAAAATTAAGTCCAAATTCAAGTTGATATTACCCGAGTATATTCTCTTGTATCCGTCCTTACCCGGGAGCTCGTCCGACGTGGTTATTGGTATTTTCGGTATTTTCATATTTTTATCGGATGGCATTCTCAAGTGGTATTCTCGTAATTCTGGCTTGCTGGGCCCCGTATAAAGTCTCTTTAAGCATTTTGAGATGTTTCGGGTCATTTCGGCCCCGGACGGGGCCAGGGGTATTTTCGTCATTTGCCACCCGGGAGTGCATCGGTCAGGTGCAATGATGTTATGTGGCTGCGTATTCGCTATCTAAAGGCAAAGAACTGATATACGAAGTTCTCGGGAATTTTCTGATCGTATTCCCCACTAACATCTTGTCCGGATTGGTTCCCGAAGCTTCGGGATCAGCATGGTATTTTTTATATTATAATTTGGAATATCTAATTATTTTGGGCTAAGTGAGGTGGACTAGGCTTTTGGGCCCAAGAGGGTGAGTTCTGGGCTAAATTCCTCTATAAATAGGAGTCACAAGGCTTCGAGAAAGGATTCGGACTTTTATCACGCTTCCCAAGGCAAAATCTGATCTCCCAGTCGCGACCAAACTCACTATTCGCGACCATTCCTGATCAGCCGCGACGAGTCCTCCACCTCGCGCCCAACCGCGTTAGTCGCGACCAAGCACCACACTCGCGACCAGTCACAACAGTCGCGGCCAACCGCCAACTCGCGACGAGTGGCCAGCCAACCAACTTGCGACCAGTCATCGATTCCCCGCGAACAGTGCCTCCTCACGCCCAATCGCGTTCGTCGCGAACAGCCTTTCTGTCTTCACAGTTCACTCGCGTCCATTGGAACGCGACTGCAGATTTGATCGTTTTTCGAGCCGTTTTCATCCGTATCGTCATTATCATCTCATTGTAATTGTATTCTCCGAATATTATAGTGGAAACCAAGGTAGATCTTCGCTCTCCCGAGGACGTAAGCCCAAACATTGTGGGCCCAACCTCGTATATCGCTCGTGTCCCCACAACATCCTAATTTCGAATTAATTATAAATAGACTGATCTAAAAATAAATACCCAAAATATTTTTAGACTAGATCATGTGGAACTATGTGAAATATGAGCCAAATCATATTCATACAAATGAGGTTGTAAAATTGGTAAAGCCAAGTGATCTAGTCTAAAAATATCTTGGGTATTTATTTTTAGATCAGTCAATTTATAATTTATTTGAAATTAGGTTGTTGTGGGGACACGAGCGATATACGAGGTTGGGCCCACAATGTGCGGGCTTACGTCCTCGGGAGAGCGAAGCTCTACCTTTGTTTTCACTATAATAATCAAGCGGTACAAATACAATGAGATGATAACGACAATACGGGCAAAAACGGCTCGAGAAACGATCAAATCTGCAGTCACGTTCCACTGGTCGCGAATGAACAGTGCACACAGACAGGCTGGTCGCGACCAATGCGGTTGGGCGCGAGTAAGGCACTGTTCGCGAGGAGTGATCACTGGTCGCGACTTGTGATGATTGGGCGCGAATGAGGCACTGTTCGCGAGGAGTGAGCATTGGTCGCGACTAGATGATTGGGCGCGAATGGGATTTTCGTCGCGACTGGAGCCGCTGGTCGCGACTGATGATTGGTCGCGACTGGTTGAGCTAGCCACTGGTCGCAACTGATGTTGTTTGGTCGCGGCTGGAAGGCTGGTCGCGACTGATGCTGTTTTGTCGCGACTAAGTGGCTTTGGTCGCGAGTCAAGGGTCAGGTTCTGCCTGGGAAGTGCGATAAGAGTTATATTCGGTGTGGCATAACGTCCCTTCAGAGAGGTCGTATGTTTTTCTAACCAGTTTTGTGGCGATATTGAGTATCGCATGGAGGGGCGGTTTATTGGCCCTTGCGATAAACGTGAACCTCACGTGGAGAATGAGTTGATTGCATAGTTTCATTGGGGGAATTTGGCTACGTGTTGCTGGATTGTATACATGTGTACAAAATAGTTGGAGAGAGTGTTTGTATTGGAAAGTTGGAAGTTCCAAGTCAACACGATTTACCGAATACATAAGAAAAGAAGAGGTTATGAGAAATGAGAAAGGTTGATCACCGTTGGTTTTTAAAGGATTACTGGTAAAGCATTGAAGGGCTTGGACTTACATGTACATGACGTATTCAGGAAATGATAGATTGTATACTTATGGTCACCTGCCATTGCCGTAAATCAAGTATCAAATGTATCTCTACCAAAGCCCGATATGCAAACCTTGTTGGTATTCAGTTGCAAGTCTATTTATTCAGTTCCAAGTATATTTCTCGCCATGATTGAACGGAAGAAAGGTGGATCTCTTATGTACGCCTGCCCCTCTATTACAAGCAATGACACCGGGGACTCAGCAGTCCCAAATATTTTGTCATATTTTCATTACAGTTCCGATTGGTGTCCTGTGTTGATTGGTTTTTGAAGAAGATTAGCTTGATGAGTTGAGTTATACGGTGGAAGGAATGCCCGAGAGCGAGGTCGAGGAAGTTGGCTTCATTACCCAATAAAAGATTATAGTGATTTCCATAAGATCTATTCAACATGACCTTAGTCAAGACGTCATAAGTTCGTGGGAGCTTAGTCAATATGTACTCAGTTTGTTCAAAATCACATATCGTGTCGAAGTACTACATTCATGATGTGGGTTACCTATTTTTTGCATTACCAATGGGATTCTCTAGTTATTCATTCGAGAATTATTAATGATCTTTATAGAGACCTTGTAAGAAGTCGATCAGATTTCAGATGGTTCGTTCGAAATATCAAACACTTTAGTAGTTTTACGCTCGAGACTCCGAGATTAACGAAGTTTACTGAGACTCTAGTGGATTTGGCATTCAAAAGATTGTGCATGTCGTATAACATCTCGATATTTATATTGTGGAGTTGAAAAGAGTTTGCCTTTCAGAAGTATTTGCGGCAAAAACTAGCGTCGAATTGAGAGGATTGATGAATGAACGAGTATTTATCGTGACGGACAGAGAAATCACAAATACGCATATTGAAGAGTTTTAAAATGATAAGACAGTCATCGAAGGATAAGTTTTTGGGAATACAACGCATCGAGAAATTATTATCACAAAAGGCAAACTAGTATGGAAGATAAGACGTTCGCGAATAAATGTATTTATTGTGACATAAGGAGAAGCTTCAAGTATGGATAGTGATGATGTGCTTAAAAGGCCAAGTTATTTATCAACAAATAACCACGAAATGCGTGAGGTTATGATAAAATCATAGAATGAAACTCCCGAGTGGAAGTATATTATTCAAAGATGGTCTCGTCTTCTCATTTTATAAAGCATATATTTATGTCTCGACATCTCTACTTAGTGGATCCNATAAATTAAATTATAATATATTACATAATGTTTTTATATTATTTCGAAATTTTGTATCGATCCAAAATTTCATATCGGTTCGAATCGCTATGAAATATTAATTTTTTGTTTCATTTTTTCCGGGTCGACCTCGAATACTCGGATTCTGACCCGAAAACTCGATAGCGATCCAAATACCAGAGTCGCCCGGTTTTTGTCGTATCGGTTCAAAATATTTAATACCCGTCAATATGACAAAAATCGGGCGACTCCGATATTTTGATCGCTATCGAGTTTCCGGGTCGGAATCCGTTTTTTCGAGGTAGACCGTGAAAAAATGAAAAAAAATCATGCCGATTCAAACCGGTACGAAATTTTGAATCAGTACGAAATTTCGTATAAATATAAAAACATTGTTTAATATATTATAATTAAATTTATTATATATTTTAAATTAATATATATATATATATTATTTATTTTTATTACACATATATAGATGTAGGTTATTCGGCCAATAATTTTGTAAAATAGGTCATTCAGCAAACCCTTTTTGAAACCATGTTATTTAGCCAATAGGATTTTCACATAGGGTCATTTAGCTAAATTGCCCCAGGGGAGTGCAAGCTAGGACATAACGCATGCAATAATTGCGGTCATCAGGGGGACTTCCTAAGGGAATGCCCTAAGTGCAGGAAGTTCGAGGGCACTGAAGCCCGAGACAAGGAGAAGGTTCAGGGAAACGCACTGGTCTTCGCGGTTAGCTGGGAGCAAGCTTCAGAGGTAGATGACGTCGTTGTAGGTACGTTCCTAATCAATGGGTTTACTGCATATGTACTGTTTGATTACGGAACCACACACTCATTTGTGTCAAGGAGGTTAGCGATTCGTTTCGGTGTTAAGGGTAGAGAGGCCCAGTTTAGTATTAGAACCTCTGCGTCAGATATTCTAGAGTCTAAGAGGATATATCCGGGGTGTAGAATCGAAGTCGGTAAGTTATAGACTTAGGCTGATTTGATCGTGTTGGGGAAAATGGAGTTTGACGCAATCCTAGGGATGGATTGGTTGGCAAGGTATGATGCACATATAAAGTGTAGAGAACGGACAGTCAGTATGCGGACACCGGAAGAGGAAATGACGGAAGTTAGGGGCTTTCCCTTGCATGAGGGGATGGAAGGAACGAATGTCCAATACGCAGACTATCTGGTCTTTGTAACTACTGAAACGAAAGGGGTTCCACTGGAGGAGTTTTCCATCGTACGGGAATTTTCAGATGTGTTTCTGGAGGAATTACCAAGACAACCGCCGGTTAGAGAGGTATAGATGGGGATTGAACTTATACCAAGCACTAAACCGATATCAAAGGCGCCATATCGAATGGCTCTGAAGAGATGAAGGAGCTTAAGGAATAAATGGATGAACTGTTAGAAAATGGATACCTCAGGCCGAGTTCATCGCAATAGGGAGAACCAGTCATATTTGCAAAGAAGCATAGCAGCCTGAGATTGTGTTATGACTACCGTGAGCTAAACAAGGTCACAGTAAAGAATCGCTACCCCTACCTAGGATTGACAATTTGTGTTGATCAGTTGAATGGAGCGAGGGTATTCTCAAAAATCGATTTAAGGAGGGGTTATCACCAACTGAGAGTAAGGGAGTCGGACATTCCCACGACATCGATCCGTACAAGGTATATCCACTATGAATGCACGGTAGTGCTATTTGGGCTAACAAATGCAAGCAGTGTTCATGGACTTGATGAACATGGCGTTTGGGGGGTTACTCGATAAATTTGTAGTGGTATTCATAGACGACATATTGGTGTACTCGCAAAATGAGGAGGAACACATGGAACACCTCATGATTATGTTGCAGAAACTAAGGGAGGAGATGTTATATGCTAAGTACAGCAAATGTGAGTTTTTGGTAAACAACATAGCCTTCTTGGGACACGTTATATCGGCTGATGGAGTGGGCGTTGACCTGGCAAAGGTCGACGATATAATGGAGTGGCCAAGGCCAAAGAATGCCAAAGAAATCAGGAGTTTTATCGGACTAGCAGTTTATTACAGAAAGTTTATAGAGAGATTCTCCAAGATTGCCAAACTACTCACGAACCTGACCAGGAAGAATGTTAAGTATGAGTGGGATAAAATATGTGAAGCATATTTTCTAGAGTAGTATCGGCATGGCACCATACGAAGCGTTGTATGAGTGGGATGAAATCATGGAAAACTCACCGGAAGTGATGAGAGAAAGGTACGAGCGAGTTTTGAGACAAAACTCCAAATAAGGGAAGGAGGATGTAATGACCCGGAATTCGGACTCCGAGGAAGGTACGAGGATAGAGGGTGAAATTTTACTTGTATAATTTATAAATGGTGACTCAAGAATAGTAGGGGTAGAAAAGAGTGAATTAGGAAGTGTTGGGGTAGAAAAGAAATAAGGAAAGGGAATGCGATACTAAAATGCAATTAAGATAAGTTAAAAAGTCTATAAATCGGGGTTGTGAGGGGTTAGAGAAGGTAATTGGCAAAAATACACGAAAAAAGCCCGAAAAACCAATTCTGTGCGGAAATTCACAGCGGATTATTGTAGCAGGTCAAATTCACCACGGATACTATAACAGTTTTAATCCATCGCGGATTACTGTAGCAGTTGTAATTCATCGCGACTGTAGTAGTGTAATTCATCACGGATTACTATAGCAGACATAATTCATTGTGGATTACTGTAGCAGATATAATTCATCGTGAATACTGTAGCTGTGTAATTCATCGCGGATTACTGTAACAGTTGTAATTCATTGTGGATTACTGTAGCAGGCATCATTCATCGCTAATTACTGTAGAAGACATAGTTCAGTGCATAATTTAAGAGGGATGTGTGAGTTGTGGTGACATCGTACAATACGTGAAGAGTAAAGACGAAAGAAGGCTGACTGGGTCGACGGTAAACGAAAACCTGTGAAAATAAGCGTAACACTAATATAATACTACGAAACATAGCGACGATAACTAGGGACGAGAAGCAAGATAATAGGTAAGCGTGATAAGTGGTAAAATAACTTAAGGTTCAGTTTCGCAAACGAGACTTTAAAACCGAAGGGGTTTCCCGAGAGGTAATTAAGAAGGATAAGTGAAGACTCGGGGAAGATGGAGTTATCGACGTGGTACCATGCTAGTTCACTTGAGCTACAAGGCAATACATGCTCCAAGTTAAGGTAATGTTTCACAAGGGTGGAACCAACCCAGGTCAGGGAAGCGATAATGGCTCGTCGAGATTTGACCCTCGAGGGAGAGGTCCGCTTGGGCTAGACATATTCCCAAACATGTAAAAATTTAGGCGATAGCTCGTCGAGATCCGACCCTCGAAAGAGATGTCGGCTCAGGCGAGACATGTTATCGAGCATGTAAAAATCCTACAAGATAGAGTAAAGAAGAGGAGTAAGAAAAGGCTTTTCAAAGAGGATTTTTATAAAGATAATTTAAAGTTTCATTTTCAATTATTTACTATGTTCGAAGTTTTTGTTATTAGACCATTACCGTTAATGATCCCTGCTTAGTGAATCCTTTCTTTCGTGATTAACTGTTGGCACCAATCCTACATTTTGTCTCTGTGGGCCGAGTAGAAAAGGGGCTCGGTGTGTACATGAGAGAAGCAAGGAGGTCAACCTTTTTCAAATATACAACATGGATTCTGGCAATGCAATGTAGTTGGACTCTCATGTCGATCCGAATGAATCATCCTATACGTGTAGGTAAATCTTTTCCTGCTAAGCAAGAGGATAGCGAATTACAAATTATGTCTCTGTAGAACATGTATTTCGATTACTTTGAAATTCATAAATAGAAATGAAGTAGTTAAAGGTGGGGTTACCATTATCCTTTTTGTAGAATCTTGTATGTGTTCTTAAGAAAAGGAATTTGTCCACTTTTCGAGGTCTCAAAGGGTCGTGAAAACACATAAGATTTCTTGAATGGAAATGGAAAAGGGATGGAACTCCAATTCCTTCGTAATCGCTAGTCAATCCTATTTCCGATAGGGGCAGTTGACAATTGAATCCGATTTGTACCATTATTTTCATATCCGTAATAGTAATAGTGTGAAAAGAAAACCCTGCTGTCGCTCTACAAATTTCGTAGGTGGGGAGGAACCTTGAGCTAGGAGGGGAAGAATGGGTCATCGGCTGGTTCCGGAGGTTTAGGAGTCGTCGAGTCTTTTGCAATAGTGTGACCTTTGTTTCATGAACTACCTACCTATTGGGGTCCTACTCTAGTATTTTGTTGTTTTGAGACTTATGACCGTTCGCTACATTGCTTTTAGTTTTAACTTTTGTTATCTTCGTTTAATTATTCAAATTGCCTCGCACCACAATAGGGTGTGGCATTGTCGAAATCCCGTACCGGCTAGGCCCGGGTTTGGGGCGTGACATCATAAGAAATTATCTTATAAATAAAATAGATAAGGAAAAATGATTTAAAGAGGGTGGAACAAGTTAAAGAAAGTGTTGCAATAGCATAAAATGCTATAATATGTTCATATGCAAATTGTTCAAAGAAAATAAGATATTGAATTATTACATAAAACATTAGGACATCTATGAAAGTGGGTTGGAGCATCTAAGAAATAAAACTTGAATAAAATTAATCAAATTAACCTACCATAAATAAGTGAAAATATGTTTCGTATGTTAAGAGTATATAATCTATTCTTATTCTATTTAATATATTTATAAATAGGCAGCTCTATAATTAACATTTTTAATTCAGCTTTACCAAATAACATAAATACTTTTATTCCTTAAATAGGAGGAATGAAGATATTTTTAAGATTCATAGATGATGCCAATTAGAGATGGTGTATTTTTTCGATGAGAATAAAGATGAAGTGCTTGAACACTTCAAGATATAGGTGTCTATGGTGGAAATAGAGACTATAAAGATGCTTAAATGCCTAATATCGAAAAATAGAAGATAATACAACTCAAAAGAATTCAAGGTTTTTTGCAAAAACCTTGATATTAGGCATGAAACAACATTCTCTATTACTCCTCAACACAATCGAAATGCTGAAAGATTACATATGAGACTCTTATAGTTGACTAGACGCCCAACGTGTCAAATATTTTGACACATGAGAGTTTCCCATGTATTTATAAAATATAAACATTTATAGTAGATTTATCGATAATATTATGATTATTATGTATTATATGTACACAAACTATCGGTTTACTGAATTATATGTTTTAACATATTCGATTAAATAATTTTAAATTATGATTTTAATAACCAAAATTAAACTAACTACCTATCAAATTTATTTTCTTTTGGTTAACGGGTTAGTATTTACATAAAAAACAGGATATACAAAAAACTAAAAGTAAAAAATTATAAATATCCAAATATTGTTGTAGAAATGAGAGAAAATTTATTTATAAAAATATTGATATTAATATTAAAAATAAAGAATGATAATGTGTATAGAGACAAAATTAATACAGAGAGATAGAGTGAAATTTTCGGACAGATAAAGTTAGAGATGACCTAATGGATTAAATAAGATGCATGCTTAACACATCATAGTTGGGAAAATGTTTGGACATGGCTCTCGAAATACGATGTGGATGGGAAGGTGAATGGGGCTATTGAGACATGTTTCGAATCGTTTCTCCATTACGCACAACACATGAATTTCTCCCATTTTTTTATCAATGCAAAGTTCAGCCCCAAAGCATGGACCTATAGGATGAACTTCTTTGATTTTGATGCTTGAAGGCTTGAGAAGTTCACTGAAGAGTACCACTAGGCAGAATATGATAAAACTTAAATGAAAAAATTGAGTTTTTAGTTCCAAAAATTTTGTGGTTTTGGTAAACTTGGTTGTCTTTAATTTAACATATCTAGTTCTTATATTTTGGTAGTTTTGACAACGACAATCCTCGATATTTCTCAAATTTTAAAATTCGGTCCTCAAATTAATCTATATAATTTGAGTATTAATTTTGTTATTAAACTATGATAACTATGTTTGTTAAAAATTTTAAAGTATGACGATTGGTTTTTCAAAAAAAATCAAAGTTTACATACTAATGTTGCTTTAAAAAACTTTGAGAATTATATTTGAGAAAATTAATAAACATTAAATCAAATTATGTCAAATGATACCAATTTTAAATACTTAAAGCTATTTTTTATAGAGCTTCTATGGTTCCAAACTCATGTCACCTTCATTGGACGATATCTCTCTTCATTTATAGCTTGTTTTCACCATTTAACTCTTTATAATAAGAATAGATAACTATATCCTTTTTGTGGAGTTGCATGAATCTGTGCTCATTTTACCATCAGTAACGAATTTGCCTTTATACTTATTGTTTTCGTTTGAAAACAAATCCTTGTGAAAACTTGGAACATTACTGATTATCCTTGGCTCAATTACATTCCAATCATTGGGTTTGTTTAGAACTCAAATCAGAGTGGCGGTGCAATGGAATGTTACTATCGCGATTTTTTTATGGTACACAAAACACAAACTTATGTTTTGTGTTTATAAATCGGCTTGCAAATTAGGGTATTTACAGGCTTGCGAATTCATGTCTATAAATTTCCCTTATGAAGCTTCATCCCGGGTTTTTGTCTATTACAATTCTTGAAGCTCTCTTACACATGAATGATATTTCTTGGTATGATGTTCATATGTATCTGTTTTTGTTAATATTATTGATTATTGATCATTGATGGGGTAACACTACACACACATGGCAATTGGGATTATAGATAGGGAGTGGTTGCTTGTGTTTAATGAATATTTTTCGGGTTTATGATTTAAAGTTTAGATATTTTTCTAGAGATAAAAACTTTGTCCTAAATCGTTGTTTGACGAATATGTTTATATAATCTAGAGGCATAGTGATTTGTATGATTTTATCACTTTCTATTCTATATTTGTCTTATTTCGTTCATGACTTGCGATGGGGTTGTTGATTTATTTAATGAAAATATAAAGTTTGATGATTTTAATAAATTTAGTTATTGATTCCCCAAATTTCAATACAAATATTAATTTTTTTCTAATATTGATTCCCCAAATTTACAAATTTGGGAAATTTGATCTCAAATGTTACAAAATCGGCAAATATGATCACTATATTTGATTTTTTTGCGAAGTATTTCAATTGTCAAAATTGAAAAACACGGTGAATTAACTTTGACATATACAATATACTTCAAGTAATTGTTTGCTAAACTACGGAATTTAGGAGGATTTGTTGTATCATCTTCCAACTCTGTGGTTTATAATTATTGAAGATCCAATTTGTGATATGATTAAGTTGTGGGAATATGACCCCTTTGTGACGGTGTGGACATGGGTCCATCCAACGGGTTATGGGTCAAACCGGTTGATCATATCAACCCGTACGGTTTGACCCAACGAGTTGAGAATTTTTCTTGATCTGATAACGAGTTGAAAATACGGTTCAATCCATCAACAGGTTGTGATAACATAAACACTAAACTAAAAATCTTCAATTTTTATACTAAAATAAAAAAAATTGACATACTTCAACTCGTTGACCCATATGAATTGATGAGTTAAATATCAAGATCCAACATGTAGACTAATATTTGACGGATGAACCCATATCTTCCATGCCTTTGCCCTCCATATTTCCGAAATTTAGTTATTTTATTCAATTTTGATAATAGAAATTTGCATATTGCGAATCTGCCCGGTCGTATTCAAATTTCCTTCTCTTGAGCTAATTTTTCAAATAAGCAATCGAAATAAATGTATTTTGGAAATGCCCCAAATCAAATCACGTCACCTTCTCCCATCTGCCATCTTTAATTCTCTCAACCCCGTTTTTTAACATTTTTTAATTTAATTTTATTTGTTTCATTTCGATTTCTCAAAGAAAAACTTTTGTCAATAATCGAATTTGTGAATTCACTTATATAATAGGATGTGTTACACTTCATATTTTTGTTATCTTTGTATTTCTTTTGAATTTTAGTTTGATAGCTTTAAAAACTCGATAAGACTCTATTTTTATATTTATAGTTATTTGTGTACAAATTGGGAACAAATAAAGTGAATATAATAATAGATATAAACATATTAAGATAAAGCTATTTGAACAATAAAATAATTTTTTGTGACAAAAATATACAAATTTTGAGAAAAAAATACTACATGTTCAAAATAATATATTAATAAAAAATTAGGTTTCTATTAAAAAAAGGTTTATATATTATTAAAAAAACATATATTTTTAGGACAAAAGTCAGTATTGAACTCTCTAGTATTATTGCTCTTCATTCCCTTCCCTTATCAACAGTCCACTTCCATTACACCAAATCAGACTCTTCCACCCCACGGCCAAAATCTCGATTCCCATTCTCAGACTCACAGCATAAACTCACTGTAATGAAGATGAAGAAGAACATGCTGATTATTATGCTAACCATTTTAGCGTTGTTCTTACCTGATACAGCAGTGTGCGATATAAACGAGGACCGGAATAGGTGCGGTGAGCCACTGATCGCCGTAGCTACTTGCCTCCCGTTCGTTAGCGGTGACTCAAAGGTACCTACAATGGATTGCTGTACAGGCTTCAAGCAGGTGCTGGAACAAAACCCAGAGTGCGTCTGTATACTCATCAAAGACCGTGATGATCCTACGCTCGGTCTCAATATCAACGTTACGCTTGCTCTTTCATTGCCTCAGCTATGCAAGATTAAAACACATCTCACCGCTGCTGATTGCCCAAGTGAGTATAGGATAAGTTTCAAAGAGTAGAGTAGTTTCAGAGTTAAAGGATATAGTGTAGTAAAAAATCATAAGGGGCAATTATCAAACACTCATTATTAGAATTATAGAGTTTGGTCGAAATTATAATGAGAATGTGCACATATATGACGTATAAGGAGAAGAGATTATACCGTAAAAGACTTGAACAAGTCTTTTAAATGTGTGAGTTCCTACCCTTAATATCGTTCGTTCACGTTCTTCAGTCGTAATTTCAGTCAAATTCTATAAACCAACGTGCTATCGGAGCTCGTTCGGTAAAAATCTTGATTATTAATATCGGGAAAGTCTGGTTTATTTAGTTTCAAGTCCAAATTTGTCAGTTATTTGGATTTGAGATAAAATTTGAAATTGTTTATAAGAGGAAATGTGTAATATAGTAATTGACTTGTTCAAGTCTTTTACGGTTTAATTTCATCTCCTTATACGTTATATCCGTGTACACTACCGTCATAATTTCAGACAAAGTCTATAATTCTAACATGGTATCAGAGATGGTTCGGTCAAAACCTTTATTATCAATACATGGAAAGTCGAGTTGATTTGATTTCAATTCCAAATTTATCATGTATTTGAATTTGAGGAGGTGTATTGAAATGTCAAATTGTCCTATATTGAATTTATAAAATTTGAAATGGTTTATAAGTAAGAAGGGGTACCTTAGTAATTACCTTGTTCAAATGTTTTATGATGTGGTCTACTCCCTTATACGTCATATCCGTGTACACTCCTGTCATAATTTCGATTAGACTCTAATTCAAATATGATATTGGAGTTGATTCGATCAAAATCCTGATTATCAATATTGAGAAAATCCGATTCATCAGAATTGTTAGATATTTAGACTTAAGAATTGCGTTGGAATATTAAAATATCCCACATGAATAAAATTGAAATAATTTATAATAGAGAAGGATAGTAATTTATATGCGTTATTCAGGTATACTCCATTTACCGCCGAATTCGCCGGAAGCGCAGATTTTCCAGCAGATTGGGACCACTGGAACTAAGCACAGCGCGGCTGCGCCTTCTCCGGCACCCTCCGGTTAGAGTAAAACTCAATATTTAATGGCAAATTAACTCAATAATTGTGATTCATCTTCACAAGTATTTTTTTGTTTTTCAGCAGCCTCTGTAGGGGTATCGACGATCCTCCCAGTTCCAACCACTGCATCGCATCCTTCGAGTAATGCCGGAAGACAGAAAAGGGAGCTGTGGGCTGAAACTGTGTCGTTCAGTGTGACTACGTTGGTCGCCATGGTTGTAGCACGAATCATAGCATAATTCTGATTGGATGCGTTGTCATTTGTACGTTACTGTTTCGTTAGAGCGAAACTTAAATATTCAAGAATAACGAAATTGTATTTATCATCAAATATGTATTATAATAATTAAAATTTATATTCCCAAATCTATTGCTTAAATGCTATTAGTGTTATTTTTAATTGATAAAGCTTTATGAATTTATGATTTACCTCATTAAGTTAATAATTCTTCCCAATTAACAATATTAATTTTATGTTATAATCTCTTTTGTATTTCGAATTTTATCTTCGTTTATGTGTATTGTATTCTTCTCAAGTGATAGTGAATTTTGTCTTTTCATCGGTCATGTGATTTTTACCCATTATAGATTTTCACGTTAAATTTCGTGTCTTATTTATATTTTTTCTTTATTCAAAGATTATACTTATCCATCGAGGTTATTTTTGAATACGAGTTTTATCCCCAATATACATTTTAGAATACAATCTATTTTTGAAACATGAACACATACATGTATTGTAGAATACATAGTCTATCTTTTAAACAAAATAATATTTAGTTTAAATTCTAATTATAAATTATTATTTATTTTGATTTATTAAATATAATGCAATTCTTAGAATGCCTTATGTATTCTCTTTCATAATTTTATATATAACCCTTTAAAACTAAATCTACATCGTATTCACAATAATAAGTTCTTTTATACTCTAATTTCTAGTTTACATTTTAACATATTGTATTTCATCTTTAACGACATGGCCTCCACTATTTTATTTGTTATTTTTAAATATTATTTTTAAAAATATGTTATAAATGCATTTTATATTAATAATATAATTTTCCATACTTAAAATTATCATTTCATATTTACCATTAATGGTTATAGCAATTATAATTTCATATTTAAATGAATTATCATCTACAATTATGTAGAACAATTTTACAGTACGTATATTCTAATTATTTATTCTAAATCTATATTTTAATAATAAATTATGCATTCTATAATTTGTACTGAGTATGTATTTCGTGATGTTATGAGTACACATATATTTAATTATAAAATATAATTTTATTTTGAATAAATGTAAAATGAGAATTCAATTATAATGTTAAAAAGATATTTTATGATAATTAATTGTAAAATATGCAATTATAATTCTAATGAAAAATAATATATAATACTTAATTTGTAGAATTTGGATTTCTAATTAAAGTATTTATATTGCGAATCAATTGGCATGAAATAATTATATTGCTAGAAAACATAAAGAAGGAAGACAAAATTAGTAAATATAATATGTGAAAGATATATTACAATAATTTTTTTCTGGGCCAGTTTTATGGATATAGGGCCTATTATCCAACACGATTAAATATATTTTATAAATATAATTTATTATATTAATAAATAATTAAATATGCAATTTACTAATAATATGATTAATTAAATAAATTATTATAAAAATTATTATTATAAAAAATCGAGGAGAAATACAATTAAATAAAGATATTTAATAAAATTTAAAATAATGTAACATGCAATATTTGATTAATCACTCGAATAAGTTAAATATTTAATTTTTATATTTATTTAGAAAAATAAAATTGAAATAGATGTAATTAAATTTATTTGTAATGATATAGAATAAAGAGAATAGCAAAAAATGATTTGATAAAAGGTAAATAATATGTAAGAATAAAAATTATATATTAAAAGATAAGTCTGATTTTAATGATAAGATATTCTTACTGGTTTTATTCATAACCAATTGAGACCCAATATGTGACCCACATGGGCGGGCTGGGCTATATTTGTTCCTTTGCTCTTTCTTATAAGCAATGCACTTTTCAAGTCAATATTCACAGCTAAAATCTCGATTCCAATTCCCAAACTCACAAAAACAATGAAGATAATCTTCACCATTTTTGTGTTGTTCTTTACTAATTTAGCGCACTGTGACATAAATGAAGACCGGAACAGGTGCAGCGAGCCGCTGTTCGCCATAGCTACCTGCCTCCCCTTCGTCGCCGGCGAGGCGCCTGCGCCAACGATGGATTGCTGCGCAGGCTTCGATAAAGTTCTGCAAAAGAACCCAGAATGCATTTGTATACTCATCAAGGACCGTGATGATCCAAGCCTCGGCCTTAATATCAATGTTACGCTCGCTCTCTCGCTCCCTCGCCGCTGCAAGATCAAAACTAATCTCACCGCCGGTGATTGCCCAAGTGAGTAATATCGTTAAGTTAAGCTAAGCGAATCACACTGATTTTAACTATTATATTCTATGGGTTCTGTAAGGAATGCTCCATCTGCCGCTGAACTCGCCGGAAGCACAGATATTTCAGCAGCTTGGAAACGGTGGACGACGCACTCCAGTGGCGCCTTCTCCGGCACCCTTTGGTGAACTAAAAAACTGAATTTTCAACTTCCGATTAAGAAATCCATGTGCTTAACTCTCATAAGTTATCTTTTTATTTAGTTGGGATATCGACGAGCAGTGAAGCGCATCCTTCCAGTTCAGGTGACGGAGGGAGCAAGAAGAGGCCGGTGTGGGATGAAACGGCGTCGTTTGGTTTGTTTGTGTCTGTAGCCATTATTGTAGGGGGGATCCTGGCTTATCCCTGATTGGATGGCAACTTTTAAATATTAAATAATTTATTATGTATAAAGTTATAAAATGAAGGTTCTTTCAATATAGGAAAATTTTTTATTTACCATATCTGTAATTACTTTCTTTCTTTAAAAAACAAATTATATATTGTATTGTTATATTTTAAAACTTTAATCATCATTAACTAAAATATTCATATCTTTTCCATTCATAACTTTAAAAATATTAAAATAATATAATTTAATAATATAATTTGCTTTTAAAAAAGATCAAGGTACTTAAATTGGTTTTATACAAAATACATGTACTCAAATTTCATTTAAAAAATGTATTTAAAATGAATTTTACTCCTCAATATTTATTACAATTTATTTTGGCAATACAGTTGGAATTATAGGCTACTATTTGCTCCGAACGTATTGTGTTCACGTTTGTTCATATTTTTATTCGAACGTGTTTATGTTCGTTCATATTTTATTCGAACGTGAAAATATGTTCGAACATTGTTCAAATTATTAAGTAAATGTTTATGTTCATTGGAATAGCTTGTTTGAACATTGTTCATACGATTTGTGCGAACATGTTAGTACTATTTGGGCGAAATTCATCCAAATGGTTCTTCATGTTATAATTTATCCCCATTTTCTGTAGAAATTGGTTCTTCATAAAAAACAATAACTTCATCCAAAGAGTTTTCTGCGGTGATGAACATTGATCTTGTTCCATATTTGACATTTTGAGATTTTTGTAAAATATCAAATATTTTCTCTTATCACTCTTTTGAATCCAATCAAGAGTTGAGAAATGATTCTCAACTGCAATTAAAGTCAATGAGTGAAAATTATGGATTTGTAAAAGTTTTTAAACTTAAATACTATAATAATTTATTATAATAAAAAATAATTTAAACAATATATTTGTTCACGAACGTTCACATTTGTTCACGAAAATATTCATATTCCTTCAAATTATAAACGAACAAAAAATAATGTTCGAACAATGTTTATATTTTTATTCGAACGAGTGAACACGATAACATACGAGTCGAACACATAATGTTCACAAACTGTTCGGATCTTGTAACAACCCTAAATATGTCGGATATATGACGTATAAGGGGAGGAAATCATATCATAAAATACTTAAATAAATTAATTGCTATGTACCATTTCTTATTATAAACCATTTCAAATTTAATTCCAAATCCAATGTGGCACATTTGATATTTCAACACACAGCCTTAACTTCAAATACGTTACAAATTTTAAAATTTCAACAAATATTCTAACAACATTAGAGAATCTTAAAGAAACTCTCAAGTAACTAATAAGTATGTGGTTCAAAACTATACGTGATACTCATGGTTTGTTTGGAACTATGATTCAAACTACGGTGCTGATGAGAACTCTAGGACCGGGTACCCTGTAATGGGTGAGGCCCGATAACAGTTGGGCCAACTTAAGTAATCAAAACGAACATTTACAGCCCATTTACACCTTTAGGAAGAGCGGCCCGATGTTCAACACAGAGAACCGAAGATAACCTTAATAAATAATAGCGTTATCTGCCAGCTGGCTCCGGGGTTCGGTCCGAACAGTTATAAAACGGTTACAGGCTCACGCGTTCCACGCTTCGGGCCCTGTCACGTTTATCATGCTTCGGGCCCGAGCACGCAGACCACGCATCGGTCCCAGCCTCGTTTTACATCATGCGACAACAACCTCTAACAAACTTGTCAGAGGCTGTTACAGGACGTGGATTACACTCGCCGGCAACTCTATAAATACAGGGCAAGACGAAGGAAAAGACAGGACCCATTGGATGCAGAAGAACAGGCTGTTACGCTGCCGGATTCTTCTTGCTTTCTTTACCTCGTCATTTTCATTAGCCTATTTTGTATGAACTTTGATTCATTTCTTTAGTGAGCAGGATAAGAGCATAATCAGCTCTTAGTCGAGTGGTTTTCACCCCAATTCACGGGGTTTCCACTATATATTGCCGTGTATTTACTTTGGTTTTTAGCTTTTAATCGTCTTCCCCATTTTAAAGAAATCAGAACCGAGTTCGTTTATTAAACGAACCGGACGACTGTTGGTACCCCCTAAAAAGGGACCATAACAGTTTGGCGTCGTCCGTGGGGACGATTTTTTCTAATCCCATTTGAGTTTTCTACCTGGGATAGGATAATCAAAGGCATGGCAACTGCAACTCCGACGAATGATAGTGACGTGCTTCCCGACAGTCTTCCAGCACCAACATTCACATTACAGGATTTGGAGGCTGTCGTAAGGAAGGTGNCTGAAGAGCAGTTTTCGCCTTGGGATGCGTGATCAATATTCAAAAGTCCAAAAGTCCCTTCTTAATGCCTTAAGACTCCTATTTATAGGCAAATTAAGCCCAAAACTCACCCTCTTGGGCCCATGAGCCTAGTCCACCTTACTTAACCCAAAATAATTGAATATCTCTAATTATGGCAAAATAAATGCCATGTAGACCTCGACGCCTCGGGAAGCAAACCGAATAATATGTTAATCGGGAATACGATCAGAAAATTTCCCCGAACTTCGTATGTCGACCCTTTGCTTTTAAATAATGAACTCGCAGCCGGACGAACTTATTGTACTTGTTCGGTGCGCCCTCGGTGGCAAATGACGAAAATACCCCTGGCTTTGTCCGGGTCCGAAATGGCCTGAAGTACTTCAAAATGCTCACCGAGGCCTTATATGTCGCTTGGCAAGTCAGAATTACGAGAATACCGAAAATACCGAGAATACCGAAAATACCGAGAATACCGAAAATACTGATAATCACGCTAGACGAGCTCCCGGGTGAGAACAAACACAAGAGAATATTTCCGGGTAATATCAAGTTATATATGGTATTTCAAATATATAACAGATCTCTATTGAAATAATAAAATAATTTAAATTATTAATATATAATAAATACACATTTTTATCGTATTCTCAATTTATAATTGTTCTTAGTTTGCAAAAAATAAAAATATTATACGAATTTTATCTATTTTTACCTCCTAAATCAAATATATTAGATCCAATCCGATCTACTCCAAAATCGTATCGGTTGTTATTTTGTTAAAATCAGTATGCTAGAAACTTTCAGTATACCAGAAATTTAAAACACTGGTTTAGATATGTCAATTGAATAAGTTAACCCGAAAACCATTGAGCTTAATATATTTAATTTTTTCTTAGTTAGAAAAAATAATAATTAAAAAATTATACAAACTTTACATTCTTTTTTCACTAAACCAACACATGTTAGGTCCAAACTGATCCACTCAAACATCATACCAATGAATATTTTATTTAAATACCGGTCATATATGTTCAAAATTTTTGATATATCGGAAATTTAAAACACTGATTTAGGGATATCAATTAAATAGGTTAACCTGTAAACCATTGAGCTTAACATATTTCGGTTGGATTGATAAAATTTAGTTTGGTTTAGAATTATAATGTCAATAGTGTGAGTTGTGTTCAATTAATACTAAATAGAAACTCCCGAAAATTGTCTAAATAAAACTCAAATTTTATTTAGTAAAACAAAAACAAACTCAATTTAATTTACAATATCGAAATATTCTAACAAATATAAAAAAAAGAAAAATATATTTTATAAATGTTAATAGGAAACATATCCTAAATTAAACTAAAAAATATAATAAAAATTAATAATTAGATTTTTATATTTTGATAAAAAATAATATTAAAACATTATCTAAATCTATAAAAAAAATTGATTGATCGTGTTTAGATTTTGGGTTGACGACCTAATAGATATTCCAAATTAGGATTATAGTATACCCAAAGTAATAATTCCAAATATAATTTTATACAAATTATAAAATTTATTAGCAATTAAGAATGCAAAAAGAAGTTGAACAATTTGCCTAATCAATTTTAAGCATGATGAATTAGCCGGGAAAATTATGAAGAAATATCAATTTTATAAACCGAAAGACTAAGTGTTTATTTAACAATATAGTTTTCTAGTGTATAATAATAAGTTGTATGCACAGTCACGTAAGTGAGATTTGTACATTTGAATAGTATTCCATAAACAAGTATCCTCAGACATGCTGACATTATAAATGTTAGAGAATTTTCTGAATTTAGTAAGTTTGACAACTTAAGACCATCTAGAAGAAAATGAGTCGATATGGAAGAAATAAAGGAATCATGGATTAATTTACAATTTTGGTTGTTAAAATAATATAAATAGTAGTGGGGTGGTGTTAGAACGTATAGTTTAAAACTTTGATACAAAAGTTGGGAGAATACTAGTTTCTTGACGATAAACGAACACGATTTCATCTTCACTAAAATATTGAGTTTGTTTGGTACCACGATTAAAAGTGTGGTGAGATGCGGTGAGATGATCCAATCGTGATTTTTTTAATACATGCAAAACACAAGCTTAATTGCGATGTGATAATCGTTAAAAAATTGTGATATCATCACAGCCGTTAAAACCAGCCGTGGCTTCATCGTTATTTTGGAAAAGACTCATTCACCCTTACTTCTATTAATTATAATATAATTATATTTATTATTATTATATATATAAGGGTATATTATTATTTTTACATAAATCACGATCATAATACCGCAATTTTATCAAACATACTTAAAAATTCACGATCATCATAACTCACCATACCTCACCACACCTCACCACGTCTCACCGCACCTCACCACACCGTAATTTTAAAAATCTAAACCAAACAAACTCATTGTGTGTCATAAACACAATGATTTGGAAAATTGTATACTTTTATAAATTATTTACAAATTCCATAAACATTTTGTACTAAGGTATCATTCATGATATACCTTAACTAAATATTGAATATAAAATGTAATATCATTTCACATTAACCTTGATGTGAAATGATCCTTGAATTCCATCAAGGCTCAACATAAATGGTCAGATCTTTGGGCCCATCAAGGCCCAATATTGGAATGCAATGCTAATAACACCCCAAGTGGATTTAGCTATGAAGGGGGAGTTAGATCCTTTAGAGGAAAGCCAAACCTGAACCTTGAACGCAATTTCAATTAAATAACACATTATTGGATGTAAATGGGCATTCAAACTCAACTTTAAAGCCAATGAGAGCATTGATCGATATAAAAAAACTGATGTATATCAATGAAAAGGGGTAAACCTATTGTAGTTTACGGTGATACCCGATATGCCACAAAAAAATTATGCAATTCATCAACCCATTAAGTTTAAGGCCATCAATTCTTGTTTTTATCTACTAGACAATGATGCAGTTTATAATATATGTTAAACCATTGGTTTCTGGATGTGCTACCGATGTGAAACATTGACGAATATTATAATATTCACACCACTCTATAACATATTTTCTAGAAAATTGTGTTCTGTTATCGGATATCAAAATTCTAGGTATCCCGAAATTGCATAAAATATAGTGCCAAGGGAGGCTTATCAATTCTTGTTCCCGAAGTTAACAAACTGCTTCGACTTCTATCCATTTAGAAAAATATTCCACGACTACAATACAAAATTTCTTTTGGGTTGGAGTAGTAGGGAAAGCTCCCAGAATGTCGATACCCCATGTGTCGAAATGTGAGTTGTTGGCAATAGTTTCATTGTCTCCATAGGTAAATGATGTAAGTTTGAATGAAACTGAGAGATATTGCAACATTGAACAACTTTTATATAATCTTGCCACATAGTTGTCCAGTAATATCCGGGTCCATTTAGGTGGCGTGTTCTCTATCGGGTCCTCATGACCCATGTTTTTATACCGGCCAGTATGTCAAAAACCGGGTGGCATCGGTATTTTGAGCGGTACCGAGTCGACCTGTTTAAAAAATAATTTTTTTATCGAGCGATATACCGGTCCGGATCGGTACGAAATTCCAGACTTGTATGAAAACATTGCTCATAACCTGTATAAATAAAGATCGACTAGCTGAGTGATCACCACAATTCCTAACATGAATTTCTTCCATAATATTTTGTATACAACTTCTTCTCTATGTAAACAAAAATAGTTGCCCTATGCATGATTCTACCCGCTTCACTCTCATCTTGAGGTAAATATTATCGAACCAAATAATTAAAATTATATCATTCCACGATGGTTCATCATGTATATCTCTTGAAATTTAGGATTCAATGGGCCGGGAAATGCAACTCAATCCATAAGAGAAGTGAATCACATTGAAAAGACTTGAGTCAAGTCAATTACCCATGATATCACTCTTCTTATAAACTAGACATTTTCTATTTCCACATCCGATGTGGGATATATTTCAACACTCCCCCTCAAGTCGAACTGGCCTTGGTCCGGTTCAGACTTGCTTCAATATGATCGGTAGTGCTCGAATCATAGGTCGATCTATTTTTGTCGCCTAGGTCCGATGCGCTTTTCTACTCGTGATGAGAACTCTGGGACCGGGTACCCCGTAATGGGTGAGACCCGATAACAGTTGGGCCAACTTAAATAATCAAAACAAACACTTACAGCCCACTTACACCTTTAGGAAGAGCGGCCCGATGTTCAACACAGAGGACCGAAGATAACCTTAGTAAAAATAAGCGTTATCTGCCAGCTGGCTCCGAGGTTCGGTCCGAACAGTTATAAAACGGTTACAGGCTCACGCATTCCACGCTTCGGGCCCTGTCACGTTTATCACGCTTCGGGCCCGATCACACATACCACGCATCGGTCCCAGCCTCGTTTTACATCCTGCGATAACAACCTCTAACAAACTTGTTAGAGGCGGTTACAGGACGTGGATTACACTCGCCGGCAACTCTATAAATACAGGGCAAGACGAAGGAAAAGACAGGACCCTTTGGATGCAGAAGAACAGGCTGTTACGCTGCCGGATTCTTCTTGCTTTCTTTACCTCGTCATTTTCATTAGCATATTTTGTATGAACTTTGATTCATTTCTTTAGTGAGCAAGCTAAGAGCATAATCAGCTCTTAATCGAGTGGTTTTCACCCCAATTCACGGGGTTTCCACTATATATTGCCGTGTATTTACTTTGGTTTTTAGCTTTTAATCGTCTTCCCCATTTTAAAGAAATCAGAACCGAGTTCGTTTATTAAACGAACCGGACGACTGTTGGTACCCCCTAAAAAGGGACCATAACAGGTGCAATAAGATGTTTTTATTAAATAACGATTGAGATATGAAAAAAAACAAATATAGTAAAATCAAGTGTTAAAATCAACTATGACATGATTGCAATTTACGAAATAACTAGTTTACTTTGAGTTATTATAATTAAAATATAAATATTTTATCTTTTTTATATACAAAAATCTATTAGTATTATTACATAAATAATGATACAACAATTTTACTAAACATTTTATAAATTAACCATCATATAATCTCAAATTTAACAGCATTGTTTACCACATTTTAAAAGAGGGTTCAAAAAAATCCAATATATAAATGTAAAATTGTAAATATCGAATTATATGTTTTATTGATAAGCCTTACTTAAAATGGCATAATCTAAATAAACGGCAACATATTATAATAATAAAAAATATATAATTGAAGTGAAAAATTGTGTCCATGTCCGAATAAGTGCACACGTCTCTTCCAATGTGTATTATATATCATAAGATATTTACATTTAGAGAAGCACTGAAATGTTATATAAAGTAAATTTAAGGAAATGTGTTAAAAAATCGATGAATATTTAAGGTGAGTTACGTACATGGAAAACAAACAAGCAATTTTCCAAAGGTGTCAAGATAATCAAAATTAAAATACTTCTATCCTAACTCCCATTTTTAGGAAATTGGACGTTTGAATTAATTATTTAGATTATATAATTAATATTTGATACAAATATATGATATGTTAATTTCATTTAATTTCAGTGTAAGCAAATCGAAACATTAATTTGATTTTTAATCCCATTATTTTTTGAATAAAAAAATAATGCATTGAATCTTAAAACTTTTAGAATTTTGGAAAAATTGGTAAGTATAACTTGTAATGACATATTTGTAATATTTTACAAATTATATCCAAAGTGACAAAATCGATCTACAAAATTTAATTTTAACCAATGATCTCGTTTGTCAAAATTGAAAACTTATAATAATATATATATATATTAAACATTGATAACTAATTTTATTCATATTAGATAGGTCAATTTTGCAATCTTTCATACTTTGGGTATTAAAATCAACACAATCATAAAACTTGAGAAAAAAATTGTCCCATGAAACTATAGCGACCATTTTGTGTCTGGATAGTTTAAATAAATGTTTTAAAGTTGTCCCATGAAAAAATTGTCCCATGAATAAATGTCTCGATAGACGCAACCATTTTTGCGTCTATTTGGAATATTATATTCTAAATAAATGTTTTAAAGATTAAATTGAAATAACCAAAGTCCATGGATTATCGATAGTTTGAACCCAATAATATTGGGCCGGCGCAATGTAACTGCTATGACATGGACTTGGAGTAGGAGCATACTGTTCTTTTTATCTTGGCTACGGTCAAATTGAATTCACGTTCAAGAGATAGAACTGAAATCTTCACGTTATCGCGCCAATTGAGATCATTTGCTTCATGTGAAAGTCAAGATAGACGGTATTATCTTCTGTATTCTTTCATTTTTTCTGTTTCCCGGTTTATAATGTACGAGCGGTTGCTGCATCTTGAATTGCACACGGATACTAATTCGAGAATCGCGTTGTAGATTTGCAGGATTTGGGAAATCAGATTGAGCTTTCTTTAGTACGGAGTGGAGTTTAGTGGTTTAATCAGCATCGGTGAAGATGATGTCCTTCGAGATGAATGATCGCAAGAGTACATTTTCATTGTTTAATTAGTTGGCTACTATTTTTCTTTTGCATTTTTCCGTAATCATTGATCATAGATGCAACTCAGATCTCATGCTTAGATTTTCCCCCAATTTATTAAACAATTAATTTAAAAGCTATGAATTTAGTAAGAAGAGCATGTTTCTTTTGTTTGATGCAGAAATTGGGCTTGGTCTTACGTGCTTTGGAGTATTGTTTTCTGTTCTGGGGGTCATTTTCTTCTTTGATAAAGGGCTACTGGCTATGGGAAATGTGAGTACTATTTAGAATTTGTTTTTAAATCTTCATAACTTTTGTAATATGGTTGTAATTGTGATTCAACAGATCCTCTTCATCTCAGGCATGACATTAACCATTGGGCTGAAGTCTTCTGTTCAGTTTTTCATGAGACCTTCAAATTTCAAGGTTAATAACATGTTAAAAATAAGCTCTTGATTAGCTCATGAAATAGGATATATTTTCTTTATGGTTATTTGAGATAAAATGTTATCTTGTTGAGAACAGGGAACCATATCATTTGGTGCTGGTTTCTTCTTGGTGATCATTGGATGGCCAATAATTGGTATGATTGTTGAGACATATGGATTCTTTGTACTCTTCAGGTGCAGTACTATTAAGAATATTATCTTCCTTATGTGTTAAATTATTTTTTGGTCTAATAAAAATAACTCTAATCGGTGAGTGTCGTTTTTTCAGTGGCTTCTGGCCAACATTTGCAGTTTTTGTGCAGAAGGTGCCTGTTATTGGTTGGATTTTCCAACGACCTTTTATCCGATCGGTATTACATGCTTTACTTCTCTTAATACTTTGATGCTATGCTTTTCTCTTTTAAGATGGTTTCAATCCTGAAGCTGCGTTCGAGTAAATACTATACCAAATTTACGACAATGAGTAAAATACGAACTGATGGTTGGTTTTGTACCACTTGTGAAGCTGGAGATTTAGCTTACGAAGATAATGGATGCTCATTCTTATGCTCTGCTCTGTCTTATTCAGATTGCTTATATTCTTTAGCCCATTCTCTTAACAATGGTTAGTTTCATTTGCAGTTTCTCGAAGGTCGCCGTGGGAAAAGAGTGCCTGTTTGATGATGGTATTTAAACAACTGTATCTCAATCTACTTGGAGCTTCAAGGCAAGTTTTCTTGACATAAAGTTTAAAATTATGGCATGAATTGATGATATAGAGGCAGTTTGTAGTTTGCACTCCTCTGTTAGATTTATATTTCACTATAAAACAGTGTGTAAAAAACTCATGCTTCTTATTCAAATCAAATATATAGTAGTTTGCTTATCTGTTATTCATAGGATTGGATCGAACAAAATGAGAATCGGGTCGGATATCTGGTCTACACACACACACAGTAGTACATTTGAATCAGAATTTCGAAGAATTAACAAGTGAACTACATTTTACTCCGTGTTTCAAGCTCCTTTTTCATTTGATCCCTCAATACTCTACGTAACAGTTTGTTTGTTGCGGTTCGAGGGAATTCTGGGATAATTTTAACCAACCTCACCTGCCCAAAAGATTCATACATTAGATACTCTTGCTATTATTGTGTTAATATATGATTATGCACTAACCTTAAACAGTGAGTTGAGATTGGCTTGAATGGCTTTAGAGAATTTAACTCTTAGCTCATTTGATTTGAGATTAGAGTCTTTTTTCAGGATCACTAATATGCACAGCATCTCAGGACCACCGTTGGATTGTGCTACGCTTATTGCCGCTGTCTCGACATCGTCATCAACCCGGTTGCATATTCGCTCAATTTCAACCGAGCTTGTCTATAAACCAACAACCAATGATGCATCATAATGTAGTTAATGTTTTCATACCAGACAGTATATTCCCGTTACGTCAAATATTGGTCCGTACCGGCATTTTTTCGGTACCATTTGATATCGGGTTCTAGAGTATACCGGTCTGGATTGGTACAAAATTCTAGATCGGTATAAAAATATTGAATGTAGTTAGTTATTCATCTCATTTTGAAGTGTACCTTGATGCCTCCGAGGTTCATCGTATCATCGGTTCGACCTTGAACCATCATATATCCACCGGGAGTTCTCTTTACAATGTCACCATGTCTTCTAAGTTGCTAAATTAAGACAACAAGATATTAAACATTAGAGTCTCATTTCTCTATAGAAAATTGGATCATACCATTCCCTTGTAAATTGGCATACCCTTGAAGTAAACCTCGTAGTTATCAGCATTCAACAATCTATCAGTCGAACCGAAATGATAAGGAAACAACCCTACTTCTCCAACGCAAGGTTGATCATCCGACTATAAAACGGAATAATAAACTTACCGAAAACACGGTTAATGTGCAATGAAGATTACTTACATAAGGGGTACCATTATCATCGAAAATGACAATACCAGTTCCCATAGATGGAGACGAAAATGCTCCAAATGCTTGTGGTTGTAACATGTTTCCGACAATGTACGATGATGAAAGCTCCGTACCTCCACAACCCTCCAAAACCGGCTTATAATAAGCTCTAGACGCAAGCCAAAGGTCATCATCGACGTTCGATGCTTCTCCAGTTGAACCAAATGACCTATAGATCATATCAAAGTTTCTTAGAATATCGTTAAATTTGGTACATTTCAATCCGGATGAATACAGTCATTGTCTTACTTGATTTTAGTCCAATCCAAACCATCCATGCAACAAGTACTCTTCCATGTCTTTACCAAACTAGGAACTGTACCTAAAATAGTGACACCAGCATCCTGAAGAAACACGCAAATCGGTAACGAAGGCAATAAAATCGAATCAAACGATAAAACGAGGTGAAATTTACCTGAACAAACTTTCCGAAAGAACGAGTTAGAGGCGAACCATGAAACAAAGCTAGTGTTGCACCAGTTAGGAGGCATGAATATACCATAATTGGACCAATAACCCATCCTAAGCTTGTTGGCCAGCAAAAAACATCTCCATTTTGAACATTTGTATTCGCCCAAAAATCCGCAGCACCACGAATCGGACAAAGTTGAGTCCACGGTACAGCCTTTGGTTCACCTTTTAACAAAAAATGCATCATCAGAGAATTTTAACATATAAAGTTAAGGGATCTCTCAAATCTCACCTGTTGTACCAGATGAAAAAAGGATGTTGGTAATGGAGTCTATGGATTGGTATACAGGCGAGAATTCGTTAGGCCTGTCGAAACTATACGAATAAATATTGCTCATTCATATATCGAAATTCACGATTCAATGGGCAAGGTGAATGTGGTGTAGCCTAATACATAAGATAAGTGAATTACATTGAAAAGACTAAGCCCAACCAATTACTCATTATATCACTCCCCTTATAAAGACATACAAAAAGCATTGGTGTACCTTGGAAGACGAAGAGCACATGAAAGAAAAGACTCATATGATAAGTCTTGGTTTCTTAGTTCAACAATCAAATCTTTTCCTGTTGCAGGAATTACGATAGCTTTATGCGGATTAGCTCCAATCACTCGACTAAAAAAACCCGAAAAAATATGATCAATAACAACTTAAGTAGAATGCATGACAAGAACATAAAATGTTACCTATACAAAGAATGTTGTTGTCCTCCTCGAATAATAACATCCTAAGTATAATCTCCAAGTTAGAAATGTTCAACGAAAAGATACGAAAGCGAACTATCATAATGTTTTAAAGCTACCTGAGTGAAAATCGCCTTAGCTTTAGAAACACGTAATCGTGTAGAGATTTCATTCGAAGCAAAACTATCAGCAATCGACACAACAATGCAGCCCGAAAGAACGATTCCTAAGTATATAATAACAGCAGTAGCTGTCATAGGCATGACAATAGCAATGGCATCTCCTTTTTTGAACATTAAGTTAACTGCATTTGCCACTAACCTGAGTGAACAAAGAATGTTAGTTAACAAGTTCAATAAAATCATTCGTTTTACCGAATTTAAAACCAGATCAGTAAACTCATACATCACTTGTTCTCGAAGCTCTTTTAGTGTTATCCGTTTGATATCATCGTTATCGTGTCCTTCGTCCCTCCATACAATTGCTAAGCTTTCATCTTGTTTCTTTGGATGATCACATTTACAGAGACAACAATAAGCAATATTTAGAACAGCATCAGGGAACCATGTACCGCAAATTTTCGATTTGTCTGACTTATCCAATACACATCTTGGTTGTACAGAAAATCGAACTGCGAGTTCTTTCAATACGAGAGGCCAATACACCTAAAAAAGTACAAGAAAAGATTAAATTTAATGACTAAATGGCTTTGTATTTTTTCAGTACTTGCCTCAGGATGATCCACTGAAAATTTCTGAAAAAGCTTGAAACTTGTTATGGGGTCTTTGTATGATGCACCCAAAAGCCTTGGACCATGAGATTCCATAATGGCACCCAAGTTTGTTAATCTAGACTCGTGCCTGTTATTCGAAAAGTTCAATCAAATATTCCTTTTTGTTATATTACTACAAAAGAGATTGATGAAATAAAGAAGATGGAGCAATTTTTCGATATCGAAAAAAACACCCTTATCGATGTACCATTGATTTGATCAAGTGTTTTATATCTATTTTCATTCCTATATGTTCTTGGAACGGAGGGTCAAAACAAAAAACATCAGTTCTAATCCTCGAGTGGTCTTAGCTTATGCAGAAACTACTCAACTACAACTTTTAGAGGAGTGTTGAAATAAAGGAGAAATTATCAACATCGAAAAAAACCTTAAGAAATCAAAGGTAGATATGATGAAGTTTTTTAATCTATGATCGGTTTGTTAAATTTCTATAGTCGAGTCAATTTACGTGGAAAGTGTGCACAAATATAGCGTATAACTTGAGGAGATCAAGTTATTTATTATGATCCACGTTCCTTCTTATAAACCAATCCAAACAACTTTTCACTTCTAATGTGGATAATTGTCAGTATTTCGACACACTCCCTTCAAGTCCAAACACATGACAATTCAAATCGGTGGATTATCAATTGATCAATTTCATTAAACTATACTAAACATCGGCAAGGTCACTCAAGATTTTTCCGAAACCATTTCGATACCAAGTTAAATTTATAAAGTTGGGTCAATTTACGTGGGGAGTATGCTTCTTCATATTGTCAAAACTTAAACAAGTTATTTACTATGGTCCACGTTCTCTCTTATAAAACAACCTAAACACCTTCTCAATATCTATCACTATTTCAACACAGTAGTCTTTTAAGATGACTCTCCTAAGAACATACAGATGACTAAATCTTACTAACCATTGATTCTATATACAGATGAAGTTGAACAAGAATTAAAAGTAGAAAAAAGCAACAAATAATCGAAAGAAGGCTCACAAAGAAGGAAACCAGTAAGGAGGAGGCCCATAAACAGTCTCATCATAATCACGGTAAACTGCGTAGTAGACAAGCTGATGCACAGAATGAGGATAACAAGGTTTCAACAGTTTACTGTCGGTGATATAACGCCACAAATCTTGTCTTTCAAGTCCCTGTTTGAAGGCAGCTTGTAAATGTCTCTCAATATCCATGGCGTCTTCAAGAGAAAGTCCAGATCCAACCAAATCTTTTACTCCCACATTATTAATTCTCTTCTCCATTTTCGCTATGCTTCTGTTTCTGAAACTCAGTACAAGAAAATAAAGGTGGGATTTTTAGAAGTGACAAGTGACGGCTTCCAAAATGCACGACGGTAGGCGATTTACCAAACAACCAACTTTCATTCTGTTAGGAAATTGTCAACTGTAGCGTAACAGTCACAATCAATTTTAAATTATGAATTACTATGTAATAACGTGATTGAGATTGATTTAATTGTTATATGGAAGTAAATCATTATTTAAATGGCTATTGGGATTTTTATAATAAATTAAAATATAGAGGCTTTTCAGCCATTTAAATTATCCAAATTCCACAGTCAATTTTACATTTTGAGTTAATTTGAATAATAATAGTGATTGAGATTTGACTTTGAGATTGAATTAAATGTTTATATGGAAGTAAATAACTATTTATTTGCTAGTAGGTTTATTATAATAAAATATAATAAATAAAAATAAAATATATCCAAACTCCAAACCTACTAAATATTAATTGTGTTAGTTTTCTATTTAATTATAAAATAAATTTGTTTAACTCTTTAGGGTGTGATAAAAAACAATTTTTGAGAACATTATTGTGGATAATGTAGGAGTGTAGGGATGTCTCGGTGTTCCTAAACATTTAAATATAGTGTGTGGTTTCTATTGTAAACATATCCAACGTTGGATATAAATTTTAAAATATTATAGTTTTATAATGATATGATATTGGTATTGTTTGAAACCATGGTGCTTGCTCGGTGAGGTCGTGGCTCTATTCTAATTTTACCAATTATCAATAATAACTACGTTCATACGAAACGCAGAAAACAGCGGTGAATTCACAGTTGGTTTAACCCAACGACCACAAGAATGTTAATTTTACACTTGATAAATTAAAGTTTATACGTTTTGTTTTTGATACTTTTGATTAATAATATATTATATTATACGCTTACATGTTTAAACTATAAAAATATATATAACAATTTAAAAATTTAGTTTTTGAAATAAGGAATTTATCATAAAATAATATGAAATATAATTTTTAAGTTATATACAATTAATTAAAAGTAAAGACAAAAAAATCATTTTATGAAATCACGATCATTGCACCGATGTTTCAAAAACAATTTTTTTTAAATCACAATAACTTATATCACATTCACCTCACATCACAGTGCAGTTATATCACCTCATCCTATTTCTCAAACAATGTTCCAAAACATGCGCATTCTGAGTAAATACTTTCAATGTTTGAAATTATGTAACCTTTGCTTTAATTGAAATCTAAAACCGGTTTTTAGGGTGTTGTTGTTCGAAAACCGGAGGTGTCAACAGTCGAACGATTCGTAGCAAGACGAACTCGGTTATAATTTATTTAATGTGTGGAGAACGATTATAAACCAAATGCAAAAGGGATACGGCAGTTTTAGATTGAAAAACCTCAAAGCTGAGGAAAAAACCACTTGACTAAGGCCTAGAAAAAATACCATTAGTCGGTTCAATAAACAAAGTAATAATCACAAAGATCATGTTTGTTCTCCAGACAACAAAGGGGAGAAGAGTTATCGAAAATAAATCGACAGGAGGTTTTTTGTAAGAAAACTCATAAGAGAGATCGGAAGATCCTTTTTATACGCCTACTGTGCTGTGTGGACAGTAAGGTGTCGTTTTGTGCTTGTCCTCTACTGCTGGGTCAGCTCGTGTCAGGTGGAACAGTCGCCGGGAATGGCTTCATAGAGCTGCACAGCACTAGGCCTTTCGGCGCTACTAGCCGGCTATTCCGAGGCTAAGGGAGGCTCCTACGAGTTCATTGGACCACGCATCTAACAAGATTGTCGCATGTTGTCGTCGCATGTTGAGGAATATGGATGGCCCGAAGCATGGCCTGTAAAGTGTGGACCGATCGGTCCTGGTGCGCGGGAGAAAGCTGGGCCCCACCTATCGGGACCGATCGATATGAATGTCCGATCGGGCTGCCTGGCCTGGTTGGGCCACTCAATCACGTGGGCTGGATATGGGCCTCCAAGTTCGGCTTATGTTATTTGGGCTCATCTGATCAAACTTGGTTCTGATCAGGTTCGAGGTACCGGGTTCCGGGGATCTCATCACTAGCCCTTCGGACTCTATCGCTACCATGGTGGTGATCGGGGTTCGATCATCAGATTGAGATTGTTTGTGGCATTAGTGCCCGATCGCAACAACGGAAAATTGTACCCGAACTGGTTGTAACGGCGTCCTCGGGGACTGATCCTGCACTTAGAAATTTCATGACGTGAATTTTCAAATTTGAAATTCATAACGGTTGAGGGTAAAAGCGTAATTCTAGGCTCTGTAATAGCGAACGTCTTTCCGTATTCCAAAGGGGGGACATACTGTCAGACTGCAGCCACATGCAGTAATGATGTGTCACCCCGTGATTGGGTAATACGTTGTATAAATGTCGGGATTTCTTCCCTGTGCAGCCATTATCACAACTTTGCGACAAACTGTTGAAGCCTTAGAACTCTCTGGCGATTTTGCTGAACCGTCTTTCAACTCCAATTTTCTCGTAAATTCTAAGGTAACCATACATGACACCTCGTAGGGCTAGGTATCCAGATATATATGCAATGGACCTCGAAGCATTTCGGGTCAAATTTTCAATCCCTGCCCATTATCTCATCTGGAGGGGGAAGGAGGACGTTCCTTGCTTCCTTCCCGTCGAGATGAACGTTCTGGCTAACGCCATCCCAGTTAGCTATGCCTCCCTGAGGTCCGGCTTGCGATTCCCCCTTCACCCTTTTGTCGTGGCCGTACTTCGGGAGATTCACTGCCCGGCTTTCGCTATTTTTCCAAGCAGTTATGTTTATATAATCGCCTTTATTTTTTATTGCCACAAGCAGAGGGTAGAGCCAACCCTCAGACACTTTTTTAACCTATTCCTGGTGGGATTTCGCAGGGGAAGGAGGTTGTTAGGGGGTCGCAGGTTGTATTATATAACGACCCGAACAAAGGATTGTATTATCGTAGACAAGGAAGATTCCCTTCATGAATGGGAATCTCGCTACGTCTGGATAGACATCCCGAGGGAGGACCTGCTGAAAGTTACCTTCCTAACTTCCCACCCTGACATCGGGAAATTGGACTGAAGCCGGTTCAACCCATCCCGCCAAGATATTGCCAACACCAAAGGCGTCTGAAACGGATATACATCCTTATGGAGAAGAAGCTGCTAGAGATCAAGGTAGCATGAAGAACTAGCGCCCCTGCCCCAAAGGGTATCTTTTCTAGCTCCGACTCATCGGAGTCAGAAGAATCGGGTACGACTTTGGCTTCCTTTAGTTCATATTTCCTGATCCTTATTATTTTTCTTTTACAGTTTCCACTGATACAATGTCTGGAAACCAATTCGCTGCGGTGGCTGCTGCTGCAAAAGCTAAAAAGGATGATCAGCTGCAAGCGTCCAAGCCTAAGCCCAGCGCCACGGTTGGGCCTTCACGATCATCGGGGAGCTCCAGCAGCCAGAGGCCGGAGCCCCGATCGATGGATGAAGTGGACGAGGTGATTTCTAAAAGGATGCGCTCGTTAGGCCTTCCCGCCATGTACAAAATCGGGAATAATTCCCCTATGGATCTTAACGTCGTGCAGTTGTTGCTGTAGGGGTCAATGGGGGTGGAAGACGTCCGCCCATCATCCAGCTTAGGGGATAGAGCGCCGAGACCTCCAGTCTCCACGTCAACGAGCAAGTGGGGCCCCGAAGAGGAAGCCCCGACGCAATACAAAAGGTTGCAGTCAGATGTGAGCAGGCCTGCAGCCCCGATCCCGACGAAAGGGGTCGGCCCCGTCCTCGTCTAACCCCGAGGCCATTCGGGAGGCTATCCAGGAGATGGTCGTCTCCGTATCTAAAGCCCGGGGACCGAAAAGGATCCCCCCTTCATGGAAGGATGCCGCCCTTGAAGAATACCGGCTCTTGGGGAGGAAAAACCCGCCCGTTATTGATGGCACGCTTCCTGGCTTGGTGCTAGCTTATCTGGAGTCCCAGGCTATGGTAAGCTGTATTCAGTTCTTGCTACCCCGATCGGGTGTGTGTTCATACTCCAATTTGTTTCTTGTAGGCTCATAGAAGGGCTTTGGACCTCTTCTGCCGTCCAGCTAAGCCGAAGCATCTCTTCGGCTTCTGAAGATCTGGAAAGCCAACTTGCCTTAGCTCAGCGGCAAGTTGAGATCAAACAGAAAGAGCTGGAATCGGTCCGAGCCGATCGGGACCGTCTAAATGGAGAGTTGCTTGGAGCGGGTACTGAGCTTTCCCTAGCTGCTTCTAAGGCGGGAGAGAGCCAAACAGCTGCTAACTCCGCCACGGCCCGCATTTTGGAATTGGAGTGTCAGATTCAAAAAATATCTGACGAGAGCAACATACTTCTCATTCGGTCCCAGGAAGAGAAAGATTCCTTAAAGGAAGAAAGGGAAGCATTGAAAGAATATTTGGTTTGGGTCCAAGGAGCAACTGAGGGCGCGGTTCGGGAAGCTCTTTTGGGTTTTTCCCGATCGCCACTGATGTTTGCCTTAGCGGCAAACGTTTATGGACCGAGCGTCTCCCAGTATATGGATAACATGAAGGACCAAATGATTAACAAGTTTGGTCTGGATCCCGAAGATGATCGTTGGGAGACGATCAATCCCCTAACCAAAGATGGAAACTTCCGTGAGATCCAGAGCTAGAAGAACCCCCGCTGGAGAACGATCTCAACTATCCACTTTTTGACCTGATGGAGAGATCGGTCAACGAAATAGTTGAAGAAAGGGGGAAAAAGGTGGAGGATCTCAAGGCATGGATTGCAGAGAAGTCTGTGGAAGCAGATAAGGAAGAAGGACAAATAAACTAGGATCTAAATTTCCAGTCCCTTCCCTTTTGTATTTGTAAACTCCGTTTCTGAATAAAATGTCCTTTTTGCTAAGTGTAAGCTCGAGGCTTAAGCTAAATTTGGACCGAACGGTCCTCTCAACTTAAATCTGAATCTTGTTAGGTTAGTAAGTTAGAGAATTCCAACTACACCAACATACCACACTTGAATCCCTCCCTATAAAATATTATGATCTTGGCTGCGTTGCCTTGGTTCTTTTTAAGTCCCATGACAAATTTAACCGAAGCCCTGGTTCTTAAAATAGTCCCATGGCGAGCTTTGGCTTGCAATTTGACCGGCTAACTTTGTCCTTGTTATCTCGCTCATGGATCAAGCACAAGAAGGCAAGAGCTACTTCTATGTGGTGAGTGCCGTTGAAGGGGAAATTGAGTTCGTAGTGAGTTCTGGGAGTTTGTGATTTATCTAAGTACTCGGCAAGCGTGGAAGCAACTGACTCGTCAGAGCGGTCACACTACTTGGGAGCCTTATGGATGGATCGCTACAGTCACCAGTCCAAAATAGTCCAGAAAATCCAACTTCAAGACCGGTCACTCGCCTAGCTAGAAATAATTTGTATTACATCTATTGTAACTTATTCATGTTTGAAAAACATTTTACAGTTCATAATTACCGAATAACATCAAATGATTTATATAAAATAGCGCATTAAGTTCATAACATTCCAGGTTCAGGGGATCTCACTTCCATCCAAATTTTCTAACTTATAAGCCCCATCACCTAGGTTCTTCAGGACCCGATAGGGCCCTTTCCAATTCCTGTCCAGCTTCCCAACGTTTCTTTGAACTCTTACATTCCTGAGAACGAGGTCGCCTTCTGAGAATCCTCTGGGCACGACCCGTTTGTTATGAGCTCGCTCCATTGTTCTTTGATAAGCACACATGCGCGCATAGATAGCGTTCTTTTTCTCTTCAATTATTTCCAAATCTAAGGATCTTCGCTCATTATTCAGATGCTCGTCATATTGGGTTATCCGAGGTGATCGTATGGCTACCTCCACTGGACTGACCGCTTCGGACCCATATACTAAAGAGAATGGAGATTCCTGGATTGTTGAATGGGGAGTAGTGCGGTAAGCCCATAGAACTTCGTAGATGTGATCGGGCCACTTTCCCCCAAAATCTTCCAACTTAGTTTTTAATCCCTTCAGGATAACTTTGTTGGACACCTCCGTCAATCCGTTGGTCTGGGGATGAGCCACCGATGAGAAGTGCTGAGCGATACCCAATTTGACGCATAGATCCCGAACGACTTTTCTACGGAATTGAAGTCCATTATCTGATACAAAAGCTCGAGGTACTCCAAAACGGCTTATGATTTTCCTCCATAGGAAGTGCTTCACAACCTTTTCGGAAATAATAGCCACCGCTTTAGCCTCGATCCACTTTGTATAATATTCAACAGCCACAATGCAAAACTTTCGCTTCTGGACCGATCGAGGAAACGGTCCCAAGATGTCAATTCCCCATCTGTCAAATGGACAAGGAAGTAGGGTCATCGACAAAGATGCCCCTGGCAATTGGGGGACTGGAGAATGGTGTTGGCAAGCAGCGCAACGTCTTGTGTACTTCTTAGCGTCTTCAAGGAGCGTCGGCCAGAAATACCCGACTCTAATAACGCGATGATATAGCGATCGGGCCCCAGAATGTATACCGCACATTCCTTCATGAACATAAATCATGACGGCCTTAGCCTCTATAGGGGATAGGCATCACAAGAGCGGTCTTTCAAATCTTTTTTTGAATAAGTGTCCGTCATTCAGCACATATCGCGTCGCCCGGGTCTCAATTTTTCTGGCCTCTGATGCATTTTGCGGTAGATGGCCATTGGTCATATACTTGACAAAAGGGGCCATCCACGTGGTGTCTATAGGTGAGTCAATGGCGTTTATCTTCAAGTCTTGGAGTTCATGGCATAAAGCCCCCACCTCCTCAAACGACTATTCAGTCACAGAGATTTCGACCGAAGGTCGGTCCTGAATATGGACCGATACTGTGCCTGGTTCAACTTCCAGTAAGCCTGCAGCCAGTCTGGCTATTGCGTCAGCCACCTTGTTTTGTCCTCTAGGCATGTGGTCAAGTGAGAATTCACGGAACATTTTTGACATCTCCAAGACCTTTCTATGGTATAGCTTCATGGTTGGCTCATGTGTTTCAAATCGTCCTGCGAATTGCTCCACCACCAATTTGGAGTCTGAGAACATTCGCACATTTGCGACTCCCATCTTTTGGGCTAAGGTCATCCCCGACAAAACGGCCTCGTATTCCACCACGTTATTCGTTCCAGAAAACAAGAACTTGACCGTGGAGTGGATAACGTCGCCTTGAAGTGTAGTAAGGGTGATGCCTGCTCCCTTTCCCCCGAAGGTTGATCCGTCAACATAAATGACCCACCGGTTCTCCTCTTGGTTCAGAAATATGAGCGATCGGGTCATCGACCATGAAATCCGCTAGGACTTGAGCTTTGATCGCCCTTCGGGAAACGAATTCCAAATACATGGAGCTGATCTTGATTTTCCACTTGGCCAACCTTTCATTGGAGTCCGCCTGACTCAAAACTGCCTTCAAAGGCTGATTAGTATACATATAAACCTTTCGGCATTCGAAATAATGCTTAAGCTTAGATATAGCTTTCTGCAAGGCCAACATGAATTTCTCCAATTTAGTGTATCTGGTTTTGGCTGGTACCAGGGAATGACTCACGTAGTAGACAGGTCGGTGAATGTCATCCCCAATGGTTACCAAGGCTGCGCTGACTGCAGCTTCTAACACGGCCAAATATAACCCTAAGGGTTCGTGGCACGTCGGGCTCACCATTACAGAAGGAGTGCTCAAATAAGTCTTCAAGTTGGAAAATGCCCGATCGCACTCTTCGGTCCAGCCGAGATGGCTGGCTTTCCTTAACGTCATGAAAAAGGGGAGGGCCCGGTCCGTGGACCTACAGATAAACCTGCTAAGCGCTGCCAATCGGCCAGTTAGCCTATGAAATTCTTACTTGTTTCTCGGAGGTTGTATGTCAATAATTGCCTGGACTTTCTTCGGATTAACTTCTATGTCTTTCTCAGAAACATAATATCCGAGGAATTTGCCACTTCAAATCCCGAAGCAACACTTGTTTGGATTTAGTTTGAGCTTATATTTACGGCATACTTCGAAATAACGAGACAAATAAGGAATATGATCTTCATCATTCATGGATTTGACAATCATATCATCAACATACACTTCCATAACGTGGCCTATCAAATCCCTAAAGATCTTGTTGACCAACCTCTGGCATGTTGCTCCGGCGTTCTTTAAGCCGAAAGGCATAACCTCGTAGCAATAGACGCCTTCTTCTGTCATGAATGATGACTTCTTATGATCTTCCTTATTAAGGAAGATCTGATGGTACCCGGAGTAAGCGTCCATGGTACTCATCATTGTGCTACCAGCCACAGCATCCACCAATCGGTCAATGTGCGGCAGTGGAAAGGAACCGGCTCACAGCTCTTGTTAACGTCGGTAAAATCAACGCACATCCTCCACTTCCCATCTGCCTTAGAGACCACCACCGGGTTCGCACCCATTCAGTGTAGTGAATCTCCCTAATGAAACCTGACCACATCAACCTGTTCACCTCGACCCAGATGATTTCAATCTTCTCAGGAGAATAGCGTCTCCTCTTTTGCCTAATAGGCTTGGCTCCAGACTCAATGTTGATCCGATGTTCACTCTCGGATCGGTCAATCTCTGGCACATCGTCCGGGGCCCAAGGGAAAATGTCCACATTGCTTCTCAGCAAGCGGACCAGTTCTTCTTCGAAGATCGGGGCCAGATGTGCCCCGATGCGAGTAGTTTTGGTTGAGTCATCCTCAACCAAGTTGATAAGCTTGAACCCAACGGGTTCCATAGCTTGCCTCGGGTGCGGGGGCTCTTCGAGCAAATCCACTCGAGCTCTCTTAATCGGTGTCAAGGTTTGGCATGAGCTCATGTAGCACTGTCTTGCTACTTTCTGGTTCCCCTTGACAGAAATCACTCCATAAGTGGAGGGGAACTTGAGCATCATATGGTATGTAGAAGGGACCGCCTCAAACTTACTAAGGCCGGTCTGTCCAATAATAGCGTTGTGAGCCAGATCGACTTCAACGACTATGAATTCCAGGGTTTCCGATCGGTCCCTGCCCGGTTCTCCCAGAGTGACCGGGAAAAGAATTTTCCCGCACGGATAACACTTCTCTGGTCGAACGACCAAAGGGTTATATTGGCGATAGGGAGATCATGAGCCGCGGCTCCTAACATTTCCGCCACTTCATGCTTTATTAGATTGCATGAAGCCCTGGTGTCCACCAAAATCCTGTGGACCCGTCGGTGGGCGAGGACTTCAGTGATGATGAGGGGATCATCACACGGATCGATAACCCCTTCTCGATCGGCTGCAGTGAAGATGATATCGCCCTCGAAGGTCGAGGACCGCTCAACCGATTCATATTTGACCAACGCCACAGATTCGGAGCTCTCAGGAAACTCCTCACGCGCTACTCTTTTTTGGTCCCTGACCGACTCGTTAATCGTTATTCCACCGGAGATAACATAAATGTCTCCGGAGACCTCTCTTTCTCTAGGCACCTAATCATTTGGGGGAGGTTGGATGCCCACTTCGGCAGGTGGGGGAGTTGGCTGCTACCGCCTTTCACCTTCATTTCGCGGGGCTCTGCCTCCTCGGCCCCGCCATCTCCTCCTTCGGCCCTGGCCACGGTTCTCTTGACCGTGCAAGCCTCTATCCTGTTCGGGTTGTAGGGACCTTCGGTCTCCCGCCTGATCGTTGTAGTGTCGGGGGTGACGATCGTCACCCTGATGGCCCATTCGGGGAGAATCTACCCGCTTGCCCCTGCGATCATCATGATCGGGCTTTTCCTTATTCATCGCCGCTACTGTCTCTCACAGTAGCAGACATTTCAACGTCGGGTGATCGCGGTTGTAATGCAACTCACAATAAACCCGATTGTCCTCCTTCTTTGGGGGGACGACCTTTTCAGCCACAGCCGCAACTTCCCGCCGCTGTCTCTTAGGGTAAGATACCCTATGATCACCTGCGGGATCAGAATTCCCACCAGACTTTCGATATTGCGCTCCCAGCGCTTCATCCACCTTGATGTACTTGTTGATTTTCTGAAGGAGCTTTCCCAAGGTGGACGGTGGGCTCTTCACAAGGCTGGCCGAAAGGCCACAAGGTCCCAAGACCTACTGCAAGATATCGATTTTGTCTCGAAGTTCCAACATGATACCCCGAGCAGTTCGGTTGAACTTCTCCATAAAAGAACGGAGACTCATCTTTGCCGGGATATACTTCATGTCATATAGTTCCTGCCTACTACGGGGCGGTCCTACATTTGGAGCAAACTGCTCCAAGAAAGCTAGAATGAATCCGCCATACGACTGTATGGATCGGATCGGTAAGTTCTTGAACCAGGTCCGGGTATCGCCCTGCAACCCTACCGCGAAGATGCGGCACTTCAATGAGTCAGAGGCCCGAGCGGTCCCCATCCTCAGCTCGAAATCGGCGACATGATCGATCGGATCACCGTCGCCTCGGAATACTGGCAACCCTTCGGGGTTGCGGTAATATCGATCAGAGAACGATTATAAACCAAATGCAAAAAGGACACGACAGTTTTAGAGTGGAAAACCTCAAAGCTGAGGAAAAACCACTTGACTAAGGGCTAGAAAAAATACCCTTAGTCGGTTCAATAAACAAAGTAATAATCACAATGATCATGTTTGTTCTTCAGACAACAAAGGGGAGAAGAGTTATCGAAAATAAATCGACATGAGGATTTTTGTAAGAAAACTCGTAAGAGAGATAGGAAGATCCTTTTCTTCACACCCCAAGTATCTTTTTTATACGCCTACTGTGCTGTGTGGACAGTAAGGTGTCGTTTTGTGCTTGTCCTCTACGGCTAGGTTTGCTCGTGTCAGGCGGAACAACCGTCGGGAATGGCTTCATAGAGCTGCATAGCGCTAGGCCTTTCGGCGGTACTAGTCGGCTATTCACAGGCTAAGGGAGGCTCGTACGACTTCACCGGACCATGCCTCTGACAATATTTTCGGAGGTTGTCGTTGCATGTTGAGTAATATGGATGGCCCGAAGTAGGGCCTGTAAAGTGTGGACCGATCGGTCCTGGTGCGTGGGAGAAAGCTGGGCCCCACCTATAGGAACCGATCAATATGAATGTTCGATCGAGCCGTCTGGCCTGGCTAGGCCACTCATTCACGTGGGCTGGATCTGGGCCTCCAAGTTCGGCTTATGTTATTTGGGCTCCTCTGATCAAGCTTGGTTCTGATCAGGTTCGAGGAACCGGGTTCCGCGGATCTCATCATAGGGTTTTTGCAGTTTTGAAAATCCAGATTTGATTTTTGATCAGTTGGTGGTTCAATGTGCCGGCCCAATCCGATTTTAACCTCATTGGTTTTTAAGCTTAGATCATTAAAAATTTGTGATAATTTGTTTCAAAATGATTCATACTTAAAATATAATTAAAATATCACGAATGTCTTTGTTAGAAATGGAGATCGGATGATAATCGAAGGGCTAATGTTGTTTGGCGTGGAAGACCAAACGAGGAAAATACAACATGAAACACTGATTTTGATCGGCTTAATCGGTCTGATTGATCGATCAAGGATATCGATCAGACAATTGTGATGAATTTATTTGATAGCGGTCGGATTGTACTTGAATCGATGTATCTTGTAGGCTATATATATAAAAGAAGATACATGCGTCTCTTGTTAGCATATATGGAAGAAGATGCATGAGTATCTTATTAAATCATATATGGAAGAAGATATTGAGATATATTTTGTTAACTAAATATATGAAAGATGTGATCAAAGATATGAAAAAAGAATATTGCAGAATATTCTCTAAATTAGTCATAGTTTGAACTTTATAAATAATAAACCTCATGAACACAATTGTGATAAATCAATTAAGAGCGTAACATGCAATGTTTTCATACCGGTCAGGAATTACGTACCGGTCCGGACCGACATGAGCGGTACGACCGGTATACCGGACGGTACCAAATATTATTTTATTTTATTTTTTAAAAATTTAATATTTAATTAGTTTTTTAGCATCAAACCCGAAAAAACCTGGAAATCGACTCTAATACTCGGTACCGGGCTGTACGAAAAAAAATATCGGTACCGAGCGAAATTTGACGTACCGGCCGGTATGAAAACATTGGTAACATGTTGTCCAATATTCTTCTTGTGATAGTAAGTTCACACCTGAGATTTGTCGGTCAAGTAGTTTTCTCGGTTTTGGATTTCCACGCTAAATATTGTATCTTCTACTTTTCTTTATTTCGCTTGGTTCTTATCACATTAAATCGATCCAACCATGGATAAAAGGAATTCATTTCTTTTTTGGATGGAATTTTCCCAACCGTCGTAATGTTTTTTGAACACTTAATATTTTTTGAATGTTTAACATTTTAATGAAACTATTTTTAAATGCTTAGCATTTTAAACTGTCATACAACCATACCATACCATTTTTCAACACTAATTTGCTTAAAAGACTAGCATTTAAACATGATCATGAAGTTCAACAATGTATTGAATCTACTTGGTGGTTTTGCCCCACCTGTTTAGAAAATGAACTAAGGTAAGAAAGCTCATTGACTTAGACGACAAAAATAAATCGACATAACTCTAAAGCTACCAACATTAGACACAAAGTATGAAACTATTCTCAAGGGGACTAAAGGTTACTTCAACTTGAGATTGAATGTTGAAAATACATTCAATCTATAGGAACGTGATATCATGAGTTTAGTTTCTTATGAAATGAATTCTCTTATGAATTGGTTGTATAAACATTCTTCCAACCTATTAGATCCTGAATTTAAAGATATTTTCGCAAACTACCAAAAATACAGTGGGGTTTGGGCATGTTTAGATACCCTATACTTTCATCAATTATTTGATAAATAAATATGTTGATTTTATTTATCCAATATGAAGAGTCTGATCTCGGATTTTTTCGTATCCGGACACTAAAATATAAAACAATGTTTGTAAAACTTTAATATAAGAATATAAATATTTTTGGAATAATTGAACAAGTTGTATAGTCCCAAATAGGAACAAAAAGATTGTAGAAATATGAAAACATTGTTATTTATACTTCTTTGTATTTTTGTTGTATTTCAATTATATTGATTTTTTAATCAAATAATATATTTTTTATCTCTTCATAAATGTATATTACTTTGTAAATGAGAATATCTAATATATTATAGGCTACTCTACAAGTTATTCAAGAAACTAGGCTATCAGCTCATCATAAATACGGGTGAGCATTGATACCATATACCTTATTATACATAATATCAAAATATCAAATAATTATATTTGATATCGATCCAATTCAAATAAAATTTTGGTACCGATACATAATAATTATTTCGATACCGATACCGATACCGAAATTGAAATCACTTATGATAATGTTATGTTACATTTTTAATTTATATTTCAAAATTTAAAGGTAGACAAACAATATTTCTACTATTTATTTGATCTCATCTAGAAATATTTAGAACGTTTTTTTATGATCAGTCAATTTTTTATATAATTTTAAATTCAATTATTGTGGGGACACAAGCGATATACGAGATTGAGCCCACAATGTATGAGCTTACGTCCTCGGGAGAGCGAAGCTCAACCTTGGTTTTCACTATGATAATCAAAGGTTACAAGTAAAAACAAGAGATAATGATAATCAGAGTGAAAACGGTACGAAAAACGATCAAAACCACTCCGTCGCGCCATGGACCAAGCCAGTCGTGAGTTTTTGGCAAAAACTCGTGAGTACTAACACAATGTCGCGACCATGTGCACAATCTCGTGGATGAGGGAAAAAAGTCGCGGCAGTGTACACAATCTAGTGGATGAGGGCGAAAAGTAGCGACTCGATGGGGTTAACTGACGAAAAGTGGCGAGTCGGGGGGGCCATGCGACGAAATCTCGCAACTACGGGCATGAATACATGTTCTCGCGACTTTTTGAGCACAAAGTCGAGAGTCATGGGGCTCAATGAAGGGTCTCGCGACTAGGCCAAAAACTCGTTAAACCGAGAGCTTTGGGAAGCGTGTCAAGAGTCTGAACCCTTTTTCTGGGCCTATGGTATTGTATTTATAGAAAAACTCAGCCCAATAAATCAACTTAAGGTCCAAAAACTCAATCTTAGTCAAATCAACCCAACTTACTTAGAAAATATCTAATTAAACCGGAATAAGTTTCACAGCATCCCGGAACTTCGAAAATGCACTCTGGTCGAACAATGGTAGCACGTAATGTCGAGAAAATATCCGAGAATATTCTTCACCAGTTCATCATCTCCGAATGCTTAGGAGATAGCAAAAAATACCGCATAAGGTCGCCAACGAACTCTCCGAGTGCCAAATTACGAAAATACATCTGACATCATTTCCGATCGAAATAATCCAAAATAGCTCAAAACACCATCATAATCCTTATACGTGGCCCCGACATGCCCAAATTAATATACCACCCCCGAAATCACATTACTCAATAAATATAATAGAAAATCAAAAATATCATTTAGCTACGTCAGACGAACCCCAAAAGTATTATATTTACATAAATAACCCCGGATAATATCATTATTGGTTTAAAAAATAATACATAACATAATGTTATCTCGTTCTTCTTAAATGATTTTCCTTAAATCGAACTCAAAAGCAAAACATTGAGCACCTTTTTTCTCGGTTATAAAAGAACCTTCAATTATATTATCTTTTTTAATACGTGTGTAGAAAGTTTGGAAATCAAATATGAAAACTATTATTATAAAATAAATGTTAAAAAAATATTTAATTAATGTAGAAAATTATTAGAAAATTTTTAAGTTATTGTTCTTATATATATGTATTCAATATCACCTACAAATCTAAATATTCATTATTTTTAATATATTTAGAAATATTTTTATATTTAAAAACAATTTTAATGTAGTTATGTAGTCATAGTTAATAAAAAAATATGAGTGACGTTTGCCTATGGTCCCCAACTTATAGTCTGTGTAAAGACATACCCTCTAAAATACGAAATTGCAAATATGATACACTTTTGAACAAAAATATGTATTTCCAGCCCTTTAACTTCAATTAAATGCATATAAGACAACTAAAGTTTACAATATTGTTTATCATTGACACTAACGAACTCGTTAATATTTTATATTTTATGCACAATTCTCGAACACTAGGGGTCAATTTTGTATATTTTTAAAACGTGTATTATTTGCGTACGTTGAGGATCACTCATGCTAGCGGAAAAATATTTTTTAATTTAACTGAAAACCGAGTGCTAGAATGTTAGGGGCCAAAATCATACAGTTTTAATAACTTTAGTTGTCATTCTTGCAATTTTGTAAGTTGAAGGATATGTCATTTACACATCTCGTAAGTTGTGGGCTATTTATGCAATTTTCTCAAAAAAATAAATGAGTAGTGCTTGTCACTAGCCCCTAAACTTTATAATATTGTAAAGACGGTGCCGCCAAAGTTTGTAAATTGCATACAAAACTCCTGAATTTGATATATTGTGCGTTGTTGGCTACCCCAACTTTCAAATGTTGTAAATTCTATACCCTCAAAGTTTAAGAATTGCATAGTTGACCTTTGAACTTCCAAAATCGTTTATATTTGACCCTAATACAATTAATATTTTAAACGTTTTCATAATTTGTTTTTGACCCATTAACATTGAAAAATGTAATAATTATGTCTCAAAACTTTGAAAATTTTAAAAATAACACATAAATGATCAAAATCACTTATACGAAAAAGACGAAAACCGCTACTATTCACTTAAGGGTCATTCTCGAACAGTTTTGAAACTTCATGAGCCTGCATTCAATTTACAAACTTTTGGGTTAGTCTTTACATTATTTTAAACATCATTGGCCAATCCCGTAATTTTTTCAAAAATATATATACAAAAATAATTTTGGTATTCGGTATTATACCAAATTTTTATCCACTTACCGAATATAAAATAAAATAACAAAATTATTCAAAATTAAATACGAAACCAATTTCTGAATATCGAAAAACAAATACCAATTACCAAATAATAAAATTTTAGTATGGTATTCGGTTATTCCAAATTAATTGTTCACCTCTAACCATAAATATTAATCTGGTCATGTATAAGACTTTATATCCTAAACCCCAAACTATATACCTGCAAATATATGTTGTAGCAGATATACCAATACCATAACAGCTTGTTTATGCCATTAGATTATTTTTTTCTGGCAAATCATGTATCATATACCGATTATTAATAAAATGATTAATATATAAATTAATAATTTAATACATATATGATGAGATGATAATCTTAATATCCACTTTTCAATTATGATGAACTTAATATATTGGTATTGAGAATATTTCATTTTTAGTATCTCAAATTTGTTTCAATATCAATTTTAGTCATTCAATTCAAACAAATTCAAATTAAGTTTTTCAAATTTAATATATTATCAGTTTTGTACAAAATTACTAAAATACTCTTAAACACAAAAAGTATTGTGATTATGATTAAATTAACATTTAGAAACCAATTTTTATTATGAAAATTGATGGATGTATACTAAAAATAATTTTTCGGTGAACAAATATATTTTGTCGAAATATCGGACACAAAATTCAAAACACAAATTTATGAGTTAAGTATTATTTTATATCGGTATATCAACTATTTCTATATATATTAATTATTAACTTAAAATAATTATTTTAATTATTTAATCATGTACATTTATATTAAATTAAATAATGATTTGATTAAAATCTAAGAGCTCATCGTATGATCAAGTATAATACGATATATATGAAAAGTGATTCGTATATATAAAAATTCATTTAACATCAATGTTTTCAAAATAACTCGGGATTTGGAATTTCGGGCTGGTAAACCATTTGACACCATTTTTTTAATATTAAAATATATATTTATTATTTTTTTCGTACCGGAAGAAAAGTCCGTACTCCAACCAGAAAATGTGATACGGGGTGGTATCACTTGATATTTGATGTATCGGCTAATATACCGCCGATATAACTATCGAGATAAAAGGCAATGTTTAATTATAAATTTGCGTTCTGAATTATGAGTTCAAAATTTCGACAAAATTTTAGTCTTTTTCACCAAAATAATAGTTTATAAGTGGTGAAACGTAATTTAAGCATAAGTATTACTTATTTAAGTTTAAGAGTATTTTAGTAATTTTAGACTCAAATTGATAATATATCAAATTTGAAGAATTTAATTTGAATTTTGGAGCAAATTTGATAGACTAAAAATCAATTTTTTTCGTATTGGTATATAATGAGATGATAATCTTAATATCTTGTTACATGCATCTTGCATTGTTTTAGATAATTTTTGTGGCTAATTCGATACATAACATATTAATTATGATATCTAATGAAATTTTAAAATAAGTTTAGATCCAATCACAAAATAAATTATTGTTTTGAAATTATAATACAATAAAAAAATGTTTATATGATACGACTTTCATGATGAGAATTAAATAAGACAACTTTAAAAATAGGGTGGATGTCTTTCAACGCACCCCCAAGCACCGGGTGGATGGTGCACGAATTTTTATCTGTTACATAATCATGAAACTTGCATTGGAGTTGTGTTTCTTTTTTTAGTTACTGGTTCCGTTTTCTTTATCTTGGAATTTCATATCTCATTAAATGAATTTAATTCAATATTGGTTCCCCAAATTACATATATTATCATTTTTCATCCCTCAATTTTGAATAATGCATTATACATCTCTATTACCAAATTGTGCATTTTTGAAACAAATTGACGAAAATACCCTAAACACATTTCAAAACTCACGGACACCGTGCTCGAGATATCGACCCAACATTCTATGGTAAGTAGATTGAGAAAAAAGAATGAGTTTCAATTTTAAACCTAGAAAAATGTCTTGCGATCAACACGATCAATGAATTTTAGTTTAGAGTTTCTACCATAAGTCTTTTCTTACAAAATAAATATCTTCATTTCGGAGGGGACTCAAAAACAATTTTACAAAAAAATTATATTGTTTTGGATTAAACAAGGTTAAAACAATGTTTTCATATCGACCGGAGACGAAAAACGGGCGGCATTAGTATTTGTAACTGTACCATCTAGTGTCGCGGGTTCCGGGTCGACCCGAAAAATTTAAAAATAATAATATGTACCGATCGGTATAACGGTTGTACCGATACGGACCGATAGGAAAACATTGGGTAAAAGTAAATATTTTTTGGACAAAATTATATATGTTGATGCATAAAAACATTAGATTTGTGTTAGATGTTTGGGTTGTAGATATTTTTTTGCCCATAGTTATACATGTATGATTTGTTTTCACAACCTAAATCAAACGAGTATGATGTATGTGATTTTTTAAATGTGTTAGAAATATTTTCGTCAATTTGTATCAAAATTGACAAAATTTGTTAATTGAGAATGTATAATGCAGTATTCAAAATTGAGGGATGAAAAATGATAATTTCTATAATTTGATGGATCAATATTGAATTAAACCCCTCATTAAACATAGATATATCCTTCCATTTCATTCCACACTCATATTCCTAATGTTTATTATTTTAAAAAACCCCTTTTGTGTTCTCCTATTCTTAGGGTTCTTAATCAAATTTGAAAAATATCACGTGAAAATAAGTCGTTGTTTAATATTCGAGTTCACCCAACAAGAATTCATACATTTGTAGACGTGAAGGCAACAATGGGCAACACATTTGCGGTACTGAGAAAACAATTATACATTCACTCATTTATGAACATATGACACCAAAAATATGTATATTATTATATATTCTAAACAACACATGTAAAATATATTTTTTTGTTTAACAAAAATATTGAATTGAATAGGAAGAGTATCTGTACCTCTTTAAATATCAAATATACTTATGTTTGATAACTCAATTTTGAATAAGAAATAGAATAAATCTAATGAAAATCTTATTATTGTAAATTTCATTATTTATTAATTTGTAGTTACTTAATTAAATATTTTAATATATATTTTTATTAAATTACATTACTACATCCTTAATTTAAAATTAACGCAACCCGGCACCTCACAGCCCTACCGTGCAAGCCAACTTTAAAATGATTGAAGATTACTTCACCCAAATACCAACTTTGGAAAAATGTGAACTGTACCCCTAACAGTCACTGAGCCAATTTTATAAATTGGACATAGACTGAGTCTGAAATAATAGATTTGTTTAGTACTCAAATTAAAACTGCGGTGAGGTGTAGTGCGATGTATAGATCGTGATTTTCTTATGTTACACAAAACACAAGCTTAATTGCAATGTGATAATCGTTAAAAAATCACGATATCATCACAGTTGTTAAAATCAGGTGTGGTCTCATCGTGATTTTAGAAAAAAACTAATTTACCCTTAATTCTATTAATTATAATATAATTATATTTATTATTTTATATATATAAGGGGATATTAGTATTTTTACGTAAATCGCGATAATAATATCATAATTTTACCAAACATATTTAAAAATTCACGAATATCATATCTCACCAAATTTCATCGCACCTCACCACATCCCACCACACCACAATTTTATAAAGCTATACCAAACAAACCCAATATTGATGTAGATTGCTTTGATTGTCTATTAGTTTATTTAGAGATATTTTTCTTGAATTTATAAGTGGGACCATATCTATACAAAATATAATTAAATAATTTTTAATATTGATATTGATATCCGAACTAACTAAAAGTGATATTAGCAAAGTAAGGTTATTTTGGTAAAATTCATAGACAATCTTATATAAAACAATTTGGTTTTTTAGTAAAATTGGTCATCAATGTTTGAACCACAAAATTTAATTTTTGAGGAGGATTATAAATTAAAAATATTTGGGATCAATTTTGTAAAACATATAGAAATTTGATAGTTAATTTTGATAAATATTAGAAAGTATGTAACCTAATTTATCCACAATATATTCAATTTTCAAAAAAAAATTTATCCACAATATATTTTAGAGACTTGTTTAATTTTAGAGATGAAAATTGCAAAATCAACAAACTATAAGAAGTATTTTTTATATACAAACTAACTAAATAAAAATAAAGATGGCCACCTACTTTGGTTGTGATAAAAAAGATATTTGAGAACATTTTTATGGCTATCATAATTTTATTGAGAAAAATGCGTAGATGACCCCTAATGTTTAAAATAGTGTAAAGACGATACCCCAAAAGTTTGTAAATTGCGTGAGAATCATCCGAAGTTTCAAAACCGTTCGAAAATGACCCTAGAGTGAATAGTAACGGTTTTCGTCTTTTTTCGTATAAGTGGTTTTGATAATTTATGCGTTATTTTTAAAATTATTAAAGTTTGAAGACATAGTCATAACATTTTTTCAAGGTTAATGAGTCAAATATAAACTATCGAACGATTAAAATATTAACGAGTATAAGGGTCAAATATAAACGGTTTCGGAAGTTCAGGGGCCAACCACGCAATTTTTAAACTTTGAGGGCACGGTGTTTACAACATTTAAAAGTTTGAGGGTCAACCGCGCACATTATATAAACTTCGGGGTTTTGTATGCAATTTAAAAACTTTTGGGGCACCGCCTTTACACTATTTTAAACATTAGGGGCCAATTACAAACACCACTCTAATTTTATTTTTAAAATTTTTATAGCCTTTTAATTGATTGATTTTGATGTATGACTTGATTTATTTGATAATTAAAATTTGAAGTTTAATTGTAATGTATTATTGTTTTAATTTGAATATGAACTTGAATCCTATTTTAAGGCTTTATGTTGAAATATTTAATTTTAATATTTTTAATATCTATATTATTATTAAGATTCTTCTAAATATCACGAATTCTTGCACGGAATCCTAACATTATAGGGTGTTAGGATATATCTTCTAAACCATTAATAAATATCCAAGTGGTATATTATGAGTAATATTTTATGAACTAGACAATACAAACCAATCAATTTAAACCAATCAACTTAAGGGAATAGTTAAGAATTCATATCTCATTCGATAATTCTCAAAATTAGCTTATAAAATGAATGATACTATGGGAAGTTATTATTGAATTATTTTTCTTAAGTGAAAGTTGGTTTATGTATTTTAACCTATCTTTAATTTTACTTAAAACATAAAATAGGAACACCAAGACTTTTTTAAGTGGTATCCGATCACAACAATTGGTTTAGAATCGATCGTATCGACAATCCACTGACCAATCATATGTTATTTTTACTAATTAGCAAATTGAAATGTTCATATACATAAATTTCAATACCACGCAAATCACAAAAAAATAACACACGGAATCGCAATTAATCATAAAAATAAGCGACACAATTTGTCCAAATTCGAAAGTTTTGTTCCCAAAACTGTGTATTTCGGAGACTGTTTAGCTAGCCACACTCTCGGTTTTATTGTTCCATGCACACTGAAAGATCAAACGTAACAAGAACAAATTAATTACGGCAACTACCCGTTATCGAACTCCTTCACAAATCAAACCTTTGTTTGTTGCAAAAACTTCACAAATTTTTGATTCCAGCCCTCAGCAGATCACGACAAACAATATAAACAAGTAAGATCGCTTCCGATGGCTTAAGGAAATAACAGACCCCCTAAATCAATTCTTGTGTCACGACATCATCTAACAATTCTCTAATTATATCTTCCTCTACAGGTAACTCTGAAGATCCCAACAACCCAAGAGAAGAGACAATGGAGCAGTAGCAGTAATGGACTAATTAAGAAGATCCAAGATCCAGTACAAGTTCATCTAAGCCCATTTTACCTTTTGTCAACGATCATATAGCCGTTAGAAACTCAGTATAATTACGTATAATCTGTACTAGAGAACTATCGATGTTTATGAATATTCTCTTTCTATCTCCAAATTCTTCTCCCACTCCTTCTTCTTCTATTTATCCCTCTCCTTTCTCCAGGTTCTTAACAAAGTGGTATCGGAGCTATTGAACGAATTTCAAACTGGGTCCTAAAAGAAAGAACAAGATTAAACTCACCCTAGGTAGTATATCTGAGAATCTCGAAGAATCTGACAGTTTGGAAGCATTTATGCCGAACCAAGACTTGTCATCTCACGAGTTCCAGACTCAGCTGGATCAGATCCATCTGGATCAGATCCATCTGGATATCCAAACTTCGGTCCAAGCTCTAGAACAGCGGCTAGGACGAAGTATCAAGGAAACCAATGAATCCGTCCAAACTCAGCTGATGGCGTTTTGTCAACAAATGAGAGCATTTATGGAAGAGAAATCAATTTTAGGGCAAGGACAAACCAGCCAACAGCCTCCCGAAATCACCCCAGAGGAACCTCCAACTCTTGAGGTGTATAGAGGCCCAAAAATTGATTTACCTACCTTCGATGGTACAGATCCCAGAAGTTGGCTTAGGAGAATTACTCAGTACTTCACTGTGATGAAACAAATTCCACGAAAGGACTGGATAACTTATGCAACCATCACTCTCACTGGCAAGGCAAACAAATGGATGCAGGGATATCGAGCATCATCCTCTTCTTTAGATTGGGATTTGTTCGTAAGAGCATTATTGAAGCGTTTCGACTCAACACATCCTAGGCGTATACTAGCAGATTTTATGCATCTAAAGCAGGAAGGAACTCTGGCTGAATATATCGATAAATATGATGAGATCAGAAGTCATGTTGCAGCATTGCACCCAACCTTCACTTCTGAAAATTTTATGACAGTTCTTATAGGTGGACTCAAGGAGGAGTTACGTGTTGCTGCCACCTTCGCTGATTTACATACAGAAGAGGATATCATTGAATTTGTGAAGAGTAAAGATGAGGAATTCTCTGCTCTACGCAAAACAATACCTCGGAATTTTAAGAATTCTGCAGAAATAACGCCTCCACCTTCCCATACGCCTGTTAAACCGAAGAACCCACGCCACCTTATCCCTGATGAATTGGCTCGAGAAAGGTTCGAGAAAAGATTATGTATAAAGTGCGGAGCACCATACTCAAGGGAGCATCGATGTTCTGCCAAACAATTGTATTTAATATCAGGGGAAGATGAAGATGAAACTTCTGAAATTGCAGCACCCCAACCTATCATCTGGCATACGGAACAAGGCAATGATCATCTCAATATAGAATCACCCTATCTGACCTTAAACACTATTCAAGGAGAATGTACTGAGAATCATTTCCACCTCATCGGCCGTCATGGTTCCAGAAATATACTCATCCTAATCGATAACGGAAGTACTACTAGCTTCTTGGACGACAATTATGTAGCTTCACTCGGCCTCCACATAGAAAATGCGCCGCCTATATCAGTTGCAACCGCTAGTGGTCATCGTACTCTCAGTGACAAAATCTGTAAAAATTTCTGTTGGACTATGAATTCCCACGAATTCTGTTTTGATTTTAGACTCTTTCATTTAAACGGAGCTTACGATATGATTTTGGGAGGGAATTGGCTACGTAAACACGATCCGGTATCTCAAAGTTACAGCTCCATGATTTATACTGTTTCATCGCAAGGCATATCTATCTCACTACCATGTATCGGCTCCTCTGCTGAATTATCNTTCGACTCAGCACATCCTAGGCGTATACTAGCAGATTTTATGCATCTAAAGCAGGAAGGAACTCTGGCTGAATATATCGATAAATATGATGAGATCAGAAGTCATGTTGCAGCATTGCACCCAACCTTCACTTCTGAAAATTTTATGACAGTTCTTATAGGTGGACTCAAGGAGGAGTTACGTGTTGCTGCCACCTTCGCTGATTTACATACAGAAGAGGATATCATTGAATTTGTGAAGAGTAAGGATGAGGAATTCTCTGCCCTACGCAAAACAATACCTCGGAATTTTAAGAATTCTGCAGAAATAACGCCTCCACCTTCCCATACGCCTGTTAAACCGAAGAATCCACGCCACCTTATCCCTGATGAATTGGCTCGAGAAAGGTTCGAGAAAAGATTATGTATAAAGTGCGGAGCACCATACTCAAGAGAGCATCGATGTTCTGCCAGACAATTGTATTTAATATCAGGGGACGATGAAGATGAAACTTCTGAAATTGCATCACCCCAACCTATCATCTGGCATACGGAACAGGGCAATGATCATCTCAATATAGAATCACCCCATCTGACCTTAAACACTATTCAAGGAGAATGTACTGAGAATCATTTCCGCCTCATCGGCCGTCATGGTTCCAGAAATATACTCATCCTAATCGATAACGGAAGTACTACTAGCTTCTTGGACGACAATTTTGCAGCTTCACTCGGCCTCCACATAGAAAATGCGCCGCCTATATCAGTTGCAACCGCTAGTGGTCATCGTACTCTCAGTGACAAAACCTGTAAAAAATTCTGTTGGACTATGAATTCCCACGAATTCTGTTTTGATTTTAGACTCTTTCATTTAAACGGAGCTTACGATATGATTTTGGGAGGGAATTGGCTACGTAAACACGATCCGGTATCTCAAAGTTACAGCTCCATGATTTATACTGTTTCATCGCAAGGCATATCTATCTCACTACCATGTATCGGCTCCTCTGCTGAATTATCACTGATAAGTGCTCAAGAACTTCACAAATCACTGCGCTCTTCAGACGTATGCTGGCTTGCACAACTATTTCACATGGATACAAATCCTGTGCCATTGCCACATATAGACCCTGCTATCAACAACTTATAAGAGCAATATTCAGGAATATTTAAGGATCCAGGAACTCTTCCTCCACACAGAGACATTGAACACAATATTACACTGGTTGCAGATGCCAAGCCGCGGAAATTTCCACCTTATCGTATCCCACACCATTTGAAGGGAGAATTAGAATCCATCATCAAGGAGCTCCTCCAATCTGGACTTATTCGTCCTAGTAGAAGCCAATTTTCATCTCCTGTGCTATCAGTTTCAAAAAAAGATGGAGGTTGGCGTATGTGTGTGGATTTCAAGTATCTAAACGAAATCACGGTAAAACACTGCTTTCCTATCCCTCTTATTGATGATTTAATTGATGAATTGCATGGCGCGAAATTCTTTTCAAAATTAGACCTTAAATCAGGTTTTTTCCAAGTTAGAATGGCACCCGAGGATGTTTATAAAACGAGTTTTTCCACGCACTTAGGACATTATGAGTTTTTAGTCATGCCTTTTGGATTAACTAACGCTCCCTCCACCTTCCAAGCATTGATGAATTCCATTTTCGTAGATGTCATTAGAAAATTTGTCCTCGTCTTTTTAGATGATATTTTAATTTATAGCAAAACTTGGAATGAACACATCACACACCTGACACATACCTTATATATCATGCAATCTAATGCTCTATGTGCTAAGTTCTCCAAGTGCTCCTTCGGACAAAACTCTATAGGATACTTGGGACATATTATTTCGGATCAAGGAATCTCTACAGATCCAGCTAAGATAATTGATATATTAAATTGGCCAACACCATCCAACGTGAAGGAATTGAGAGGTTTTCTGGGGCTTTCTGGTTACTACAGACGCTTTATTAAGGGTTATGGATTTGTTAGCAAGCCATTGACAAAACTACTAAAGAAGGACAACTTCAATTGGACAAATACAACAACCACTGCCTTTCAGAAGCACAAAGAGATCCTGTCAACAGCCCCTGTGCTCTCTTTACCTAATTTCCAGTTACCATTCGTGGTGGAGACAGATGCATGCGATCACGGTATTGGTGCTATTTTATCACAAGAAGGTCATCCAATTGCTTACTTCTCTAAGAGTCTCGGACCAAGATTTTTGGGATTCTCAGTCTATGAAAAAGAATTAATCGCTATGGTTCAAGCTATCCTTAAATGGAAACACTATCTAATGGGACGAGTATTCATCGTACGTACTGATCACCATAGCCTAAAATACCTTAAGGAACAGAATTTGGGTACCTTATTCCAACAAAAATGGATGGCGAAGCTCCTAGGATTTCAATTCGATATCCATTTCAAGCAAGGTTTTGCAAATGTGGCTGCTGACTCTCTTTCTCGCAAGGAACATATTAATGCCATCACTATTATCAAGCCTGCTTGGATGTTAGAGGTACAAGATAGCTATTCTCAGGATCCTTATCTCAATTCAGTTTATCAGATCAAGGCATTAAACCAGTTAGAACATCCAGATTTTACACTATTAGATGGAATTCTGCGCAGAAAAAATCGTATATGTATTGGTACAAATTCAAACTTACGAGAAAAGGTCTTTTCAGCATTACATTCATCTCCTATAGGAGGCCATTCCGGAATCACCACTACATATCAAAGAATCAAGGCACTATTCTATTGGAAAAATATGAAAAAAGACATTATTACATGGATACAAGATTGCACTCTTTGCCACAGAATTCATTTTGATCGATCAGCATCTCCAGGGCTACTCCAACCCCTTCCTACTCCAGACCGGCAATGGAAAAGTATTAGTATGGATTTTATTGACGGATTACCTCCATCTTCCGGAAAGAATACCATATTTGTCGTCGTGGATCGTTTTTCTAAGTATGCTCACTTTTGTCCCTTATCTCATCCATATTCAGCATCAACTGTAGCAACCCTCTTCCTCTCTGATATATACAAACTTCATGGACTCCCCTCAGATATTGTATCGGACCGAGACAGTATTTTCACAAGTAAGTTTTGGGAGGAACTCTGTAAGGCTGCGGGAATCCAACTCAACCTCTCAACAGCCTACCATCCTCAATCTGATGGACAAACCGAAAGAGTAAACCAATGCTTAGAAACTTATCTCCGAGGAGTATGTCATGATCACCCTACTCAATGGACAAGATGGTTACCTTTGGCGGAATTCTGGTATAATACATCGTACCATAGTAGTCTAAAGCTCACTCCCTTCGAAGCGTTGTATGGATACAAGCCGTCCTTTTTCCCCGGAGCTGTACCTATTATCTCTGAGAATTTTGATGTCAATACATTCTGGAAAGAAAGGCAAACGCTGTTGCAAGTTCTTAAGACCAATTTATCTACTGCCAAAGAAAGAATGAAACATTATGCTGATAAAAATCGTTCGGAGAGACACTTCCAGGTTGGTGATATGGTTTACCTGCGGTTACAACCTTACCGTCAGACATCCTTATCCGTGCGAAGAAATCTCAAGCTTGCAACACGTTATTACGGACCATATCCAGTCCTATCCAAAATCGGATCGGTGGCCTACAAAATTGGGTTACCCCCTGAGTCTAAATTACATCCAATTTTTCACGTATCTATGCTTAAAGCACATCTCGGGAAGAAACACTTACCGATTCAGCACCTCCCTAACGTTTCAGAAGCAGGGAATATCAATACTCAACCTCTTCACATATTGGATAGAAGAATTATCTCTCGAAATCAGCAACCTTCCACACAAATACTTATTCAATGGGAGGGTTCAACTCCTGAACAAGCCACTTGGGAGGATCTCTCATGGCTTCGTAGCCAATTTCCGCACTTCGGTCCTTAGGGTCAAGGACGCTCTTCTGCAGGGGGTAATGTCACGACATCATCTAACAATTCCCTAATTATATCTTCCTCTACAGGTAACTCTGAAGATCCCAGCAACCCAAGAGAAGAGACGGACCCAATGGAGCAGTAGCAGTAATGGACTAATTAAGAAGATCCAAGATCCAGTACAAGTTCATCTAAGCCCATTTTACCTTTTGTCAACGGTCATATAGCCGTTAGAAACTCAGTATAATTACGTATAATCTGTACTAGAGAACTATCGATGTTTATGAATATTCTCTTTCTATCTCCAAATTCTTCTTCCACTCCTTCTTCTTCTATTTATCCCTCTCCTTTCTCCAGGTTCTTAACATCTTGACTATGTTTTCTTTTCAAATCCAGCCACAAAAGTTACGCATACCACAATATGCAATTTGTTCTAAAGAAACGAGGAAAAATGCTTCAAAATGCTTCAAAGAACAAAAATCCCTCAATGGTAGTTAGGCTAGGGTTTCTCTCAATTGTAGGATCAAAACTAGGCTTGCGCATCTGCTCACATTTTACATTCTCATATTCACTTGAATATATATAATTGGGCCAAAAGTTGATTGGATCATCAATCATATTTAATATACACACAAGCCCAATGCACAATCGCTAAGTATCAATTCAACAACATATGACACTTATTTAATCTGAACCATTTATAACATTATTCATTTCTTTTTGTATTATAGTGTAAAAATACTTTATGATGGTATCTTGGGCATATGCAATATGTTGGATTTGTGGACAAAAAATCTCTTATATTGGTTGAGTTATATGATCATATCATTTAGATCAATGTATATATATATACATATAGTGATTATATACTTGATTAAATTTAAAATCCAATTTATTTACAAATTGGCCAAAATTCTTATTATGTCAAAGGCATGTCGTATTCATGTCGATGAGTCGGATGTGGACATGGCATGCGGCGCATACCCCTAGGCACATCGAGATATCATTGAAACTTTACTAACCCGTTGGGTCAACCCATATGGGTTCGACGGATTCAACCCGTAATCCGTTGGGTCGGACTCGTGCTTACCCTACTATCTAGGGCCACTGGTATATTCTTTTGCTTCTCTCTTATATATTTTTAAAATAAATATATAATATATAAATTTATCATCTATAGCAATATTATCAATAATATTGTAATCGATTAATATATTAGTATTCTCAATATTATCATTAATATTAGAGCATATCATTCAATATATCTATTATCTTAGTAGTACTAATGATAATTGATGAGGTACAAAAATTTCAGTATTTAAATATTAATAGAATATTACGTTTTTAAAATCTTGTAAATATACAAAAAGTAAAATTTGAAAATTATAAATATCCGAAAATTTTTGTAGAGATGAAAGGAAAGTTATTTATTAAAATATTGATGTTAATTTTAAAAGTAAAGAAAAATGATATATATAGCAAAAATGGAGATTGAAGAGAGAATGTTGTTTTCATACACGTTTAGAGATTATCTTACGATATCAATCTGATTTGGCAGCCAACTATACCCAAGCTTCCAGATTACATTGCATAGGTTGTAATGTTAGTTTACTTTCATGGTGTAATTTCACTAATCTTTTTATTTAAATTTTAAAATATTTAATGTGTAATTGCTAAATTTCTAAAGTGGGTAAATTTACGTGGGAAGTGTGCTCGGATATAACTTATAAGAGGGAGGAGATCACACGGTATAAGATTTGAACAAGTCATTTATTATAGTCCATATTCTTTCTTATAAACCAATCCACCCACTTTCATTTTCCGATGTGAGACAATATCCACTATTTCAACAGAAATAATATATATTATATGGGCGATGCGCAAATATGGTCCATATGGTTGAAGCAATTTAGAATTCTAATGTTTTGGTATGGCAAAATATATCCCAGTCTTTTGTATGGTGATGAGAACTTTAGGACTAGGTACTATGCAATGGATGTGGCCCAATAACGAATGGGTCGATCCATGTGGTAAAAGCGAACTTGTGCAGCCCAGTAGCATACTTAAGATAAAATGGTCCGATGTTCCGCGATGGAACCGAAGATAACCTTGGCGAAATAAAACGGTTTTTGATAGCTGACCCCATGGTTCGGTCCAAACGGTTACAATCCCGCGTGTTCCACGCTTCGGGCCTCCACACGTTTACCACGACTCGGGCCAGATCACGCAGACAACGTTTCGGTCCCGGCCACGTTTTACATCGCGCGACAACAACCTCTAACAAACCTGTCAGAGGCAGTTACAGAGCGTGGATTACACACGCCCTCAACTCTATAAATACAGAGCACAACAACGGAAAAAACATGACATTTTGGACGCGTAAGAACAGGTTGTTACTCTGCCGGAGTTCTTATTGCTTTCTTATACCTTGTTATCTTCTTAAAGCCTCTACTGTATTCTGTAATGAATTATCCAATTAATGAACATGATAAGAGCTTATCTCGCTCTTAGTCAAGTGGTTTTTTCCCCAATTCCTGGGGTTTCCACTATAAATTGCCTTGCCTCGCTGTTATTTACATTTTTAGATCGTCTTCCCACCAAAAACAAATCATAACCGAGTTCGTTTATTGACGAACTAGACGACTATTGGTACCCCCTAAAAAGGGACCATAAAAGTTTGGCGCCGTCCGTGGGGACGATTCTCTAATCCCGGCCAAAATGAGTTTTCGGTCCTTCATGGAGAAATTCAATAGGACCACCCGGGCATCAAGCTTGAGCTCCGGGACAAGATTGATATTCTACAGCAGGTCTTGGGAACGTGCGGCCTTTCGGCCAGTTAAGTGAAGATCCCACCATCCACTTTGGGAAAACTTCTTCAGAAAATCAACAAGTATATTAAGGTGGATGAAGCGCTGGGGCTAGGCAATCGGAAACCTGGCGGGAATTCTGAACCCGCATGTGATCATAGGGTTTCTTATCCTAAGAAGCAGCCACGAGAAGTAGCGGCTGTAGCTGAAAAAGAGGTTCCCCAAAGCAGGAGGACAATCGGGTGTATTGCGAATTACATCATAACTGCGATCACCCGACCTTGAAGTGCCCGCTGTTGAAAGAGATAGTAGAGACAATGAATAAAGAAAGGCCCGACCGGAATGGTCAGAAGGGCAAGCGAGCTGAATCCCCCCGAAAGGGCCATCAGGGTGGCGATCGTCACAGGCCACGGGGAAGGGATAATCGGGGACAACCCTGAAACTATAATGATCGGACGGAGGACCGACGGTCTCCTCCTCCAGAACAAGATAGAGGCCAAAACGGTCGAGAGAACCGTGGTTAGGGCTGAAGAAGAAGGTGGTGGGGCCGTGGCGGCAGAGCCCCGCAAAACGAGGGTGGAAGACACGAGCAGGTTGCTCCTCCACCCGATGAAACGGGTGCCCAACCTCCTCAAAATGAGGCGGCACTCAGAGAAGTAGCCGAAGATATTTATGTTATCTCCGGTGGTTTGAAAATAAATGAGTTGGTCCTGGACCGAAAGAAGACAGCGCACGGAGACTCCGCTGAGAGCTCCGAATCTATGGCGCTGGTCAAGTATGATCCAGCTGAGCGGGCCCCTCCCTTCGGGGAGGACGTCACTTTCACTATAGCCGATCGGGAAGGGATTATCGATCCATGCGATGATCCCCTTACCATAACTAGAATCATTGGGAAACGTCGGGTCCACAGGATCTTAGTGGACATCGGGGCTTCGTGCAATTTGATGAAGCGCGAAGTTGCTGAAATGTTGGGAGCTGCTGCTCATGACCTCCCGATCGCTAATATAATTCTCTGGTCATTCGGCCAGAGAAGCGTCATCCCATGTGGGAAGATTTTATTCCCATTTACCCTTGGAGAACCATCCAGGGATCGATCGGAGGATTTGGAATTCATTGTCGTTGAAGTCGACTTGGCTTACAACGCCATTATCGGACGGACCGGCTTCAGTAAGTTCGAGGCGGTCCTGTCTACTTATCATATGATGCTCAAATTCCCTTCAATTTACAAAGTTATTTCTGTAAAGGGGGATCAAAAAGTAGCTAGACAATGCTACATGAGCTCGTTTCGAACATTGGCACCCATGAAGAGGGCCCGGGTGGATTTGCTGGAAGAGTCGCCGCACCCGAGGCAAACAATGGAACCCGGGGGGTTCATGTTGATCAATCTGGTTGAGGATGACTCAACCAAAACTGCTCGCATCGGGGCACACTTAGCCCCTGCTTTTGAAAAGGAGTTGATCCACCTGCTGAGAAGCCATGTGGATATATTCGCCTAGACCCCGGACGATGTTCCGGGGATTGACCGATCCGATAGTGAGCATCGGATCAAGACTGAGCTTGGAATGACGCCTGTTAGGCAAAAGAGGAGACGTTATTCTCCCGAAAAAATCGAGATCATCCGGGCTGAGGTGAACAAGTTGCTATGGTCAGAATTCATCAGAGAGATTCACTATACTGAATGGGTTGCAAACCCAGTAGTGGTTTCCAAACCGGACGGGAAATGGCGGATGTGCATCGATTTCACAGATGTCAACAAAACCTGTGTGTCGGATCCCTTCCCCCTACCGCATATTGACCGACTGGTAGATGTTGTGTCTGGCAGCACAATGATGAGTACCATGGATGCTTATTCCGGGTACCATCAAATCTTCCTGGCTGAGGAAGATCAGAAGAAATCATCATTCATGACCGAAGATGGCGTTTATTGTTATGTGGTTATGCCGTTCGGTCTAAAGAATGCTGCATCAACATATCAAAGGTTGGTCAACAAAATCTTTAGAGAACTGATCGGCCATATGATGGAAGTATATGTTGATGATATGATTGTTAAATCTATGAATGATGAAGATCATATTTCTTATTTGTCTTGTTATTTCGAAGTATGCCGCAAATATAAGCTCAAACTAAATCCAAACAAATGCTGCTTCGGGATCCGAAGTGGAAAATTTATAGGATATTACGTTTCAGATAAAGGCATAGAGGTTAACCCTGAGAAAGTGCGGGCTATCATTGATATGCAACCTTCAAGAAATAAAAGAGACTTTCAGAGGCTTCTGGCAGGCTCGCTGCGCTAAGCAGATTTATTTCAAAATCCACAGAACGGGCTCTGCCTTTTTTCAGAGTGCTAAGAAAATCAAGCCATCTAGACTGGACCGAAGAATGCGATCGGGCCTTTTCTGAGCTAAAGACTTATTTAACCACTCCCCCGGTGATGGTGAGTCCAACCTGTGATGAACCTTTGGGGTTATATCTGGCTGTATCAGAAGTTGCCGTCAGCACAGCTCTTGTGACCATCCGAGATGACGTTCACAGACCCGTTTATTATGTAAGTCATTCTCTGGTATCTGCCGAAACCAGATACTCCATCCTGGAAAAATTCATGCTGGCTTTGAAGAAAGCTGTATCCAAGCTGAAGCATTATTTTGAAGGACGAACGGTTTATGTCTATACGGATCAACCTCTGAAAGTGGTCCTTAAACAAAAGGATTTGAATGATATGTTAGCAAAATGAGCTATCAAACTCATCTCTATGTATCTGGAATTCTTACCCCGAAGGGCAATCAAGGCTCAGGTTCTAGCCGATTTTGTGGTTGAAATGACCTGATCGGCCATATATCTAAACCAAGAGGATGATCGTTGGACGTTCCACGTAGATGGGTCGACCCTAAAAATTGTACAAGGTGACCTTATCCATTTTGCAGTTAAATTTTCCTTTGTTGGAACAAATAATGTGGTAGAATACGAGGCTGTATTATCGGGAATGACCCTGGCCCGAAAGATGGGAGTTAGCAGATTGCGAATGTTTTCAGACTCAAAGTTAGAAGTGGAACAGTTCGCAGGGAGATTTGAAGCTCATGACCCTATGATGAAATTGTATTGTGCAAAAGTCTTGGAATTATCCAAAAAGTTCAGTGAATTTTCTCTTGACCACGTGCCACGAGAACAGAATAAGGTTGCTGACGCACTTCCCAGATTGGCCTCGGGCATACCTGACATAGAGCCGAGCACTATTTTGGTCCATATCCAAGACTGACCTTCGGTCGAGATATCAGTGACCGAACAGTCAGTTGAAGAAATTGGGGCTCTATGCCATGAACTCTAGGGCTTGAATATTAACGCTACTGAATCTCATGGGGAACCCAATTGGATGCACCCCTTTATTAAATATCTTACAAACAACTATCTTTCTGAAGACAAATCTGAAGCCAGAAGAATAGAAGTCCGGGCTAAGACAATTGTTTAAAAATAGTTTTGAATGCCCGCTTTTGCGTTGCTTATCCCCTATTGAGGTTGAAGCCGTCATGATTTATGTTCATGAACGGATATGCGGCATTCATTCAGGGGCTCGATCTTTATATCACCGCATCATCAGAGCTGGATATTTTTGGTCGACGTTGCTTGGAGATGCCAAGAAATACACTAAACGTTGTGCCATATGTCAGTACCATGCTCCGATCCCACAGCTTCCTGGGGCTCCCTTATCGGTCAACCCATTGCCTTGTCCGTTTGACAGATGGGGGATTGATATCCTTGGATCTTTTCCTCGGTCAATAGAACAAAGGAAATTTTGTAATGTGGTTGTGTAATATTATTCGAAGTGGATTGAAGTAGGAGCAGTAGCCATCATCTCAGATAAGGTCGTCAAACACTTCTTATGGAGAAATATTGTGAGCCGCTTTGGAGTTCCCCGAGCACTCATATCAGATAATGAGACTCAGAAAAAGCATACGGGATTTATGCATCAAGTTTGGCATCGCCCAACATTTCTCATCAGTGGCCTATCCCCAAACTAATGGACTTACGGAGGTATCTAACAAGGTTGTCCTGAAAGGATTGAAGACTAAGTTAGAAGATTTTGGAGGGAAATGGGCTGAGCATATCTATGAGATCTTATGGGCATACCGAACTACACCTCGTTCAACAACCCAGGAATCGCCTTTCTCATTCGTGTATGGGTCCGAAGCTGTTAGCCCGGTGGAGATTGCCATCCGATCACCCCGGATATGTCAGTATGATGAGAATATGAACGGTGAAATGAGATTATTGGATCTCGAGATGATCGAAAAAAAGAGAGATGCGATTTACGCGCATATGCGCGCTTATCAGCGAACTATGGAACGGGCCCAAAACAAGCGAGTCCTCCCAAGAGAATTCTTTGAAGGCGACCTCGTCCTTAGAAGAGTAAAGATGCAGAGGAAGGTGGGAAAGCTAGACAGAAATTGGGAAGGACCGTATCGAATATCAAAGAAACTGGAATCAGGTGCGTATAAACTTGAAACATTGGATGGTGTAGAGGTCCCCCGAACTTGGAATGTCATGAATTTAAGGCGGCATTTCATGTGAACCTTCGATTAATATGTTTGACTCAATAAACGTACATTCCTTTAAACGTAAGCAGAAAACAAGTAAGTACAAAACAAATTGTTTCTAATTGAGTGATGGACCGATATTGAAGTTGGATAACTTAGGACGAATCTGGACTGGTGACCGAAGCTTCTTATCCGTAAGGCTCCCAAGTTGTAGTGATCGCTCTAATGAGTCAGATGCTCCTGCACTTGCCTAGTCCCATGGATGATTTGTAATTCTCCCAGAACTCATTACGAACCAAGGCATCCCTTTCAACGGCATTCATTCTTGGGAAACGGCCCTTGTACTTACGAAATCCGCCATGAAAAGAGGAATGGGGGAGTCAACATATCGAAACACAAGTTCGGTCATATCATGGGACATATGATGAACAAAAGCTTGGCCAATATAACCTATGGGATTTCAGTAGAACCAAGGTTTGGCCGAAGCTTATATAGACTCATATTGAACCTGGACCGCGTCTTACCCATTCAATTGTGATCCCAAGGACGGAATAAGAACGATCCGCATACAATGTAAAACGACCGATCTAGTCAAAATTGACCTGAGTGAGCCAAACATAATATCCGGGACCGATGGGTTCGCACCCTATAAGCATCCCCGATCTTACACTTGGTGGTTAAAACACTCTCGTTAATATAAAACATATTAGTTCACTTAAAATGTCAGTTACAATACTTTTTTCTGACGATTAAAAATATAGGAGTTAAGAGGAAAAAATCTTATTTTGAGAATAAGGAACAAAGTAGGGACAAAATACAGTTTGCATCTAACTACCCTTCCCATATTCCTTATCTTCCACTCTCTACTCCTATGGTTCGGTCCGGGCCGCGAGCTGGCTCAACTCTTCTTCTTAATCGGCCACCTTTTGGTTGACCGCTTTCTCCATCTCCTCAAAGAGATAGAAGAAAGGATCATCTTCTAAGACAAGTTCTTCCAAGAATGGAATTACCTGAAAGTTTTCATCTTTCTCAAGTGGCTCGATCGCCTTCCATCTTTCGTCCGAAGGGGAAAGCCCGAATTGCTTAGTAACCTGATCTCGCATGTTATCCAGGTACTTAGCAATAAACATCCCATGTATGTTATCCTCCAAAGCGAATAACAAAGGGGACCGAGCGAAGCTTAGGACTGCCTCCCGGACCGAACCTTCAGCCGAAGTGTGGGTTCTAGTTAATTCTTCTTCCAAGTTCGTCTTCTCTTCGTGGGCCTGAAGGAGAAGCTCGTTGAGCTTATTCCTGTTCTCTTGGGCCCGACCTTGAACTTGGTTAACTTCATCTTCTTTGGCCCGCAGCTTGGCCTCCAGGTCAGAAATTCGGCCATGAGCTGTTTTATTTGTCTTCTCCAGCTCAGAGACTTTGTCTGCTAAGAGCGAAACTTCCGTCCCAGCTCTTAGCAATTCATTATCCAATCGGTCCAGGTCCTCTCGTACCGCGACCAACTCACCATGCTTAATCTCAACTTGCATTTTCGCACGGTCAAGTTGGTCTTAGACTTGTTGGGACACAACGTTGCCACCCTGGTTCTTCTCCACGGTGATGGCAGTTGTGAAAGCCTTCCTCAGCATCTACATAGGACAATAATGTCAGAACATAAAGCTTCGGGCCTTAATGTAGAAGGAGATTACCATAGTTGCGAGGTCGAGGAAACCCTCAATAATTTCTTCCCCATACATGTCTGGTTGAACATTGTCTGGGTTTTGCTCCCCGTAGAGGCGGAAGTCATTTATTAAGGCACTTCGCCAGGATGTCAGTTTCCTCCCTTTACTAAACTTGTCCAGCAGGACTAAGGCTACACCCCAGTCGGAGTTGGTCTTAGGGCCCGACACAGGCTCCTTCAAAACGATCCCCTTAGTGGAGACCGAAGCATTCCCCTCTCTCTTCAGCATTTTGAATTCCTTCGGTGTAACAGCTAGGAAAAAGGTATGTTAGAATAATAGTAGGGAATATAGTGGTAAGGTCTGGATGAGGAATTACAAGGGATACGGGAACGAAAGAACGATTAAGGAAACGAAAAGATTGAAAAGTAAAGCAAAAGATAAAGGAGGGGTCAAAATGAAAGAAGGAGGGGTTAAAATGTGAATTATGGAAGTTAAAATGCCTATAAATAGATGCTAAAAGGCCTAAAACCAAGTCACTTATAACTAAACCACAAAAAACGTACGAAAAACACCAAAGCAAGAAGTTATCGCGAATTTTCAGAGCAATACAAATTATCGCGAATTTTGGAACGTTAAACATTATCGCGAAAATTCGAGCTTGCAACTTTGTCGTGAAAAAGATTTAAAGTGGCAAATTACCGCGGAAATTTCCAACGCTCAAATTATCGCGAATTCTTCCAAGAGAGCAAATTATCGCGGAAATGCAGAACTTCAAAATTGTCGCGAAAACCTAAACCACAAACCTGTTTTATCGCGGATTTCAAGAACATAGTATTTTTATCGCGGAAACATACAATTAGGGTGTTTTCGTCGCGTTCCAACGTCGGATCATGAAGGAGAAAGATAGGAAGGGTCTACGGTAACCAAACAGTCAATAATAAAATAATAACATCGAAAATCAAGTACTGAAATATGTTATGGATTGTAGGGAAGCACAAGGGATTATAACAAGTGAAAACAACAGGTAAGCGGAGTGAACACAGTGTAGTAAGGGAAGGTTCCGAGTTAGAGAATCGGGAAGGGTTAATAAGAAAGGAAGTAAAAGACACGAATGAATGAGGTAAATGTTAATAAGATTCGGGGTGAGGAAGTATGGACCGTCCTACCGAACCCGGCATCGTGCTCAGTACATGATCCGCCAAAGGAAGAGCATGCCTAATGAAGGGAACGATAAGTTCCAAGAATGGAAAGATACGTACAAAAGGGCAGAACGGAACCGGGTGGAAATAGGAGTAGCGCCTAAGTACCCACTCGGGGAAGGGAAACATATGGCCCGTCGAGTCAACTAACAACTAACGGTTGGCTTGGGCGGGACATGTCCCGAGCATGTTACTCTCGGCAACAATAAAGTTAAAAGATAAGGAGAATGATAAGAGTAAAAGATTAAGAAGAAGGAAAGAAATTGAGAAAACTGTCAAAAATAACGACTTACGCGCGTGTGTACGGTTTATTTAAGAAATGAAAAGATAAGTATAGCGTGTGTGAAGTTTCCTTTAATAGATTGTGACAGCTTTACAGATTTTGTAGGTGACGCGGACGAGGTATGAGAAGGGCAGGGGAAGGAGGTCGTCGGTTGTCCGGTGATAGAGTCCGGTCTTTTGAAAATACTCTAAATTATGTTGCTAGTCCTTAATGTTTCCGAACTATGTTTTAAGTTTACATTCGAAAGTTTCGTTTTATTTAGCATGTTTTTACCAAATCAGCTAGGCCCATATTAGGTTCGTTATATTAGGGGTGTCTGCTTCGGTCGCCCTCTTCCCTTTGCTTAAGGAGATCGGCAGCAGGGAGACGTTCGCCTTAAGGTTGGGACCGGGGAGAACTTTCTCCACCGGAACGACTCCGTGCAGCAATAAATTAATTGTATCAGCACTAATGAAGGAATTATTTCCGATCTGGTAGAGGCTGGATAAGCTCAAAGAACGAATCCGAGCCATTATCACCTCCTCCATCACTCCAAATACCCTAAACGCAGGCCCCTCTCCCGTTGAGGGCTGCTCTGTGCAACACAGGGTTAGCGTGCCCACGCTGGCGGTTTGGATCGGGGGGTTCCCTGACCCCGATGGAACCAGCATACCCCCCGTTGCCGATTCACTCTCCTCCGCACTACCCATTGCTTCACGTTGTCCTTCAGAAGGACGGACCGAAGTAGCAGCCATACGCTTGAACCTTGATCTATGCATTGTTTCAGTTGAGTCTACAAAATAAATGTATAAGGATCAGGAAAGGACGGAATGAAAATATCACTTCATACCCGATCCTTCTGACGGATCTGAACAAGAAAACATTCCCTTCGGGGCTGGGGCTCCGGTCCTACCCGCGATACCTATTTCTATCAACCTTTTCTCCCGAAGCAGTTCTGTTCGTTTAAGGCGTGCTTCGGGAGGAGGGAACATCGCAAGTGTGTTTGCGGTATCCGGACGGGAGGGGTTAAACCTGGTTCGGTCCAACTGGCCTATGCGTAGGTGAGTTATAAGTGACTACACCTTTAACATATCCTCTTTTGGGACTGTTATCCACACATAATAAGATTCCCACGCATGGAGAGACTCTTCCTTATCAACTATAGCGCACTCCTTGGTGCTCACCGCTATATAATATAATTTGCGACATCCTAACAGACCCTTACCCCTTCGGGACCCTACCAAGAACAAGTTGAAAAAATGTTCCAAGGTCGGGGCCGTGTTCTGTTGGTGGCAATAGAATATTAACGCCACTATATACACATAGCTACCCGGAAATAACGCAAAAGTCTGGCAATGAATTTCCCTAAGTACAGCCGCTACAAAGGGATGCAGCGGAAAACGTAACCCGCACTTTAAAGAAGTATGACTAACCGGAATAGCGAAAGCTGGCACATTCATTTCCAACGGAAGGAAACATGGAACATCTTCCCATCCCGTCCAGATAGAATAATGAGACGGAATCGAAAACCTAGACCTAAACTCTTCAATATCCAACTCGACATGGCTGTGTATCTCATTTTATGAGGAGACATGGTTTATACCTTAATGAAAATTGGTAGGAAATAGGTTTGAACGTGAAACAGAACAAGGGTGCAGAGAGCTCGATTTGGGGGATTTCTTCCTTCGCGAAATGACGATGAGGAGAAACAGTATCCAAAACTCTGATTTAAATAGTAATCTCCCGACCAATTGTGAGCTGCCACTTAATATTATCACAGGCGGTTGCAGTATAAACACACTTATCACGCCTGCTGAATATTTGAATGTGAAGAGACGCAAGTCTGGATATTAATATTTAAAAATAACATAAATATACGTCATTGAATTTTAAAAACAAATTCACTTCTTTGATTAACAAAATGAAATATCAGTCCTATGGACACTCACCACGAGCATGTACGGTCCTAAATTCTACCGAATGTATATAAACATTGCATGATCGGCCTTGTATCACCTCTACGACGGCAATCAAGCCCGAGGGGCTAGTGATAAGAACTCTAGGACCAGGTACCCTGCAATGGATGAGGCCCAATAACGATTGGGTCGATCCATGTGGTAAAAGCGAACTTGTGCAGCCCAGTAGCATACTTAAGATAAAATGGCCCAATGTTCCACGATGGGACCGAAGATAACCATTGCGACCAAACGGTTACAAACCCGCGTGTTCCACGCTTCGGGCCACCACACGTTTACCACGCCTCGGGCCAGATCACGTATACCACGCTTCGGTCCCGGCCACGTTTTACATCGCGTGACAACAACCTCTAACAAACCTGTCAGAGGCAGTTACAGAGCGTGGATTACACACGCCCTCAACTCTATAAATACAGAGCACAACGACGGAAAAAGCAGGACCTTTTGGATGCGTAAGAACAGGTTGTTACTCTGCCGGAGTTCTTATTGCTTTCTTATACCTTGTTACCATCTTAAAGCCTCTGCTGTATTCTGTAATGAATTATCCAATTAGTGAACAGGCAAAGAGCTTATCTCGCTCTTAGTCAAGTGTTTTTTTCCCCAATTCCTGGGGTTTCCACTATAAATCGCCTTGCCTCGCTGTTGTTTACATTTTTAGATCGTCTTCCCACCAAAAAAAAATCATAACCGAGTTCGTTTGTTGATGAACCGGACGACTGTTGGTACCCCCTAAAAAGGGACCATAACATATGGTTTGGTAAAACTAGTCATTGTTGTTTATCAAAATTGTCAATATTAGTCACCAAACTTTACAATTTTGGCAATTTTAGTCCTAAAAAATAATGGTGTATTTGATTATCGCAATTCCAGATTTTTAGCAAACAATGTCCCTGACAACGTTAAAGGTCCCAAACGTTTTGAAAAATGGCAATTACGGTCATCAAAGTTTTTAAACATTGGCAATTAACGTCTTTTTAAAAATTTTGAACAATTGAGTCCCTAAACATTTACAAATGTTGCACATTTAGTCCCCATCTCCCCGAATACATTGTTGTTAATTCGTTTATCGTAAATATTGTGTTTCATCGCTCATATGTTAAAAATATAGATAATTATAGGTCTCTACCGTAAGTATTGTGTTTACGCACCTTAATTTCTTTTTGTCAAATTGACGACTATTTTCTTAATTTTGAGTAATGGATACGCACATCGGGCCAACATATAGGAATAGAATGGACAATGTCTTCATTATCGATATCATGTTGCAATTTGTATCTTCAGTTGGCGCCCTTCGTCCCCATATTTTGATGATTTTGTCAAATGTGGTCCCAAAAGTTCTTTATGACATATACAATCCAGAAACTTTGAATAATTTCCACTGTTCATCCTCATAGTTTATACAATTGAATCCCTAAAGTTCATAATTAGTCTCCATTTGTTCGTGTCTATTTCTTTCCATCTTATTAAACTTCCCGTTTCCCGACATCGGAACCTTCCCTTACTATATTGTGTTCACTCCGCTTACTTGTTGTTTTCGCTCGATACAACCCCTTCGTGCTTCCCTGCATTTCGTAACATATTTAGTACTCAATTTCCGATGTTATTATCTTATTATTAACTATGTGGTTACCGTAGACCCTACGTATCCTTTCTCTCTTGCGGTCAAACGTTGAGACACGATGAAAACACCGAAATTTGATGTTTCCACGATAAATTACTCCCTTCCTTGAAATCCGGGATAAAATGAGGTTATGAGGTTTGTGGTTTAGGTTTTCACGATAATTTTCGTCAAACCTGAAAATCCACAACAATTTGTGGTTAAGGGCAAATCCGCGATAATTTGGGTCTTCAAGATTTCTACGACAATTTTATGGTTTAGGTTTTTCCGCGACAATTTGTGGTTTAGGTTTTTCGCGACAATTTTGCTCTCTCCACAAATCCGCGACAATTTGCAAGTTTCCACGATAATTTCGTGGATTTTCCGTGGCTTAGTGATAAATGACTTGGTTTTGGACCTTTCCACCCATATTTATAGACATTTTAACTTCTCTAAATTGCATTTTGACATATCATTTATCTTTTGCCTTACTGTTCTATCTTTTCGTTTCTTTTTTCGTTCTTTCATTCCCGTATCCCTCGTTATTCCTCATCTAGACCTTACCACTATGTTCTCTTCTATTTTTCTAACATACCTTTTTCCTGGCTATTACATCATTCCCCACTTATTTTGAGTTTTGTCCCGAAACTCGTGTACCAATCTTCCATTAATTCCGGTGCTCTCTATCTAATCTCTCGTTCCGTTTCCCATGTGGCTTCCCTTTCACCCTGATTGTACCATTGTACTTTCACCATGGGAATTAGTTTGTTCCTGAGTCTTTTTTCCTCTCCGCCTATTATTTTCACCGGGACTTCCTCGTATGTCAATTCCGGGGTTATCTCTATGGGTTCCCACACACATTCCTGGATTCCCTCAGTCAGACTCCTCCTCAATTGGGATACGTGGAAAACATTGTGTATCCCCCTTATCTCTTCGGGAAGCTTCACCTGGTATGCTAGGTTTCCGATTCTCCGTTACACCTCGTATGGTTCGATGTACCAGGAACTCAGCTTCCCTGTCCTTGTGGTCCTTAGTACCCCCTTCATCGGTGATATCTTCATATAGGCGTGATCCCCAACTTTCAGCTCCAGGTGTCTCATTTTCGTGTCTGCCCAACTTTTGTATCGATCATGTGCCGCCTTAATGTTCTTTCGTACCACGGCCACCTTCTCAACGGTGGCTTCCACCAATTCTATTCCCGTGGTCTATTTCTCTCCAACCTCGTCCCATCATAATGGTGTTCGACACTTCCTCCTGTACAATGCCTCATATGGGGCCATGTCAATGCTGCTTTGAAAACTATTATTATATACAAATTCTACTAGTGGTAGGAAATCTTCCCAACCTCCTTTAAATTCCAACACGCATGCCCGTAACATATCCTCCATGATTTGGTTCGTTCTCTCGGTTTGACCATCCGTCTGTGGGTGGTAGCCTGTGCTCATGCTTAACTGAGTTCCGAGTGATTTCTATGAGTTTTGCCAAAATCTAGACGTGAACCTCGGATCCCGGTCTGGCACAATATTTACTGGAACTCCATGTAACTTAACTATGTTATACACATATATTTTGGCTAGTCTGTCTACTCCGTATGTTGTCTTGACTGCTAAGAAGTGAGCCGTCTTTGTTAGGCGGTCAACCACTACCCATATCGCGTCGTTCTTCCGTGGGCTCTTGGGTAAACCTACCACGAAGTCCATGTCGATGCTGTCCCATTTCCACTCCGGAATTTCCAAGGGATGTAGCTCGCCCCCTGGACGTTGGTGTTCCGCCTTGACCCGTTGGCAATTTTTGCATTTGGCCACATAGTTTGCAATCTCATTTTTCATTCCGTTCCACCACTAGTGCGTTTTTAGGTCCCGATACATCTTAGTACTTCCTGGGTGAACTGAGAAGGCCGAACTGTGTGCCTCTGTCATAATTTTCTTTCTTAACTCCGGCTTATTTAGTACCTATACCCGTTCATTCATTCTGATTAGCCCATCGCTTCTTGTGTTTACCTCTGGTTTATCGCTCCTTGCTCGCTCTTTTCGTGTTACAGGTTTCTCGGGGTCTAATATCTTGGACTCTAGTACCGCATCTAGTATCCTTGGCTTTACGGTAACAGTCCCTAATATGACTGTGGTTGACTCCACCACTTCCAGTTGCAGATTCTCTATTTCCGTTAGCAATGTGTTTGCTAACATGCCATGGGTTTTCCTGCTCAATGCGTCAATTACTTGGTTCGCTTTTCTGGGGAGTTACTGAATGTTCAGGTCATAGTCTTTTATCAGTTCTAGCCATCTCCATTGTCTCATGTTCAGCTCCCTCTGGGTGAATAGGTACTTCAAACTCTTGTGGTCAGTGAATATCTCGCACTTCACACCATACAAATAATGTCTCAAAATCTTTAGTGCAAATACCACCGCGGCTAGTTCCAGATCGAGGGTCGGATAATTCAACTCGTTTACCTTCAGTTGACGGGATGCGTATGTTATGACATTCCCACCTTGCATTAATACACACCAGAGTCCTTCCTTCGAGGCGTCGCTGTATACTGTGAAGTCGTGTTCCGGTGTGGGTAACACCAATATTGGTGCCGATGTCAACTTTGTTTTGAGGCATTCGAAACTTTCTTCACACTTCTCATCCCACGTATACCTCGTTTCTTTCCGGGTCAAGTTCGTCAGCGGCTTGGCTATCCTTGCAAACCCCTCGATAAATTTCCGATAGTACCAGGCTAATCCTAAGAAACTCTTGACTTCTCAATCGTTTGTTGGTCTTGGCCAATTCATCACTGCTTCAATCTTCATTGGATCTACCGTCACCCTTCTTACTGATATTGCGTATCCTAGAAAGCTATACTGTCCATCCAGAATTCAAACTTGAAATACTTGGCATACAACTACTCTTGTTTGAGGGTCTTAACACTATTCTCAGATGTCGCTCGTGTTCCTACCGTTCGCGAGAGTAAACTAGGATATCGTCAATGAATACCACTACGAACTTGTCTAGGTACTGGCGAAACACCCGATTCATCAAATCCATGAAGATCGCTAGGGCGTTAGTCAATCCAAATGGTATGACAGCACATTTGTAATGGCCGCCTCGTTCGAATGGCTGTTTTTGGTATGTCCCCTTCCTTCACTCGGACCTGATGATACCCCGACCTCAAGTCCAACTTTGAGAACACCTACGCGCCTTGTAACTAATCAAATAAGTCGTCGATCCTCGGTAACATGTACTTATTCTTTATCGTAACCTTGTTTAACTCCCGGTAATTGTAACAAAGTCTTAACTTGCCGCTTTTCTTTCTAACAAATAACACAGGTGCTCCCCAAGGGGAGTTGCTTGACCTAAGAAATCCTTTTTCTAATAGCGACTCAATCTGTTGCTTCAGTTCATGCATCTCTCTTGATGCCATTCGGTATGGGGCATTGGAGATTGGTTTTGCTCCGGGGAGCAATTCATTTCCATTTCGACTTCTCTTTGGGGTGGTTGACCCGGTAGTTCGACGGGAAACACGTCACTGTATTCGCAAATTACCGAGACTGACCCCAATGGTGTCTCTTCCTTCTCAGTGGTGACGAATGCTAGCCAACTCAACCGATCACTATACTCTCCATCCTCCCCCATAATCGATTTTCCGATCAGGTCTCTCGTCCTCTCCTGCGGCATACTAAAAGTGATCATATGTTCTCGACATTTAACTTGCGCATCGTACTTGGATAACCAATCCATTCCCAGTATAGCATCGAATCCCAAATCCCCCAACTCAATCAGGTCTGCCTCTGTTCGTACCGTATCCAATTCTACCGCACATCCCTTATAGATTCTGTTTGCCTCCAAGGCTTCGGGTCCCGATGTTTTTACTTTGATTTTAGCGTTACTTTCCATTACCACAAACCGTTTCGCTAACTTCTCCGACACAAACGAATGCGTTGCCCCACAATCAAATAATACGAAAACTGTAAAACCATTAATAAGTAGTGTACCTGCCACGACGTCTTCGGCCTCCGAGGCCTGTTCCTTGTTTACAGCGAACACTCGAGCATTTCCAGTGATCCTTTCCTTTGCCCTGCTTTCAGTAGCCCCAGTTTCGATCTTTATCTTCTTTGTGCATTCTCGAGCAAAGTGTCCTTCCTGGCCACACTTGAAACAACTGTTAGTTCCTGCCCGACATTCTCCAAAATGGTTTTTCCTGCATTTGGTGCACACAAGCCTGATCGGGGGTCCTTGTGCAGATCTGAAACTCTCTATAGTGGCCTTTCATTTCCACTCCCACGTCCCTGAACTTCACTCCTCGTGGAGCTCCTGATGCGTTCCTTATCCATTCTTCGCATTCCTCCATCCACTCGGACTGCCGCTGCTACTAAACTTGAAAATTCTTCGTCGTCGCGGCCATACATAGTCAGTTTCACCCTTTCATTCCGCCCTTCTGTAAAACAGTGCATCTTTTCTTGTTCACTCCCCATGATCTCGGTTGCATACCTACCCAATTCAATGAATTCCTACATATACTCCATTAAGGGATGATTCCCTTGAGTCAGTTTGTCGAACTCGGCCCTCTTGTCCTTCTTCAGCCCTTTTGGTACGTAATAATCCAAAAACGCATTTCTAAACTTCTCCCAAGGGATGGGTCCATCCTTCAGCAGTGAGGCCGTCACGCTTCCCCACCATCGGGCAGTGCTACCGTCGAACCATAGTGGGGCCAGTCCTGCCTAAGTTCCTCTGGGGCTTCGACTAGTCCAATCTTCTCTTCCAAGCGAATAATCCACGGCTCCGCATCCCCCATTTTATCTCCCGTGAAACTGTTCATTCCCGCCTTCTTTAACGCCTCGTTGTAGTACATTCTGCTCTTTCGGGCCTCGACACTTGTTCCATCTGCATAGAGTTTCCCCTCTCCGTCTATCCCTGCCTTATTGCGCTAACGAGGGAACTTGCCATAGTTTGGAACAGATCCCTGAGACTCTCCTGGTTAAACGTAAGGGGCGTCGATGAATCCGCAACCGGGGTTCCTGTCGCCGGTGCCTGTTCTGATGCATTGCTATCCTCCTCTATGTTTCCATTCGCTCTCGTTCTAGGAGCCATCCCTACATTAAGCTTTCGTTATGTCTATACCTACTCATGCTATATGCTACATTCTATGCCCATCCCTTCCTATGGTCGATTGTCTTCTTATAGATTTTCTAGACCTTTCTACGTAGGACCGCACCACTACCGGTTTGGTAGCGATGTTATGCTCTAATACCATTTGTAACGACCTTAATTTGGGCCTAGCTGATTTGGTAAAACGTACTAAATATAAACGAAATGTTCGAGCGTAAACTAAAATATAATTCAAAAGCATTAAAGTCTAGCGACATAATTTAGAGTATTCTCAAAAGACCGGACTCTATCACCGGACAACCGACGACCTCCTTCCCATGCCCCTTCTCATACCTCGTCCGCGTCACCTACAAAATCTGCAAAGCGGTCACAATCTGTTAAAGGAAACTTCACACATACTATAGTTGTCCTTCCATTTCTTAAATAAAAATACACACACACGTAAGTCGTTTCTTTAATAGTATATTTATTTTATGCTTCTTGTTTCTTTACCCTTATTATTCTTTCCCCCTTCCCCTCATCTTTTAGTTTTACTGTTGCCGAGTGTAACATGCTCGATACATGTCCCGCCCAAGCCAATTGTTAGCTGTTGGTTGACTCGACGGACCATATGTTTCCCTTCCCCGGGTGAGTACTTAGACACTACCTCTTTTCTCGCCCGGATCCATTCTACCCTTTCGTATGTATCTTTCCATTCTGGAACTTATCGTTACCTTCATCAGGCATACCCTTCCTTTGGCGAATAGTGTACTAAGGACGATGTCGGGTTCGGTCGGACGGTCCATCCTCCCTCACCTCGAGTCTTATTAACATTTGATTCATTAGTTCGTGTCTTTTCTTTCCCTCTTATTACCCTTCAAGTATCCCTACATCGGAGCTTTCCCTTACTATATTGTGTTCACTCCGCTTACCTGTTGTTTTCGCTCGATACAACCCCTTCGTGCTTCCCTACATTTCGTAACACATTTAGTACTCAATTTCCGATGTTATTATCTTATTATTAACTATGTGGTTACCATAGACCCTACGTATCCTTTTTCTCTTGCGGTCCAACGTTGAGACACGATGAAAACACCCAAATTTGATGTTTCCGCGATAAATTACTCCCTTCCTTGAAATCTGCGATAAAATGAGGTTATGAGGTTTGTGGTTTAGGTTTTTGCGATAATTTACGTCAAACCTGAAAATCTACGACAATTTGTGGTTAAGGGCAAATCCGTGATAATTTGGGTCTTCGAGATTTCCGCGACAATTTTGTAGTTTAGGTTTTTCCGTGACAATTTGTGGTTTAGGTTTTTCGCGACAATTTTGCTCTCCTCAAATCCGCGACAATTTGCACGTTTCCGCGACAATTTTGCACGTTTTTCGTGGATTTTCCGTGGTTTAGTGATAAATGACTTGGTTTTGGGCATTTCCACTCCTATTTATAGACATTTTAACTTCTCTAAATTACATTTTGACCAATCCTTTATCTTTTGCCTTACTTTTCTATCTTTCGTTTCCTTTTTCGTTCTTTCATTCCCGTATCCATCGTTATTCCTCATCTAGGCCTTACCACTATGTTCCCTCCTATTGTTCTAACATACTTTTTTACTGGCTATTACAAGCAGTATATACTAAGTTTGAGTTTTATGTTAATTACAATGTGGTGGAATATGTGTAATCTTTGTTTGCAATGCATTGTTTAGGTCAATTATTTGTCTAATAGATCGTGCACGCCAGAAAGGATTTTGCAGTTTCATAGATACAATTGTATTCGATGCGTATGTTAACGGTAAAAATCCTTTGCATTTGGTTGGTTTCGTTAAATGTGATGCACTTTGTGACCATGAATATGTTATGATGCCAATTGTGACAGTGTAATGCATTTCGTAGTGATGTTTAGTTGATTCTTTGTGATATGATATATTACTTCGCATAGGGCATTAGTCACTTCTTGTGTTTTGTGGTTTTGGAGAACCGAGATGTCGAACAATGATCATGCTTGATTCACTAGGCACAATGCGAAAACACTATATCGAACACGATGTTTACATGTACGCCTTATGCGGTACTGATCGTCATGCATTTTTAGAGATTTCAAATGCATTGACTATTTAGGTTATTGAGAAATGTATACAAATTGCAACATGACATCGATACTAAAGACATTGTCCATTCTATTCTTATTCGTTGGCTCGATGTACGTATCAATTAGTTTTAAGTTACACATGTGCAAATGGTAACACTCATGTCGTACATGTACCAAAGCAAAATAGACACTTAGAATGTGACATATATGTGTTGTAATACATATATCGTTTTCTGCATGACGCTACAAACATCTATGTTCTGACCAGTTACCCTCATTTTGTAAGTGCACATATTCTTAATACTACACTTGTTGTGTTAATTCATAAGGCTAGCACTTATGCAAATGACGTCAAGTTGGTTGACAGTAGCAGACATCAACAAATTCGCCAAAGTGCATATCCCTCCACCCATTAAAGCTTATCCACCAAGACGCTATTCGACTAAGAAACGTTAGCTTTTAAAAAACAATTAACGTTATGCTATGCTCTACGAACACATTGTTGCATTCGTTTTGTGACCTTTGCTAGAGAAATATATGACTTTTCAGTTTGATTCACAGTTGTATTTTGTATGAAACATTGTTTGAAATTGGTGTAATTCTAGTAAAAAAACTTCACAACACATTAACACATATTGCACGTTAACATTTATTTAACAAACACAAACAACATTTATTGTAAATAGGATCAATTAATACGCGATCAGTTCATGTATAGATCATTTCGTTTCTAATTATACACAAAATGGTGTAACACAACTGTACGACCAGTGAACCACAATACTCTACGATCAACAAAACAATAACATTGTTTTTGGTGTAAACATGACTACATTTGCAACATTGTTAGGAGAATTGCAAAATTTTGAGGAATATATCTTCTCAAAATTAAGAAAATAGTCGTCAATTTGCCAAAAAGAAAACTAAGGTGCGTAAACACAATACTTACGTTGGTGACCTATAAGTGTGTATTTTTAACAAATGAGTGATAAAACACAATACTTAAGAGAAACGAATTAACAACAATGTATTTGGGGTGAAGAGGACTAAATGTGCAACATTTGCAAATGTTTGGGGACTCAATTGTTCAAAATTAAAAACAAAGCACGTTAATTGACAAAGTTTCAAAAATTTGAGGATCGTAATTGACATTTTCAAAACGTTGGGGCCTCTAACGCCGTCAGGGACGTTGTTTGCCAAAAATTGGAAATACGAAGATCAAATACGACATTGTTTTTGTTTAGATACTAAAATTTTCAAAATTGTAGAGTTTGAAGACTAATATTACCAATTTTGATAAACAATATGAATTAGTTTTGACAAACCATACAAAAGACTTTGACATGTTTTGTCATACCAAAAATTTGGGGTTTAAAATTGCTAAAATTTCAAAACTATGGGGACTCAATTTACCATAACCTCAAAACCATGAGGATCATATTTACGCATCGCCCATAATACTTTCCCCCAACAACATGAATAGTTTGTTAGTTTATAGTATTATTATGATCAATATAATCTTATATATTAAAATTTATTATTTCATTTCACGCACCATGAAACTTATGTTATAAAAACATTCATTTTATGGTTTCTTCTTTTACTTTTCATATATACTAATTTACCAATAAAAAAACTTGTTTCATTATCATGAACATAGACTACTAATACAAACAACGATTATTTATACATAAACATTTTGTCTTCCAATTATTAAATGGATTAATGAACTATAAATTGTGTTATTCTTAATTTATTTCAAGTACCTAAAAATATAGGAAATTTGTGTTCGAATAATCAAGTTTTTTTGTTAAGTTCTCTCAAAAGTGAATGGTACTTAGAAGAAGAAAATTTATTTGGAACACTACAAAATATCACAAAATAAATAACATATTCTAGATATCATATAATTCGAATGTAGTTTAACTAAATAAAATCTTACATAGTTATCTTACTTGCTTTCATATGTGTAAATGAAGGTGCATCAATAGATATCAATGAGTTCTCAATTCTACTAGGTTGCACGGGTGCGAGTGCATAGTGCAAGATACGAGGTGCGAGGGTGTAGGTGCATAAAATTTTAATTAAGATGCGTTATATAATTTAATAAAAAAATATAATATTAATTAAATATTTAAAAATTAATAAATAATCAAATTTACCACAATAATATTTTGATTAGTGTTACTCTATTCTTTTTCAAATTTGAGTTAAACATATAAATACATTTATCGTATAGAGATTTAGATACCCTCCTTATTCAATTGGATTATTTTTTATTAATAAAAAAAAAACATATTTTATATTTAATTATATGTTGCATCTAAAATATATAATTATATATATCTGTTTAATATTCTACGTCTGCAAGTGAATGAATGCGGGTGATATTCAAATTTCGGGTTTAGAGAATGATGTTTCATAATGATGTCATCCAATAAGAATAATGATTCGTGCACCCTACACCCGGTGCGCTAAGAGTGCGTGCGTTGAAAAGCACGCACCGCTATGAATCGTGCAACATAGCAGTTCTCATACCTCAGTTTTTAGAAGGAAAGAAGATGATGGAACCTCGCAAATCAACAATGCCGTTGCTCATTATTACATACATCAACGGTAATATATTTAAACCAGAAGTGAGCCTTCCATGACAACAATGGCTTTACCTCGGAGCAACACTCTCTTATTCTCCTTGTCATGATGAAGATACAAGATCCCGCTTCTCGGAGACGCCTAAATGTTTCAATAAGACAATGATCGAAGAACGAATGACGATTAAAAACAAATGAATATTACTTGGTAAGCTATCAAATTTGATTTCCCAAGCTTTGAACTCCAGTAACATGCTAAAGCACAATGTGCACTTCCACATACAGGGTCCTTCAAGCACACAACACGTAAATAATCAATGCGAAAAAGGTGTACTTTCAGCATCTTACCTCGTTTATACCGAATTTTGGAGAAAAGAATCGGCTAAAGAAATCGAATCCTGAACCAGGAGGAGCAAGTGCAGTAACAATCAGTCCTCTTCCATTGCATTTCTTTATCTCATCTAAGTTAGGCTCTACTTCAGTAACTGCCTCTGCAGATGGTAGCAAGACCTGTTTTCGAATCTATTCAATATATATAACTAAGCTTAATTGCATTAAGACAACAGGGAACACTCACAAGGGGTCATCCAATGGGGTTGTTCTACGAATCTCAGTATAAGAAGCACCATTCAAGTATTTAGAAATGCTTAATGCCTCACTAGCAGCATCAGCGTATTCGACTGTTGAGACGGCTGGAAAATTCAGTTCAATGAAGAAGCCATTACCGTTCTTAGAGTTGAGAGAGTTCAGCATTTCTGAGGAGGGTATTCTTTTGGCTGTTAAAGTACCAGAAAGTGTAGAGAAATCCACTCTGTCACACTTCACAACCCCATACGAGAAAAGAAAGTGGGATGCAGCTAATGTCGCGTGCCCACAAAGATTCACCTAAAAAACAAAAAGCTAATGTAATACTTTCCCAGTGAAGACTTTCATCGAACCTTTAACAGATCATAATAAAACATATAACCCAATTCGCACAAGCTAATGAATGAAAACACTAATTCCTACTGAAATTCAAAGCAGATAAGCGGGAACCTCGGAGACTGGAGTGAACCAGCGAAGCCGAAACCTGGGAACAGAGGCGGCAATAAAGTCATCGGAATCGGAATCCCTAGACAAGTAGCAAGTTTGCGAAACATTGAACTCACGCGCTACTGCTTGCATCCACTCATCGCTCTTCTCCACCTCCAGAAGACACACCGCCGCCGGATTACCCTTGAAAGCAGTGTCTGTAAACGCATCAATCTGTGTATATACAAATAAAATACAAGATTTAGTGCTTCCGAATAGCAATCTACCGACGCGCGAACTCTAACAAGCATTATTATGAAGGAAATATTGTTTACCACACAGTATCTAACAGCCTTCCTCGCCATGGAAGACTGGAAGATCAGTTCTGCCGTGAAGCTTTTTGTAATTGTTTCTGTTACATTTTGCATCATCCAAATTGTAAACGATTAAACTATTGGTTATTTGATCCACCTTTTAAAATAGGTGTGGGAATGAAAATTGGATCATTTGAATATCCGAACTAACTGAATAGTAGCAGAACCAATTTTGCACATATTCAAACCGTAAATATTTAATCGAATCGGGTCTAATGCGGTTTCGGGTAGGATACGATTTTTAAAAACTGTTCACCCATCATATCCGATACTTATTATATTATATTATATATAAGTCAATTTGTGTTTATGTATATTTAGAAAAAATATAGGATTTAGAAATAGGTATTGATGAAAACTCCAGGACCATGCACCCTGTAACGGATGAGGCCCAATATCGGTTGGGCCGATCCAAATGATGAAAGCGAACTCATGCAGCCCATTTATACACTTAACGAAAAGCGGCCCGATGTTCCATGAGAGGACCGAAGATAACCTTAGTGAAATAAAGCGTCATCTGGTAATTGGCTCCGTGGTTCGGTCCAAACGGTTATAAACCCGCACCTTCCAAGCTTCGGGCCTTCACACGTTTACCACGCCTCGGGCCAGTTCACGCAGACCACGCCTCGGTCTAAACCTCGTTTTACATCGCGCGATAACAACCTCTAACAAACTTGTCAGAGGCGGTAACAGAGCGTGATTTACACACGCCACTATCTCTATAAATACAGAGCGCGACGACGGAAATAGCAGGACATTTTGGACGCGTAAGAAGAGGCCGTTACCCTACCGGAGTTCTTACTGCTTTCTTTTCCTTGTCATTTTCATTAAGCCTCTGCTATATTTTGTATGAATCATTTGATTAGTGAACATGCTAGGAGCGTAATTCGCTTTTAATCAAGTGGTTTTCACCCCAATTCCTGGGATTTCCACTATAAATCGCCGTGTCCCTTCTTACTTGTTTCTAGCATTAATCGTTTTCCCCATAAAAAAACAAATCAAAATCGAGTTCGTATGCTAACGAATAGGATGACTGTTGGTATGTAACGCCCTCAATATGGGCCTAGTTGTTTTGCAAAAATACGATAATTAAAACGGAAATATTCGAATGCAAATTTAAAACATAGTTCGAAACATGAAAATGCGACAACATAATTTAGAGTATTCTCCAAAGGACCGGACTCTATCACCGGACAACCGACGACATTCTTTCCATTCCCCTCTCATACATCGTCCGCGTCACCTACAAAATATGTAAAGCGGTCACAATTTATTAAAGGAAACTTCACACACGCTACACGTTATCTTTTCGTTTCTTAATTAGACCGTACACGCACACGTGAATCATTTCCACTTAACCGTTTTTCCTTATTTCCCTCTTCTTTTACCCTTATCATTCCCATCATTCATTAACTTTAGTGTTGCCGAGATTACATGCTCGGTGCATGTCCCGCCCAAGCCAACCGTTAGCTGTTGGATGACTCGACGGGCCATATGCTTCCCTTCCCCGGGTGGGTACTCAGGCGCTACCCCTTTTTCCACCCGGATCTGTTCTGCCCTCTTCGTACGTATCTTTTCCTTTTTGGAACTTACCGTTCCCTTCATCAGGCATGCCATTCCTTTGGCGAATCGTGTACCAGGCACGATGCCGGGTTCGGTCGGACGGTCCATCCTTCCTTACCCCGAGTCTTATTATCATTTATCTCGTTCATTCATATCCTTACTTCCTTCTTTATTAACCCAATCCCGTTCCCTAAGTCTGAACCTTCCCTTACTATATTGCGTTCACTCCGCTTACCGTTTGCTTTAGCCTGTTATAATCTTCCCGTNCAAATGGTAGAAACGAACCATTGCAGCTCACTTGTACACTTAACGAAGAGCGGCCCGATGTTCCACGAGAGGACCGAAGATAACCTTGGCGAAATAAAGCGTTTTCTGGTAACTGGCTCCATGGTTCGGTCAGAACAGTTACAAACCCACGTTTTCCATGCTTCGGGCCTTCACACGTTTACCACGACTCGGGCCCGATCACGCAGACCACGCCTCGGTCCCAACCTCGTTTTACATCGCGCGACAACAACCTCTAACAAACCTGTCAGAGGCGGTTACAGAGCGTGATTTACACACGCCACTAACTCTATAAATACAGAGTGTGACGACGGAAATAGCAGGACCTTTTGGAAGCGTAAGAATAGGCCGGTACCCTGCCGGAGTTCTTACTGCTTTCTATTCCCTTGTCATTTTCATTAAGCCTCTGCTGTATTTTGTATAAATTATTTGATTAGTGAACAGACTACGAGCGTAATTCGCTCTTAGTCAAGTGGTTTTCTCCCCAATTCCTGAGGTTTCCACTATAAATCACCGTATCCATTTATTGTTTCCAGTTCTAATCGTATTTCACATAAAAAAAAATCAAAACCGAGTTCGTCTGCTGACGAACAGGACGACTGTTGGTACCCCTAAAAAAGGGACCATAACAGTTTGGCGCCGTCCGTAGGGGCGATTCTCTAATCCCATTTGAGTTTTCTACCAGGGATAGGACAATCAAAGGCATGGCGACTGGAATTTCGACAAATGATAGTGACGTGCTTCCCGACAGTCTCCCAGCACCAACATTCATTTTGCAGGATCTGGAAGCTGTCGTCAGGAAGGTGGTACTAGAAATTACGTCGGAGAGAAGTGGAACAGAACCACAGGCTGTTTCAAACCCTGTTCCCAAAAGCAGAGGATACGAGAGTGATCCTGACGAACGCAACACTGATGATGAAAGAAATCATCAGGCGTGGTGTAACAACGAGGAGGCCTAGATATCGGTCTACTCCTTCCCCCCGGCCAGAGCTCTAACTCCCGCTCCTGGAAATGATCAGGAGCAGATGCAGCGATGAATTGACGAGCTCACCAGGGAGTTGGAGAGCATGCGTGCGTTGAAGCATTGCGAACCTAATCTGGGACGCAATCCTGGTTTATTCAACAGGGCCATGGAGGCCCAAATCAAGCGAAATAAGGATGATGACTGGTGGCATAATTTGCATGCGGTCCAGACATCGTCCCAACAATCTGAAGGCGTATCAGCCGCCTTGGGAGATTTGATGCTTCCATTTTCTGAAGAAATCTAGGCAGCAGTCCCAGATCGGCATTATCGCAACCCCGAGGGGTTGCCGACAATTCGTGGTGACGGTGATCCGATCGATCACGTTGCCGATTTCGAATTACGCATGGGAACGGTTCGGGCCTCAGATTCACTAAAGTGCTGCATCTTCGCGGCATGATTACAAGGCGACGCCCGAACGTGGTTCAAAAATTCGCCAGCTCGATCCATATAGTCGTATGGCAGATTTATTCTGGCTTTCTCAGAGCAATTTGCTCCAAATGTAGGACCGCCCCGAAGCATGAAGGAACTATATCAACTAAAATATATCCCGGCAAAAATGAGTCTTCGGTCCTTTATGGAGAAATTCAATAGGACCGCCCGGGGTATCAAGCTTGAGCTCCGGGATAAGATTGATATTTTACAGCAGGTCTTGGGACCGTGCGGCCTTTCGGCCAGCTTGGCAAAGAGCCCACATTCCATCTTGGGAAAACTTCTTCAGAAATCAACAAGTATATTAAGGTGGATGAAGCGCTGGGGCTAGGCTATCGGAAACCTAGCGGGAATTCTGAGCCCGCAGGTGATTATAGCATTTCCTACCCTAAGAAGCAGTCGCGAGAAGTAGTGACTGTAGGCGAGAAAGATGTCCTCCCGTAGCAGGAGGACAATATGGTATATTGCGAGCTGCATCATAATCGCGATCACCCGACCCTGAAATGCCCGCTGTTGAAAGAAACGGTAGCGACAATGAATAAAGAAAAGCCCGACCGGAATGGTCAGAAGGGCAAGCGAGCAGAATCCCCCCCAAAAGGGCCACCAAGGTGACGATCTTCACAGGCCGCGGGGAAGGGATAATCGGGGACAACCCCGAAATTATAATGATCGGACGGAGGACCGACGGTCTCCTCCGCCAGAACAAGAAAGAGGCCAACACGGTCAAGAAAACCGTGGTCAGGGCCGAAGAAGAAGAAGGCGGGGCCGTGGCGGCAGAGCCCCGCAGAACGAGGGTGGAAGACAGGAGCAGGCTGCTCCTCCACCTGCGGAAACTGGTGCCCAACCTCCTCAAAATGAGGCGGAACCGAGAGACGTAGCTGGAGATATTTATGTTATCTCCGGTGGTCTGTGAATAAATGAATCGTTTTGGGACCAAAAGAGAACTGCGCGCGGAGACTCCGCTGAGAGCTCCGAATCTGTGGCGCTGGTTAAATATGATCCAGTGGAATGGTCCCCTCTCTTCGGGGAGAATATCACTTTCACCATGGCCGATCGGGAAGGGATCATCGATCCATGCGATGATCCCCTTACCATCACTGGAATCATCGGGAATTGTCGTGTCCATAGGATCTTAGTGGACACCGGGGCTTCGTGCAATCTAATGAAGCGCGAGGTCGCCGAAATGTTGGGAGCTGCTGCTCATGACCTCCCGATCGCTAATATAACTTTTTGGTCGTTCGACGAGAGGAGCGTCATTTCATGCGGGAGGATTTTATTCCCAGTCACCCTTGGAGAACCATCCCAGGACCGATCGGAGGATCTGGAATTCATTGTCGTTGAAGTTGACTTGGCTGTCAACGCCATTATCGGACAGACCGGCCTTAGTAAGTTCGAGGCGGTCCGATCTACTTATCATATGATGTTCAAATTCCCCTCCATTCATGGAGTTATTTCTATCAAGGGGGATCAGAAAGTAGCTAGACAATTCTACATGAGCTCGTGCCGAACATTGGCACCTATCAAAAGGGCCCGGGTCGATCTGCTGGAAGAACCGCCGCACCCGAGGCAAGCAATGGAACCCGTAGGGTTCAAGTTGATTAACCTGGTTGAGGATGACTCAACCAAAACAACTCGCATCGGGGCACATTTAGCCCTTGCTTTTGAAAAAGAACTGATCCACTTGCTGAGAAGCCACGTGAATATATTTGCATGGACCCCGAATGATGTTCCGGGGATTGACCGATCCGATAGTGAAAATCGGATCAACACCGAGCCTGGAACGAAGCCTGTTAGGCAGAAAAGGAGACGCTATTCTCCCGAAAAAATCGAGATTATCTGGGCTGAGGTGAATAAATTGCTCCGGTCGGGATTCATAAGAGAAATCCACTATACTGAATGGGTTGCGAACCCAGTGGTGGTCTCCAAACCGGATGGGAAATGGCGAATGTGCATCGACTTTACCGATGTTTATCATATGATGGGAAATTAGCTGTGATGTTTATCATATGATGGGAAATTAGCTGTGAGTCGGACCCTTTCCCCTTGCCGCATATCGACCGACTGGTAGATGCTGTGTCTGGTAGCACAATGATGAGTACCATGGGTGCTTACTCTAGGTACCATCAGATCTTTCTTGCTGAAGAAGATCAGAAGAAATCATCATTCATGACCTAAGATGGCGTTTACTGTTATGTGGTTATGCCATTCGGTCTCAAAAACGCTGTAGCAACATATCAAAGGTTGGTCAACATGATCTTTAGAGAATTGATCGGCCATATGATGGAAGTTTATGTTGACGATATGATTGTTAAATCTATGAATGATGAAGGCCACCTTTCTTATTTGTCTCGCTGTTTCGAAGTATGCCGAAAATATAAGCTTAAACTAAATCCAAACAAATGCTGCTTCGGGATCCGAAGTGGAAAATTTCTAGGATATTACGTTTCAGAGAAAGGCATAGAGGTTAACCCTGAAAAGGTGCAAACTATCATTGATATGCAACCTCCAAGAAACAAGAGAGAATTTCATAGGTTTACTGGCCGACTTACCGCACTAAGCAGGTTTATCTCAAAATCCACAGATCGGGCTCTACCTTTTTTCAGAGTGCTAAGAAATGCAAGCCATGTGGATTGGACCGAAGAATGCGAACGGACCTTCTCTGAGCTGAAGACTTATTTAAGCACTCCCCCGGTGATGGTAAGCCCAACTTGTGATGAACCTTTGGGGTTGTATCAGAAGTTGCCGTGAGCGCAGCTCTAGTGACCATCCGAGACGACATTCATAGACATGTTTATTATGTCAGTCATTCTCTGGTATCTGCTGAAACCAGATATTCCACCTTGGAGAAATTCATGCTAGCTTTGAAAAAAGCTGTATCCAAGCTGAAACATTATTTTGAAGGCCGAACGGTCTATGTTTATACGGATCAACCTCTGAAGGTGGTCCTTAAACAGAAGGATTTGAATGAGAGATTGGCAAAATGGGCTATCAAACTCAGCGCTATGTATTTGGAATTCCAACCTCGAAAGGTGATCAAAGCTTAGGTCCCAGCCGACTTTGTGGTTGAAATGACCCGATAGGCCATATATCTTAACCAAGAGGATGCTCGATGGACGATCCACGTAGATGGGTCGACCTTCGGAGGAAGAGGAGCGGACATTACCCTAACAACGGTACAAGGTGACCTTATTCATTCCGCAGTCAAATTTTCCTTTGCTGGAACAAATAATGTGGTAGAATATGAGGCTGTGTTATCAGGAATGACCTTGGCTCGAAAAATGGGAGTTAGCAGAGTGCGAATGTTCTCAGACTCGAAGTTAGTAGTAGAACAGTTCGCATGGAGATTTGAAACTCATGACCCGATGATGAAGCTATATTGTGCCAAAGTTATGGAATTATCCAAAAAATTTAGTGAGTTTTCTCTTTACCACGTGCCACGAGAGTAAAATAAGGTTGTCGATGCAGTCGCCAGATTGGCCGCAGGCATACCTGACATAGAGCCAATCACTATTTCGGTCCACATTCAGGACCGACCATCGGTCAAGATATCAGTGACCGAACAGTCTATTGAAGAGATCGGGGCTCTATGCCATGAACTCCAGAGCTTGAATATTAATGCTACTGAATCTCCGGGGGAACCCAATTGGATGGATCCCTTTATTAAATACCTTTCAAACGGCTATCTCCCTGAAGACAAGTCCGAAGCCAGAAAAATAGAAGTCCGGGCTAAGAGATTTATCTTGGTTGACGGACGCTTGTTTAAAAAGATTTTTGATGGCCCGCTTATGCGCTGCTTATCCCCTATTGAGGCAGAAGCCGTCATGATTTATGTTCATGAAGGGATATGTGGCATTCATTCAGGGGCTCGATCTTTATACCACCGCATCATTAGAGTTGGATATTTTTTGCCAACGTTGCTTGCAGATGCCAAGAAATACACTAAACATTGTGCCATATGTCAATACCACGCTCCGATTCCGCAATTGCCTGGGGCTCCCTTATCGGTTACACCACTGCCTTGTCCGTTTGACAGATGGGGGATTGATATCCTCGTACCTTTTCCTCGGTCAATAGGGCAAAGAAAATTTTGTATTGTAGCGGTGGAGTATTACTCGAAATGGATTGAAGCAGAAGCAGTAGCCATCATCTCAGAGAAGGTGGTCAAGCACTTCTTATGGAGAAATATCGTGAGTCACTTCCGGGTTCCCAGAGCGCTCATATCAGATAATGTGACTCAGTTCCGTGGAAAGAGCATACGAGATCTATGCACCAAGTTGGGCATCATCCAACATTTCTGATCAGTAGCCCACCCCCAAACGAATGGACTTACGGAGGTATCTAACAAGGTTATCCTGAAAGGATTGAAGACCAAGTTAGAAGATTTCGGAGGTAAATGGCCTGAATACATCTATGAAGTCTTATGGGCATACCGAACTACACCTCGCTCAACAACCCAGGAATCACCATTCTCATTGGTGTATGGGACCGAAGCTGTTAGTTCGGTGGAGGTTGCCATCCGATCACCTCGGATATCTCAGTATGATGAGCATATGAATGGTGAAAGGAGATTACTGGACCTCGAGATGATCGAAGAAAAGAGAGATGCAATTTACGCACGGATGCGTGCTTATCAGCGAACTATGGAACGGGCCCATAACAAGCGAGTCCTCCCAAGGGAATTCTTTGAAGGCGATCTCGTCCTCAGAAGCATTAAAGTGCAGAGGAACGTTGGAAAGTTGGACAGAAATTCGGAGGGACCGTATCGAATATCAAAGAAATTGGAATCAGGTGCGTATAAACTTGAAACATTAGATGGTGTAGAGGTCCCCCGAACTTGGAATGTCATGAATTTAAGGCGGCATTTCATGTGAACCTTCGATTAATATGTTTGACTCAATAAACATACATTCCTTTAAACGTAAGCAGAAAACAAGTAAGTACAAAACAAATTGTTTCTAATTGAGTGATGGACCGATACTGAAGTTGGATAACATAGGACAAATCTGGACTGGTGACCGAAGCTTCTTATCTGCAAGGCTCCCAAGTTGTAGTGACCGCTCTGACGAGTCAGATGCTCCTGCACTTGCCTAGTCTCATGGATGAGTTGCGATTCTCCCAGAACTCATTACGAACTAAAACACTCCCTTCAACGGCATTCATTCTTACGAAATCTGCCGTGAAAAGAGGAATGGGAGGGGTCAACATATCGAAGCACAAGTTCGGTCCTAGTATGAGATAAATTGTGAGCAAAAGATTAGCCAATATAACCTACGGGACTTCAGTAGAACCAAGGTTCGGCAAAAGCTTATAAAAACTCATATTGAACCTAGACCATGCCTCTCCAATCAAGTTTTGATTCCAAGGACGGAATAAGAGTAATCCGCATACAATGTAAAACGACCGATCCAATCAGAATTGACATGAATAAGCCAAACGTAATATCTGGGACCGAGGGGTTAACACCCTATAAGCATCCCCGATCTTATACTTGGTGGTTAAAACATTCTCGTTGATTTGAAACATATTAATTCAATTAAAAGTTAGTTATATAATACTTTGTTCTAACAATTAAAATGGCAAAGGTTGAGAGGAAAAAGTTATATATTGAAAACAAAGGGCAAAGCAGGTACAAAATACAATAGAAATTTTAATTGTCTTGCCCATCTTCTTTGTCTTCAATTCCCTGCTCCTGCGGTTCAGTCCGGGCCGCAAGCTGCTTCAATTCCTCCTCTTGGTCGGCCACCTTCTGATTGACCGCTCTCTCCATCTCTTCAAAGAGATAGAAGAAAGGGTCTTCTTCCAAAATAGGTTCTTCCAAAGTTGGAATAACCTGAAACTTGTCATCTCTTTCAAGTGGCTCGACCACTTTCCATCGCTCATCCGAAGGGGAAAGCTTGAACTGCTGTATAACTTGCTCTCGCATGTTATCCAAGTATTTAGCAGTGTATACCCCATGTATGTTATCCTCTAAAGCGAATAACAGGGGGGACCGAGCGAAACCCAGGACTGCCTCCCGGACCGAACCTTCGGTCGAAGTGCGAGCCCTTGCCAAATCCTCTTCTAAGTTTACCTTCTCTTCTTGGGCCCGAAGGAGAAGTTTATTCAACTTATTTCTCTTCTCATGGGCCCGACCTTGAACTTCGTTGACCTCCTTCTCCTTGGCCCGCAGCTTGGCCTCCAGATCAGAAATTCGTCCCTGAGCTGTTTATACTATCTTCTCCAGCTCAGAAACTTTATCTGCTAAGAGTGAGACATCCGTCCCAGCTCTTAGCAGCTCACTATCCAATCGGTCCTGGTCCTCCTGTACCGTGACCAACTCACCATGTTTTATTTCAACTTGCCTTTTCGCAAGGTCAAGTTGATCTTGGACTTTTTGGGACACCACACTGCCACCCTGGTTCTTCTCCATGGTGATGGCAGTGGTGAAGGTCTTCCTCAGCATCTGCATAAAATAGCAAGGTCAAAAAAGTGAAGCTTCGGACCTTCATACAAAAGAAAATTACCTTGATGGTGAGGTCGAGGAAACTCTCCATGATCTCTTCCCCAGACACGTCCGCTTGGACTTTGTCTGGGTTCTGATCTCCATAAAGACGGAAGTCCTTCAGGAAAGCACTTCTCCAGGAGGTTAGTTTCCTCCCCTTACTGAACCTGTCAAGCAGGCCCAAGGCAACTCCCCAGTCGGAGTTAGTCTTAGGGCCCAATGAAGGCTCCTTCAAAACGATCCCCTTAGTAGGGACCGAAGCGCTCTCCCCCTTCTTCGGCTTTTTGGGATTCTTCGGGGCTTCTGCTTCGGTCGCCCTCTTCCCTTTTCCCAAGAGGACCGGCGGCAAGGAGACATTCGCCTTAAGGTGAGGACCGGGGACAACCTTCTCCACGGGAACGACTCCCTGCAGCAATAAATAAATAGTATAAAGGAGTTGTTCCCGATCTGATAGAGGCTGGATAAGCTCAAAGAACGAATCCGAGCCTTTATCACCTCCTCTACTACTCCAAATACCCGAAACGTAGGCCCTTCCCCGGTTGAAGGCTGCCCTGTGCATCGAAAGGTCAATGTGCCCGCGCTGGTAGTTTGGATCGGGGGGTTCCCGGACCCCAAATTGACCAGCGTACCCCCCGTTGCTGATTCACTTCCATCAGCACTGCCCGATGCTTCGCGTTGTCTTTCAGAAGGACGGACTGAAGCAGCCGCCATACGCTTGAAACGAGAGCTAGGCATCGTCTCAGTCGAGTCTGCAAAATAAATACATAAGGATCAGGAAAGGATAAAATAAAAACATTACTTCATACCCGATCCCTTTGAAGGATCTGAGCTAGAAAACATCCCCTTCAGGGCTGGGGCTCCGGTCCTACCCGCGACACCTATTTCTATCAATCTTTTCCCCGAAGCAGCTCCGTTCGCTTAAGGCGTGCTTCGGGAGGGGGGAACATCGCAAGTATATTTGCGGTGTCCGGACGGGAGGGGTTGAACCTACTTCGATCCAATTGACCTATGCGTGGATGAGTTAGGAGCGGCCATACCTTCAACAGGTCATCTTTTGGGATTGTTATCCACACATAACAAGACTCCCACGCATGGAGAGACTCTTCTTTATCCACTATAGCGCACTCTTTAGTGCGCACCGCTATATAATATAGTTTGCGGCATCCTAATAGGCCCTTACCCCTTTGGGACCCCACCAAGAACAGATTAAAAAAGTGTTCTAAGGTCGGAGCCCGATTCTGTTGGTGGCAATAAAATATGAACGCCACTATATACATGTAACTACCCGGAAATAATGCAAAAGTAGGGCAATGAATTTCTTTAAGAACAACTGCTACAAAAGGATGCAGCGGAAAACGAAGCCCGCACTTCAAAAAAGCGTAACTTACCGGAATAGCGGACGCCGTCACATTCATTTCCGCTGGAAGGAAACAGGGAATGTCTTCCCGTCCCTTCCAGATGGAATAATGTGTCGGAATCGAAAACCTAGACCTAAACTCCTCAATGTCCAACTCAGACATGGCTGGGTATCTCGTTTTATGAGGAGCCATAGAATATACCTTAACAAAAATCGAAATGAAACGGGTTGAACGTGAAACGGATTGAGGGCGCAGAGAGCTCGATTTGGCAGTTCTTCCTTCGCGAAATGACGATGAAGAGAAACAGTATCTAAAATCCCGGTTTAAATATTAATCTTCCAACCAATAGTGAGCTGCCACGTAATATTGTCCCATACAATGGTTGTACAAGCGCACTCATCACGCCTGTTGAACTGCCGAATGTGAAGAGGCGCAAATCGGGAGGTTAATATTTAAAAAATAAACAGAGATAAAAATATAACACAAATATACGTCATTGAGTTCTAAATATAAATTAATTCCTACGCTTAAGGGAAAGATCGGTCCCCTGGATGCCTACTATCTACAGGTACGGTCCCATGTTCTCACGAATGTGTAAACATCGTGTGATCGGCCTTGTATCACCTCTACAATGTCAATCAAGCCCGAGGGGCTAGTGATGAGAACTCCAGGACCAGACACCCTGTAACGGATGATGCCCAATATCGGTTGGGCCGATCCAAATGATGAAAGCGAACTCATGCAGCCCATTTATACACTTAACGAAAAGCGGCCCGATGTTCCATGAGAGGACCGAAGATAACCTTAGTGAAATAAAGCGTCGTCTGGTAATTGGCTCCGTGGTTCAGTCCAAACGGTTACAAACACGCGCCTTCCAAGCTTCGGGCCTTCACACGTTTACCACACCTCGGGCCCGTTCACGCAGACCACGCCTCGGTCTCAACCTCGTTTTACATCGCGCGATAACAACCTCTAACAAACTTGTCAGAGGCGGTTACAGAGCGTGATTTACACACGCCACTATCTCTATAAATACAGAGCGCGACGACGGAAATAGTAGGACCTTTTGGATGCGTAAGAAGAGGCCGTTACCCTGCCGGAGTTCTTACTGCTTTCTTTTCCTTGTAATTTTCATTAAGCTTCTGCTGTATTTTGTATGAATCATTTGATTAGTGAACAGGCTAGGAGCGTAATTCGCTCTTAGTCAAGTGGTTTCACCCCAATTCCTGGGGTTTCCACTATAAATCGCCGTATCCCTTTTACTTGTTTCTAGCATTAATCGTATTCCCCATAAAAAACAAATCAAAACCGAGTTCGTTTGCTGACGAACCGGATGACTGTTGGTACCCCTAAAAAGGGACCATAACAATATCGAACTTTGAAAATTTCGAAAATGCTTTTTTTTGTTGTAATTGAAATGTTTTGCAAATAAATAATATTTTTTTGATAATTATTGATAATTTTTTATTATCAACTATAATTCAAAAATAAATATTAGAACACCCGTAAATCGATCCGCAATCGGATCGGATCGAAAAATTGATGATCGGGTCGATTACCCGATACACGCACAACTCTACCTTAAACCTTGACGAGATTAATTTATTTATAATTAGGTCCTTTAAGTTCTAATAAATTTCTTTATCTAAATAAACAATGGAGAGGATGAAATATTGGTTTCCAGTTTTAGCCGGATCATTTAAATTTGGGTTGATTTGTTTCTTTTAAAAGCCCATATACAACTAATATTAATTTTTTTTTTTTATATTTTAAGTTATTATTCATTAGATAACATATTGGCTATCAATTCGTGTTCTATTTAATAGAAACTAAACATCAATATAAACTTTATTTATTTGAACATAAAAAACATCAATTTGTAAATTTTACCACGTTGTCTTCAAAACACAATTTGTAAAGTTTTATTTTTACATTTATTAAATTATTTTTAAATTTAAAATTTATTAAAATTAAAGGAAAACAAGTCATTTCATAAAATAACGATAACTGTACCGATGTTTCAAAAACAGTTTTTATAATCACGATTATTTATATTACAATCAACTCACAACACATTATAGTAGTCTCAACTCACCATATTTCGACAACGATGATCTAAACATGGTAATTAATTATTATAATTCAACAAATTATGAATAACTTAAGAATACATTATTAGCTAATGTAGCATCTATAGAGATTGATTTAATATGATATTAATTTTAAAAGATATCAAGTAATAAAAAGGATTTTGTGCATAAATTAAGAGAATGCAAAAAATATTGTGCAAATGTCAAGGGTTTAGATCAACGATTAAACTGAATAAAAAACTGTTCATAATAGAGAAAAGTATAGTCAAAGATATTCTACAAATTGTGCGATTCGATTTAAGTTTCATAGATTGAAGATAAATCAATTCTTTAACATCTAGGTTAGTTATAGTTCATAAGATCCTTAATATAGTTAATCTTATGAATCAAAATCTAACATACTCGATCACTAAATAACTATCTAAGATGGAATTTGCGGATTGAGATCGACTTGAGTCCAAGAATGTGTCATTTGATTCCTTTGAGCGGACAACAACTTACATAATTACGAAAGGCCTCTCACATATGCATGAAAGATCATAATCTACAAACTGGGTCCATCTCACACGAAAACTCTACACCATGACGATAGTGAAAGGATGCTCGGCCGCCGAGCACTTGAACGAGTTTTGCAGCTTAATCAACCAATTGTTGATGGTTGATCACAAGATGGATGATGGTATGCAAGTCGATTCCATACTTGGTACTATACCACATAATAAGTAATAAATCTAAAAAGTTAAAATTTCATGAGTTGCCTAAATGTCTTATACTAATAAGGTAAGGCGAAGGCAAAAGGGTGACGCTAAGAAGAACGCCTTTATAGTAGATTCGTATTAAGGTTTGTAGAGTATTTGAGGACAAAAGAATGACGAGGAGCGTGGTCGGTCCAAAACCCAAATGAGAGTAAAATAGGAGGCAGAATGTTGAATAGCGAAAAAGTGGTTATTTTCGAAGGATTGCAATGAGTTCAATAAATAAGAGAAATAAGCCTCGGTGGCGGCTAATTCAGACGAGACACTCATACACGTAGTTGAGAGTCAAATGGAGTTATGGATGGTGTTGGGAAAAACTCTTCCTTATCAGGCTAGATTCGATCACAATTTCCGGGACAAGGTAACAAACCACCACAGCAAACGTGTAGATGTTGGTTCCTTTAGATTGAATTTGAGAGAAATAGATTTTACGAGGAAACCGGAGTAAACCCGGAGAAAAACATCGGGATCGATATATCGATCAAATTCAATAACTCACTGGTTTTAATTTACAAGATGAATCAGAACAGATTACACATATGGCAATGATCTCTGGTACTGATATGCTTGTTGCCTTTTGAATGCCTTGTATCTTGCTTTGCCGCTTCTAAGGCTCTTAATCAGAGCGTTGTCGCCCACTATCCCGGTTGATCACTCTCTTGATTTTAGATTATCGATTTGAATTCAGGTTTTTGAACTGCCCCAGTTCTGCTCTTGATAACGGCTTAAATAAGTCGTTTGAGGCAGTTATTGAGTGAACAATTATAGAGTCGTTAATGCGACTCTTCCGCCATGTGCGCCTGTATCCTTACGTTAATGAAAAACACATTTGCATCTTTCCATTCTTCCAGCAACATTACTCCTGCCAGTTTGGATGCGTGCCTTCATCCAACTCAGATCTGCTTCCATCAACGCTGAACCTGCAGAAGATAAAAGGAAAGGCACAGAGACGACGAAGCACGAAAAGGTTATCTACGTTTTCCTTCCCTGTATTTTCTTTCTATTTAACATTCTTCCCCTCAGGTTCCGCATTGATGGTTTGGGGCTGCTTGCCCTAGATCTGTTCAAGCCGTTTGAACAGATCTGGCTATGCTCTTGCTTCCTCTTGGCTTCCAGTCTGGACGTGAACTTGCTTGACCAGCTCAGCCTCAACTTTGTCCATGTTCAGTCTGCAGAAAGAAACTTGAAAAGGAAAAAGCGAGTTAGTCTGTTCAATATCGCTCACCCTCAAAGATAAGTTTCATGTTTTTCCTTTGTTTTCTCTTCTTTTGGTTCTAAGCATTCTTCCCCTCAGGTTACGTGTTGGAGATTTTGTACTGCTTTCCTTAGATCTGTTCGGAAATTGAACAGATCTAGTTCAATTTTCACTTTAGCTCCCAGTCTGGACACGCATCTGGTTGTCCAGCTCAGCCTTGACTTCATACCGTCCAACCTTGCTGATCCTTAAGATAAGCTTCCAGTTTCTTGTCCATCTTCCTCTTTATTTCGCTTAACTCGTTTCCCCTCAGGTTGTACAGAAATGAAGTCAGTTGTCTGCCCTAGATCTGCTCAGGAATGAGCAGATCAGCGCCTTTAGCACAGATCTTCAGCTTGTTCCCAGGTATTATTTTGGTTAGTATGTCTGCGATGTTTTCTGTTGTGTGCACTTTCTCAACATGGAATTCCTTGGAGCTAATAGCTTCACGAATCCAGTGTGTCTTGATATCGATGTGTTTTGTCCTGCTGTGAAACGTCGAATTTTTGCTTAGCTCTATGGTACTCTAATTATCACACAAGAGTTCTGGATCTAAGCAGTTAAGGTCAAGCTCCTTCGTAAGTCTTGAGATCCAGAGTAGTTCGTTAGCAGTCTCGGTTAGGGCTATGTACTCAGCCTCTGCGGACGATAGGGCCACCGTCCTTTGGAGTCTAGATTGCCAGGATACTGATCCTTGTGCCATGGTCACCACATAACCCGTGGTTGATCTTCTAGTGTCTCGATCTCCAGCTAGATCCGAGTCTGAGTAGGCTCTTATGTGTAGAGGTTCATTAGTGCCTTTAAACCTTAGGCACATTTCTTTTGTTCCAGCTAGATACCTGATTAGCCACTTAATTCCCTCCGAGTGGGATCTTCTTGGATTGCTCATAAAACGACTTAAGACCGTAATGGGATAGGCTATATCAGGTCGAGTAGACACTATTAGGTACATGATTGATCCAACTGCAGAGGTGTACGGAACTCCTTCCATGTCTTTATATTCAGCATCTGTGGTCGGACAATTCTCCTTGGACAATATAATCTGGTTAGACATTTGGGTGGTCACTGGTTTAGCTCCTTCCATATTAAATCGCTTAAGTATCCGTTCAACATAGGTTCCTTGTGAGATGGTTAGTGATCGCTTGTCCCTGTTTCTAGTTATATATATGCCTAAAATTCTCTTGGCAGCTCCAAGGTCCTTCATCTCAAAGGAGGCAGCCAATATCTCTTTCAGCCTGCTTATCGATTCTTTTGATGTACCTGCAATCAAAAGATCATCTACATATAACAATAGAATTACAAATTTACCTGATTCCTCATGTTTGACATAGGCACAATGATCACTTTCTGTCCTTTTAAAGTTTTCTTGAGTCATGAAGGTGTCAAACCTCTTATTCCACATTCTAGGAACTTGTTTGAGCTCATAAAGGCTTCGATTTAATTTACACACATAATCCAGCTTGTCTTTGACTTCAAAACCATTGGGCTGCTTCATATAGATTACTTCATCCAAGTAGTCATTTAAGAAAGTAGTTTTGACATCCATTTGTTCTAATTCCATGTCTAAATAAGCCACTATTGCTAGCACTATTCTTATTGTGGTGAATTTGACAACCGGTGAGAATATTTCATCAAAATCAACTCCCTGTTTTCTGCCTAAAACCCTTCACCACAAGTCTACCTTTATATCTAATAGTATCATCGGCTTCATGCTTTAATTTGAATATTCATTTATTCTCCAAAGCTTTTCTCCCTGCTGGTAGTCTTTCTAGATCATAAGTCTGGTTATGTTTCAGAGATTTTATCTCCTCTTTCATATCTTGTAACCATTTGCTGCTTTCTAATGATTTAATTGTTTCATAATATAATTCAGGTTCTCCTTCTTCAGTCACCAAAACATAATCCGATGAGGGATACATAGAAGAAGGTCTTCTGATCTTTTTTTTTTCAGGTTCTGAAATATTTTTCAGAATCTGACTCCACTTCAATTTCATCATTAGTTGTATTTTCTGGTGTTCCCTCTGAAATCTCTCTAATTTGTACTTTATTTGTATCAGGTTCAGCTTCCGGTGCTTCCAGGAATTCAGGAGATGTGCCCTCCTTAAAACCAGGTAGGTACACTTCTCTGTGCAGTTTTATATCTGAAATTTCGCTATTATTCACTCTATTTTTGCTCAAGTCTAGAATGGTTTGGTCTTCAAAAACACTGCATCTCTGGATCTGAAAATCCTTTCGGTTTTAGGATCCCAAAATTTATAACCAAATTTGTTGTCTCCATAACCTATGAAGATATATTCTTCTACATGGTCGTCAAGCTTTTTCCTATGTTCCTTTGGAATATGGACTAATGCCATGCAACCAAAAATCCTTAAATGTTTAAGTTTATGGCACTTACCTGTCCATACACCTTCTGGAGTGTTTAACTAAATGCTGGTAGCTGGAGATCGGTTGACTAATAGCAAGTCACTCCTAAAGCTTCAGCCCAAAAGTCTTTGTCTAGCCTAGAGGTCTTCAATAAACGTCTCACCTTATTCAAGAGTGTTCTATTGAACCTCTCAACAGTCCCATTGTGCTAGGGTGTCCCTGGCACAGTGAGCTCATGTTTGATTCCTTGAGACCTGCAAAAAGAATTAAATTAATTAGAGGTGAATTCCCCACCATTATCGGTTCTAAGAATTTTCAAATTCTTCCCTTTTTCCCTTTCCACTGCAGCCAACCACTCCTTGAATTTAAGGAATGATGCATCCTTTGTGTGAATGGGATAGACCCACATTTTTCTAGAGGCATCATCAATAAATTAGACAAAGTATTTGCTCCTCCCTTTGAAATAATATCCAGGGAGCACACATCTGAAAAGACTAAGGCTATGATCTCTTCTTTTTTCTTTACAGTTGTGTTGAATGGTTGCTTTGCTTGCTTCCCATAGATGCAATCCTCACACTTTTGTTATGTTTTTCTGCCTTCAATGTGAATCAAGCCATCTTTCTTCAGTTTTTCCAATCCAGCATCTGAAATGTGCCCCATTCTTTTATGCCACAGCTGGAACGGATCAGTCTTCTCCAGAGTATTGATCTGTCCAGTTTGAGGCATCCGTTTAATCTTGTACAATGTGTCTGAAAGTTTTGCTTTGGCTATAGAATTCTCATCTTTTAGCATCCTCCAACAGTGATTGTACGTTATACTCATAAAGCCTTCTTTGTCCAAAATAGGAGTAGATAGTAAGTTTATTCTAAGATCAGGTATATGTCTGACATCCCTTAGAGTAAGTTTGTGTCATTCCTTAGTAAGAAGTTCTATCGTCCCAATTCTTTTGACAGGAGCACATGTGTGATTTCCCATTCTAACAATACCAAATTTGCCATTAGAATAAGAGGTCAAACACTCCTTTCTTGGAGTAGCGTGATAGGAGGCACCCGAGTCAACTACCCATTCCATTTCTTGATCACCAATTTTATTTTCCTGATTCTGAACAGTAGAGACAACTAGGATCTCCTCTTGGTTAGTAGCTGCAACGGGTTCAGACTCTTTAACTCTTTTCCATAACCAGCAGTTCTTCTTGAGGTGTCCTACCTTGCCGCACCAATTGCAACTCCTAGTTTCCTTTTGGATATTTTCAGGCTTCCCCTGATCCTTGCTGTTTTGCTTGTTCTTGTAGCTTTTCTTGCTGAAATTCTGACCCTTATCTTGTGTCCCTAAATTAACCGCAGCAAGTGTCTTCTTCACAACTGAGGCAGTCACTTCATCCCTCCTTAGTCCTTCATTGATTAAACACTCTTTTACCACTTCCAGCTTAAAATCCACCCTTCGGAATAGAATAATTGATTTAAATAACAGTAGAATCCCATGAATCTGGAAGAGTGACTATCAACATATATGCAAGAACTTTATCTTCGAGTACACAATCTGTTTATGCCAATTTCTTGGAACATTCCAAGATGGTCAGTCATGGGAGAGCCTTCTTTGAACCTTAGTCTCATTAGTCTTTTGAAAAGAAATCACTGGTACTGCGTAGACTTTGGTTCAAAGATGTTTTGGAGCTTTTCCCACATTAGTTTTGCATCAATCTCTTTGGCAACATGATGATAATTTGCGCTGTCGATCCACTGGTGAATAAAGCCTAAGGTCTGGATATGTTTCATATCTCAGTCCTTCTGCTTATATTTCTCTGGTTTCTGGGCTCCGAATTTTACTGGTTCGAATAAGAACCGGCAATATAATAAGTCTTGCATCCTATTCTTCCACTCCGGATAGTTCTTGGATGTTAACTTGATCATTGAATAAGGTTCACCAGCCATGCTCTTCAGGGCAACGTTCCAGGTGAGATGTGAATCTATTTCGGTTGTGATTACCTTGCAATCTTGATCAGTGATCTCTGTGTTTCTTTCTTGCTTAGTTTCAGCAGGCGTTGCGACCTGCATGGGCCACCACTTGTTGGGAAAAACTCTCCCTTATCAGACTAGATTCGATCACAATTTTCGGGACAAGGTAACAAACCACCACAGCAAACGTTAGTGTAGATGTTGGTTCCTTTAGATTGAATTTGAGAGAAACATATTTTACAAGGAAACCGGAGTAAACCCGGAGAAAAACATCGGGATCGATATATCGATCCAATCCAATAACTCACTGGTTTTGATTTACAAGATGAATCAGAACAGATTACACATATGGCAATGATCTCTGGTACTGATCTGCTTGTAGCCTTTTGAATGCCTTGTATCTCGCTTTGCCGCTTCTAAGGCTCTTAATCAGAGCGTTGTCCCCCACTATCTCGGTTGATCACTCACTTGATTTCATATTATCGATCTTAATTCTGGTTTTCGAACTGCCCCATTTCTGCTCTTGATAACGGCTTAAATAAGTCGTTTGAGGCAGTTGTTGAGTGAACAGTTATAGAGTCGTTAATGCGACTCTTCCGCCTTGTGCGCCTGTCTCCTTACGTTAATGAAAAACGCATTTGTGTCTTTCCATTCTTCCAGCAACATTACTCCTCCCAGTTTGGATGCGTGCCTCCATCCAACTCAGATCTGCTTCCATCAACGCTCAACCTACAGAAGAGAAAAGGAAAGGCACAGAGACGACGAAGCACGAAAAGGTTATCTATGTTTTCCTTCCCTGTATTTTCTTTATGTTAAACACATGGTTGACTCAAATGCATCTTTCTACTGTTCTTTCAACTTTGATTTCATTTTTGGGAAACCCCCAAAATATTAGATGTGTATTGGAATTTTTATGCAATTCGTAATTGACTATCGAGACTCGCAATAAGCTATCGAGATTCGCAATAATCCATCGCTAATTTTACCAAAACACACTTGTTAATATTATTTTTTTAAGTTAATAACCAACTAAGAAAAGAAATGTACACGTGATCAAAAATAAATATTTAGAATATTTTCTTTTGACATATGTTGTATATTATACTAACTACCATGGATATATAATCGATATTATAGTTAGAAAATCGGGTCATATTATTGTTATGACAATTGAGGAGTTTAGATTTGAGAAAATTGTAGAGATTTGTTAGAAAATTATAAAATATTTTATTAGTTTCATAATTATGACACAAACTTCCCTTATAAATAGAATTCATAAATTATATTCTCAATCTCATTCTTTAAAGTTAGGAAAGTCAAATGTAATTCTTCTAATAGTGAATTTTGATTGTGTTCTCGGTCATGTGGTTTTCCATGTTAAAATTATTTTGTTTTCTTTGTTTGGTTTCACAATTCTCGGTTCTAAATCATAATCGATTTTACATGTATTTCTAGATAAAATGTGATCAAAATAGGAAGTAAACCGTCTTGTATATGTATAAAGAAAATTGTACATAACAAAACAAGACATCCTTGTAAACAAAAAGGCAAGTCTTTGGTTGGAGTTGAGTTTATGATCAGTCTTGCCAGCAGAGAAGAAGAAGAATACATCTTCTGACGATATAAAAACGTGCTTTTTGTTCTCTGATCTGCTTCAAACACCTTCGCATCAGTCTTCTAAAAGCATAAGCTACTGCCATTTTTCAGAATGTGAAATGGAGAAGGAAGTTGTGTTTCGGTTTATATAGAGAAATCGGCATTCAAACACATGATCGAGTTGGTTTTGTAGTTTAGATATGGGACAAAGGGACGATAAGAGTTTTGAATTGCAGGACCCGCCAACACTCATATAATTGATGTCTTATTGGCAATGTTTTCATACCAATTCGGGGTACCATCTCGATCCGGACCAATACGAAAACAAATTATTTTTTTCCGAGTTGACATGGGAAAACCAAGTTTTTATCGTACAAGTCGGTATGAAAACATTGCTTATTAGACAAGGAAGTCAAATTGGTCGGTATTATTGATACAAATTGTTTTTCAAATATATCATTGGTATAACTGTAATATATTAGAATATCGATTACGGATCATATTTTACTGATATGACCGATATATTGGACAATATATCATTGGTACGTATTCCATGTTATTGGATTACCTAACAAAAAAGATTGTATCAATCATGATTGGTACGAAAAGTTTTTCAAATGTATTATTGGTATACCTGTTATATATCATAATATTGTTACCCCCATCCTACCTCCTCTACGTTCTTGACAACCCATCTTTTGTCATATTTTACCAATATAATCAATATATCGAACGTATATCATCGGTATGACTTTCGTGTTATTGGGTCATCTAAAAATTGATCGTATCAATCATGATCGGTACGAACAGTTTTTCAAATATATCATTGGTATACATATGATATATTATAATATCAATTACCGATCATATTTTACTGATATGAATAATATATTAGACTATATATCATGGGTATGAATTCAATGTTATTGGGTCACCGAACAAAAATAATTGTATCAATCATGATCGATAAGAACGATTTTTTCAAATATATATATGTGATATATCGGAATATCAATTCTTGATCATGTATTTAGCGATATAATCAATATACCGGACAATATAAAATCAGTATGACTTCCATGTTATTTGGTCAACTAACAAAAATGATCTCCATAAATTTTATACATCAAATGAGTATGGGTGAACAAAAACTTTGGAATACCAAATATCATACCGAAATTTTGTTATTTCGGTATTTAATATTTGGTATTTGATATTCAGTATTTGGTATTCGGTTTGATATTTTATTTTACGAAATTACTAAAATTTGGTTTGGTATTCGGTAAAAGGAATAAAAATTCAGAATATATCGAATTAACAAATTAGTTTATATAATACTTAGATATTTTTAAAAATTTTAAATTTGTCATGAGTTCTTGAGTTATTGAAATCTAAATTTGATATTTTGACATATTGAAAGGTCATTAGTTTGATGTTTCTCATATTTGCCCAAATGGTTCGTGATATTCTCGTCATATCAATCTACACAATTGATTCTGAATATTTACAAGTAGATATTTTAAGTATATTTATTATTTTATAATAATTATTTTCATATTTGTTTTTTAGAACTTCCATAACAATGTACACTTATATTTAAGTATAAACTAGAAGAATTGAATATTATTTTATTATATAGATACAACAATATGATCAATGAGTCAAAATTTTCTAGTTTATTTAAGACATGCATGAGATGTTCTTTATTATTTATTCTATATGCTTTTAATTTTGGTACCAATAACAAAATTTTCGGTATTTCGGTTTGGTACCAAAAAAATATTGGATTGAAATTGGTATTCGATTTCGTTGATAATTTGGTATTTGGAATTTCAATACTTTGTTTGGTTTGATATTTGATATTGTTATGGTCCCTTTTAGGGGGTACCAACAGTCGTCCGGTTCGTTCAAATAACGAACTCGGTTGTGATTTCTTTAAAATATGAAGACGATCGTAAGCTAGAAAATCAAAGTAAATGCACGACAATTTATAGTGGAAACCCCGTGAATCGGGGTGAAAACCACTCGACTAAGAGCTGATTATGCTCTTAGCCTGTTCACTAAAGAAATGAATCAAAGTTTTTACAAACAGGTTAACGAAGATGACGAGATAAAGAAAGCAAGAAGAATTCGGCAGCGTAACAGCATGTTCTTCTGCATCCAAAGGGTCCTCCTTTTTCCTTCGTCTTGGCCTGTATTTATAGAGCTGCCGGCGAGTGTAATCCACGTCCTGTAACCGCCTTTGACAAGTTTGTTAGAGGTCGTTATCGCAGGATGTAAAACGAGGCTGGGACCGATGCGTGGTCTGCGTGATCGGGCCCGAAGCGTGATAAACGTGACAGGGCCCGAAGCGAGGAACGCGTGAGCCTGTAACCGTTTTGTGACCGTTCGGACCGAACCACGGAGCCAGCTGGCAGATAACGCTTATTTTTACTAAGGTTATCTTCGGTCCTCCGTGTTGAACATCGGGCCGCTCTTCCTAAAGGTGTAATTGGGCTGTGAGAGTTCGTTTTGATTATTTAAGTTGGCCCAACCGTTATCGGGCCTCACCCATTACAGGGTACCCGGTCCTAGAGTTCTCATCAGATATCGAATGCTCACCCATACAAATGAGTTCAATAAGATATTTTGTAAATTTGGATCGTACTTAATGGAATAATGATGTATACTTGTGACATTTTTTAATTTAAATTTAAAAATAAATTTAAGTAATAAAAACAGAGATTGAACTTGATACTGATATATTGATCGTGTTTATCAATTCAAACCGATTTTAAGAATTTTAAATATTTGTATCGTTTTTTAATGTAGTGTAGTGATTCATGGATGAATATGTTCGGAATTTGACCACATGTTGTAAAATATCTATATTTCTAATATTTTTATAAATCTATTACAATTAATTTAATTGTCAATTGAATTTGTTGTTGGGTAATCTTTGGCTAAAAATGAGGATCAACTATGAATTTTTATGTAAATTCACATAATTAGTGGAATTTACATATAGGTGGAATTTTGAGATTTAGGATGGAGAAAGAAAAGAAACCGTCAAAGAAAATAGTTAGAGTTGATATTGGGTTCACTTAACATGTCATTATTTATGAGTAAGTGTGATTGATACTTGTGTATATCTTGAAGAGCACCGATTTAGCTGCATTTTTTTAACTTACGTTATTACGACATGCCACAAGCATCACACATTCATATTTCATTATGAAAATCGAGTATATTTTTTGATATTGTTTTTATAGTTACTGTATTTACTAATATATGTTTAATTCTGCAAAGTTTGATTCCATCACAGTACTAAATTGTATGCATTATTGTTATTTGGAATTAAATGAAATTATATATTTTTTAAGAAATTAAGAGTTATTTTTTAACAATGAAATAATGGAGATTATGGCTGTGAATAAAGATGGGGAGGCAAGAGATGTCCTAGTTCACGTGGGTGTGGCACCCTGTGAACAACATTCAATAATTGCATTGCATGCCACACGTGGTACAACTTGCACGGGAACCGATCAATTTCTTCTAAAAGTTATATGGTGGGATTAAAATTTTGATTAGAATGGGCATGAATATAGTGTATTGAATTGGATTCTATATCCATCAATCCGGCTAGTATCAATTGAGACACCCTACAGATATTTATAGAGTCACGGAATTGTCCGAATATGGATGAAAGGGGACATAGAAGTTGGATAAGAGATATAGTGAGCAAATCGTATACTTCTAGAGGACAATCTACATTTTCTCATGTGGTGTCAAAGTTATGCCTAGCACTCCATGTGGCCATGGTATCAAAAGAGACATGACAACCATGTGACATTGAAGTTAGGGATATGACAGATGACCCAGATGATTAGAGCATCCTCTTTTTAGGATATGTCACATGGCCAATGAGGCGACCTATTTTGATAAGGACAAATAGGTTGAGGGAAAATTATTTTACTCTCTAAATTATCTATTAATATTGAGGAATGATAAGATCTTAAGAACTTTACAGAAAACCTTAGATAACTGAAAATTGAGATCTTTATACGTACTAGCCGAGAAAATTATTACTATAGCATTGTCATAAAATTACTATAGCCTCTTGCAAACAGTACTGGTTGTCTTCACTAGTGAAAAGTTTACCAGGATTCACCTATTGTGATTATGGTTTTTTCCAAGTTTCTTGGTGTTTTATAAGCAAATCTCGTATCTATAATATATTCAACTATAAGGCCATCTTTATAGTCTAGGCTACCAACCTGGTAATCTTGGGTATAGGTAGGAAAGAGAGTGTCATGTCCTGTTTGGGACATTCTCTTTTCTCCCACTTTTACTAAAAAAAAATTTAAAAAATTAATTTAAAAATAATTATAAAATATAAATATTTATAATATATTTATATAATGATTTTATTCATAATATCATGATTATAATGTATTTTGTGTGTAAAAATATAAAATTTAAGAATTATAAGTGTCCGGACAATGTTGTGGAGATGAGAGGAAAGTTATTTATAAAATTAAAGAATGATTATGTGTACATAAAGAAATCTGATGTGGATGAGAGAATAAAGTTTCAGAGAAGACATGATTGAAAATGACCCAAGCTAAAGTCATCACGTAAAAATTAAATCTAAAACCCGATTCAACCTTTCTATAAATAAGAATCCGACAACTACTAGATACTCTAACTTTATAACCCAATATATATGATATTCCTATACAATTTTGTATATTTATATTTTTTAAAATTATTTAAGGGATATTTTGTCTGTCCGTGCGTCCTTGAGGGATATTTTATATCAATATTTTGCATTAAAAGAAAATAATGAGCGGGACCCTCGTTTAGCTGTAATGAACCAAAATTGAGGGTTTTTTGAAAAAATACCCACATAAAAAAATATGTTTTACCAAAATACTCATCAACATTTCAATATCTTTCATAAAAAACCATGTGATTAGTATTTTGGCAAAATATGAGTCAGTCAACGGGCATGTATGCAAAACAGGCCAAAATAGTGATGAGAACTTTAGGAACGGGTACCTTGTGGTGGGTAAGGCCTAGCAAACGTTGGGCCGATTCAAATAGTGAAAACGAATTCCTACAACTCATTTACACACTTAAGGAAGAGCGACCCGATGTTCAACGAGATGACCGAAGATAACCTTAACGAAATAAAGCGTTTTCTGCCAGCTGGCCCCTGGGTTCGGTCCGACGGTTACAGAACGGTCACAAGCCCACGTTTTCCACGCTTCGGGCCCAACCTCGTTTACCACGTTTACCACGCTTCGGGCCCGATCACGCAGACCACGCCTCGGTCCCAACCTCGTTTCACATCCCGCGATAACAACCTTTAACAAACCTGTCAGAGGTGGTTATAGAGCGTGATTTACACACGCTACAAACTCTATAAATACAGGGCAAGACGACAGAAATAGCAGGACCCTTTGGACGCGTAAGAACAGGCCGTTACCCTGCCGGAGTTCTTACTGCTTTCTTTTCCTTGTCATTTTCTTTAGCCTCTGCTGTATTGATTATGAATTATTCGATTAGTGAACAGGCTAAGAGCATAATCTGCTCTTAGTCAAGTGGTTTTCACCCCAATTCCTGGGGTTTCCACTACACATCGCTGTGCATTTACTTATTTCCAGCTTTTAATCGTCTTCCACATCTAAAACAAATCAGAACCGAGTATGTTTGTTAAACGAACCGGACGACTGTTGGTACCCCCTAAAAAGGGACAATAACAGTTTGGCGCCGTCCATGGGGACGATTCTCTAATCCCATTTGAGTTTTCTACCAGGGATAGGATAATCAAAGGCATGACGACTGGAACTTCGACCAATGATAGTGACGTGCTTCCCGATAGTCTTCCAACACCAACATTCACTTTACAGGATCTGGAAGCTGTCGTCAGGAAGGTGGTACTGGAAATTACGTCGAAGAAAAGTGGAACAGAACCACCGGCTGTATCAAGCCCTGTTCCCAAAAGCAGAGGATACGAGAGTGATCCTGACGAGCGCAGTACTGATGAAGAAGAAATCATCAGGCATGGAGTGACAATGAGGAGGCCTAGATATCGGTCTACACCTCCTCCCCCAGCCAGAGCTCTAACTCCCGCTCCTGGAAATGATCAGGAGCAGATGCATCGACCAATTGATGAGCTCACCAGGGAGTTGGAGAGCATGCGTGCGCTGAGGGATTGCGAACCTAATCTGAGACGCAATCCTGGTTTATTCAACAGGGCCATGGAGGCCCATATCAGGAGAAATAAGGATGATTACTGGTGGTATAATTTGCATGCGGTCCAGACATAGTCTCATCAATCTGAAGGTGTATCAGCCGCCTTGGGAGATTTGATGCTCCCTTTTTTTGAGGAGATCTGGGCAACAGTCCCAGATTGACATTATCGCAACCCCAAGGGGTTGCCGACATTTTGTGGTGATGGTGATCCGATCGATCACGTTGCCGATTTTGAACTACGTATGGGAACGGTTCGGGCCTCAGATTCACTAAAGTGCCGCATCTTCGTGGCAGGATTACAAGGCGACCCCGAACGTGGTTTAAAAATTTGCCGACCCGATCCATACAGTCGTATGGCGGATTTATATTGGCTTTCTCAGAGCAATTTGCTCCAAATGTAGGACCGCCCCGAAGCAGGCATGAACTATATCAGCTAAAGTATATCCCCGCAAAGATGAGCCTTCGGTCCTTCATGGAAAAATTCAATAGGACCGCCCGGGGCATCAACCTCGAGCTCCGGGATAAAATCGATATTCTACAGCAGGTCCTAGGACCGTGCGGCCTTTCGGCCAGCTTGGTGAAGAGCCCACCATCCACCTTGGGAAAACTTCTTCAGAAAATCAACAAGTATATTAAGGTGGATGAAGCGCTGGGGCTTGGTTATCGGAAGCCTAGCGGGAATTCTGAGCCCGCAGGTGATCATAAGGTTTCCTACCCTAAGAAACAGTCGCGAGAAGTAGCGGCTGTGAGTGAAAAATACGTCCCCCCGAAGCAGGAGGACAATCGGGTGTGTTGCGAGCTTCATCATAATCGCGATCACCCGACCTTGAAGTGCCCGTTGTTGAAAGAGACAGTAGAGGCAATGAGTAAAGAGAAGCCCGACCGTAATGGTCAGAAGGGCAAGCGAGCGGAATCCCCCCGAAGGAGCGACCAAGGTGACGATCGTCACAGGCCGTGGGGAAGAGATAATCGGGGACAACCCCGAAACTACAACGATCGGACGGAGGACCGAAGGTCTCCTCCGCCAAAGTAAGAAAGATGCCAACACGGTCGTGAGAACCGTGGTCAGGGCCGAAGAAGAAGATGGCGGGGCCGTGGCGGCAGAGCCCCGCAGAATGAGGGTGGGAGACAGGAGCAGGCTGCTCCCCCACCTCCGGAAACTGGTGCCCAACTTCCTCGAAATGAGGCGGCACCCAAAGAAGAGGCCGGAGATATTTATGTTATCTCCGGCGGAATGAGAATAAACGAATCGGTCCGGGACCGAAAGAGAACCGCGCGTGGAGACTCTGCTGAGAGCTCCGAATCTGTGGTGCTGGTAAAATATGATCCCATGGAACGGTCCCCCTTCTTTAGAGAGGACATTACTTTCACCCTGGCTGATCGGGAAGGGATCATGGATCCATGCGACGATCCCCTTACCATTACTGGGATCATCGAGAATCGCCGTGTCCACAGAATCTTAGTGGACACCGTAGCCTCGTGCAATATGATGAAGCGCGAGGTCGCTGAAATGTTGGGAGCTACTGCTCACTATCTCCCGATCGCCAACATAACTCTTTGGTCGTTCGACCAAATGAGCGTTATTCCGTGCGGGAAGATGTTATTCCCCGTTATCCTTGGAGAGCCATCCAAGGACCGCTCTGAAGATCTGGAATTCATTATCGTTGAAGTCTACTTGGCTTACAACGCTATTATCGGACGGACCGGCCTGAGTAAGTTCGAGGCAGTCCCATCTACTTATCACATGATGCTCAAATTCCCCTCCATTCATGGAGTTATTTCTTTTAAGGGGATCAGAAAGTAGCTAGGCAACGCTACATGAGCTCGTGCTGAACTTTGGCACCGATTAAGAGGGCTCGGGTGGATCTGCTGGAAGAGTTGACGCACCCGAGGCATGCAATGGAACCCGTAGGGTTCAAATTGATTAACCTGGTTGAGGACGACTCAACCAAGACAACTCGCATTGGAGCTCATTTAGCCTCTGACTTTGAGAAAGAACTGATCCACTTGCTGAGAAGCCATGTGGATATATTTGCTTGGACCCCAGATGATGTTACGGGGATTGACCAATCCGATAGTGAACATCGGATCAACACTGAACCAGGAACGAAGCCCGTTAGACAGAAAAGGAGACGCTATTCTCCTGAGAAAATCGAGATTATCCGGGCCGAAGTGAATAAGCTGCTACGGTCGGGATTTATCAGAGAAATCCACTATACTGAATGGGTTGCAAACCCAGTGGTGGTTTCCAAACCGGATGGGAAATGGCGAATGTGCATCGACTTTACCGATGTTGACAAAAGCTGTGATTCAGACCCTTTCCCATTGCCGCACATCGACCGACTGGTAGATGTTGTTTCTGGTAGCACCATGATGAATACCATAGATGTTTATTCTGGATATCACCAGATCTTCTTGGCTGAGGAAAATCAGAAGAAATCATCATTCATGACCTAAGATGGAGTCTACTGTTATGTGGTTATGCCATTCGGTCTCAAAAATGCTCGAGCAACATACCAAATGTTGGTCAAAAAGATCTTTAGAGAGTTGATTGGCCATATGATGGAAGTGTATGTTGACGATATGATTGTAAAATCTATGAATGATGAAGACCACCTTTCTTATTTGTCTCATTGTTTCGAAGTATGCCGAAAATATAAGCTCAAACTAAATGCAAACAAGTGCTGCTTCGGGATCCGAAGTGGAAAATTCTTAGGATATTATGTTTCAGAGAAAGGCATAGAGGTTAACCCTGAGAAGGTGCAAACTATCATTGATATACAATCTCCGAGAAACAAAAGAGAGTTTCAAAGGCTTACTGGCCGACTAGCCGCGCTGAGCATGTTTATTTCGAAATCCACAGAACGGGCCTTACCATTTTTCAGAGTGCTAAGAAAAGCAAGCCATATGGAATGGATCGAAGAATGCGATCGGGCCTTCTCCGAGCTAAAGACTTATTTAAGCACTCCCCAGGTGATGGTAAGTCCAACTTGTGATGAACCTATGGGGTTATATCTTGCGGTATCCGAAGTTGCCGTCAGCGCAAATCTGGTGACCATACAAGATGGCATTCATTGACCTGTTTATTATGTCAGTCATTCTCTTGTATCTGCTGAAACCAGGTATTCCACCTTGGAGAAATTCATGCTAGCTTTGAAGAAAGCTGTATCGAAGTTGAAGCATTATTTCGAAGGCCGAACGGTCTATGTCTATACGGATCAGCCTATGAAAATACTCCTTAAACAGAAGGATTTGAATGAGAGATTGGCAAAATGGGCTATCAAACTCAGCGCTATGTATCTGGAATTCCTGCCCCGAAGGGCGATCAAAGCGCAGGTTCTAGCCGATTTTGATGTTGAAATGACCCGATCGGCCATCTATCTTAACCAAGAGGATGATCGATGGACGATCCACGTAGATGGATCAACCTTCGGGGGAAGAGGAGCGGGCATTGCCCTGACAACGGTTCAAGGTGACCTTATTCATTCCGCAGTCAAATTATCCTTTGTTGTAACAAATAATGTGGTGGAATATGAGGCAGTATTATCAGGAATGGCCCTGGCTCGACAAATGGGAGTTAGCAGAGTACGAATGTTCTCAGACTCGATGATAGTAGCAGAACAGTTCGCAGGGAGATTCGAAACACATGATCCGGTGATGAAGTTGTATCGCGCTAAAGTTCTGGAGTTATCCAAGAAGTTCAATGAGTTCTCTCTTGACCATGTGCCACGAGAACCAAACAAGGTTGCCGATGCACTCGCCAGATTGGCTTGGGGCATACCCGACATAGAGCCAAGCACTATTTCGGTCTATATTCAGGACCGACCTTCGGTCGAGATTTCAGTAACCGAACAGTCTATCGAAGAGATCAGGGCTCTATGCCATGAACTCCATGGCTTGAACATTAACGCCACTCAATCTCCGGGAGAACCCAATTGGATGGACTCCTTTATTAAATACCTCTCAAACGGATATCTCCCTGAAGATAAGTCTGAAGCCATGAAAATAGAGGTACGGGCTAAGAGATTCACCTTAGTCGACGGACGCTTCTTTAAAAAGAGTTTTGAGGGCTCGCTTCTGTGATGTTTATCTCCTATTGAGGCTGAAGCCGTCATGATTTATGTTCATGAAGGGATATGCGGCATTCATTCAGGGGCTCGATCTTTATACTACCGCATTATTAGAGCCGGGTATTTTTGGCCAACATTGCTCGCTGATGCCAAGCAATACACTAAGCGTTGCGCCATATGTCAATACCACTATCCACTCCCGCAATTGCCTGGGGCTCCCCTATCGATTACCCCATTACCTTGTCCGTTTGACAGATGGGGGATCGACATCCTCGAACATTTTCCCCGGTCCATAGGGCAAAGAAAATTTTGTATTGTAGCGGTGGAATATTATTCGAAGTGGATCGAAGCAGAAGCCGTAGCCATTATCTCNGCTGTGCATTTACTTATTTACAGCTTTTAATCGTCTTCTACATCTAAAACAAATCAGAACCGAGTTCGTTTGTTAAACGAACCGGACGACTGTTGGTACCCCCTAAAAAGGGACCATAACAAATACCCACACAAAAAATATGTTTTACAAAAATACTCATCTACCTTTCAATATCTTTCATAAAAAACCATGTGATTAGTATTTTGGCAAAATATGGGTCAGTCAACGGGCATATATGCAAAACATGCCAAAATTGACGCCTAGCCACAAATCGTGGACCTTCACCATGGCCAGGACAAGAATCCCAACTTTTAGTGAATCGTGCTTTGTGGGGAGGAAATGAAAGAATTAATAGGAGTGCAATTATGTTATCGATATTCTTATTTTTTATATATTTTTTCATAATCTATGTTATTTATAAGTTACAAATTATAGGAAGTATTAGTATGGTTACGTAGATTAGTAAATTCCAAAGAACAAAATTCATTGTGACGAAAATGTGAGAATGTAAGAATCGAATCATATGTAGTTTTGACGATGAAATGGAAGGGCATAATGCTTCGTTAGAAATGATTCTTCTTTGCATAGAATTAAAAATCATTGAAGCTCTTGATGAATAGAGGATAAATATTAGATCAATTATGATCTAATACTGTTATGATTCCTTTTTTGTTGTACCAATAATCACTTGGTTCTTGAGTAATTAGTATCTAAGAAACCAAAATTTTTTCAGAGAAAAAGTTCTCTGCAAATATACTATAAATAATAGCATACAAAAGCCAAAATATTATAATGGCAAAAGAAAAGGCACAAAGGAAATCTAGCGTGAAATGACAACCAACAATCTAGCTGAATATCATCCAAAATTAAAGTGAAATAATCAAGACAATGACGATCCCTTTTTTTGTCACGATCTTATATTTATAAAGCTCTCAAATGTCTGAAACGTCTTTTACTCATTAACTATTTGTCACAACCAATGGCCATTATATCCTTAATTACCGATAATGTCTATCATGACTATGTATATGCCATAATATCCTTCAATTTTAATAATACTCGCGTGGTCCGTTGATCATATCAGACTCAATCCTTGTCTTCCGCATAGTTGATCCAATCAGTCATGCACACCGTTTCATTACTTGGAAAATTTTCCTTTATTGGCTTAGTATTTATGGGTTCGGACTGTTACATTCAAGTGTCATAGACTAATTATATGATATATTTTAATTAATGATTAAATGAATTATTTCTTATTTATCAATTTTATTTCTTATAAAGATTGTTTATATTGAATTGATGATTAAGTCTCTTGCTTAAAAGTTGTATAAAAGATATAATATTGAGATCATGATGTGAGATTCTTATTACACACTTCATACTTTTATGCAAAATTTTCCTAACACATAGATTATTGAGAAATATATATCAATAATACGATAAGAACTAGTATATGTTGTGTCTCAATATTTGATCAAGTGGTTTTTCACATTGCTAGTGAAATAAGTTTTCAATGACAAACATATAGATGTTTGTTAGAAAACAAGTTCATTGGATGACACTACTACAAGAAATCTTTCGGATATGCTATTTATATCAACAATCAAATCTAGTAATGATGGTTGTGTAAATATATATTGGCTTGAGATTAACTAAGTTAACTTGACTATTTTGTCTTGTATTTTCATTTATTTGTTTGAATATTCCAAATGGAATATCATATACAAATAATTTGGGATATAATATCATATATTCGAAATTGATTGATTAATCAATAAAGAACTTGACGTTCTCAATAGCAAAGAAGTAGATCTCGGATTTTCAAAAATCAAGTTTCAAAATCCTTGTCCGATAGATTAGAAATTTGAAGAGTTCGAATTATCTACGAATAAACCAATTGATGAACAAATATAAATTCATATTCAGAAATAGACGATATATGTATTTCTAATTGAATGATATCAAAGTTGTCGAGAGGAGTTTGATTGACGGTTAATCAGTCATTGAAAGATTTAATATATGCACTAGATTTTTCCAATACATGGGGATCAAGTGCGCTAGACGCCAATCTTGATCGTTAAGTAAATATATAATCTAATAAGAGTTGTTAGAGATGATTAAAGAATTTAATTTTTTTTTATATTTTAATTACGATGACGGTTGTTGGAAATCATATGGGTCACACAAAAAAGTGATCGAAATATATACCGAAATTTATGTTGTTTAACTTTATTGAATTAAAATGTTCAAATCCGAGATAAGTATAGTATAGGGTATTGAATATCCACAAAGGATTGTTCATTAATGATGTGTTTGAGTTGACTTTTTCAATAGGCTACCTTTTTATTATTCAAGATAAAAAGAGTCATTGATTGAACAACAAATGCTAGCCGCTCACTTCAATGATCTGGGAGACAACTAGATGTTGAGTGATTTTGAAAGATTATTCATGTGTTGTAAAAATCCGATCACGTGTGGATTTCCGTTAGAGATCATCCTAATTTGGAGACTTGGTGTCAAGAGAAATATATTTTTATCTCGGATTTCATTTCGACATTTGCAGCTATCGAAGTTTTATCGGAGAATTGATGGTATAATATTTAATTCTTAACGGATTTACCGATCCGATTTTAAGGAATATGCAACATTTTATATTCCACTACGCACCGTATATGATATTGTTATCACCGCTAAAAATGAGCAATAACAAAATATAGACCCTTTTTTATCGGTAGGGGTCGAATGAAATTTAATAAGTGAATAAGAATAAAAAAGACATGATTTTTGTAGGTGAAAAATCTTTCTGTAAAAGAAATGATAAAAAACCACCCCGGCCGTAGCCTTGGAATCCAATATAAACATCAAGTATATAGATTTACAACAGTAGAAGAATATGTAGAAATCAAAAGGAAAAATATCATCTTTCGGTGGCCATAGTCGTAGGTTTCTCGGCCGGAAAAAAGAAATGAATGGCGGTCTCCTTTAGGTTATCAATAAAACCCTCCTTTAGGTCATCAATCCAAGATCTCCTCATTGACACTTTAACCATGTTTATATAGGTGATTTGTCCAGCACAATTATAACTTACTAGGCTCACCAATAATGAAGTCCAATAAATAATGATCCATTAATATTTAAATTAGGCATAAGGGTGCAATAAATAAGTAATCCGATCCAAATACCACGATAAGCTATAAACAATGTCAATCATCAAAATATCTCGATCTACTTCATTTCTCGACTTGGGAATGACTATATAGAAATATATGTGTCCTCGAATAATAAATTTCTCATGGTGATATCAGAAGATCCCTGATTTACGTAGTCGAAATATCCAAGTACACAAATCATAAATTTACCCTGAGAATATTGTTGCAATAAACTCATAATAGTAGTATCGCATTTTGTAACTGAATAAACCAGACATAAGTGAATAAGCATATATCAAATAAATAAATATTAATGAATGAATATCATCATCTCATGAAACTTCATATATACTTCTAAAATAATGAGGGGAGATATTATCTTCTTATAATTGAACATGACAAATTCTCCAAAATCTCTATCTATGAATTCTATAAAAGTCTTCGATAACTTTTTGTTTCATATGTTGTCTGTAAAATTTCTGATAGTTTCCGACAATCGATAAAACTCCTAGTATGTGAGAATATCTTGATATGCCCGAATAAACTATTTCACAATTCCTCATATAATAATTATGATTTTATGAACACAAATAATAAAATATTTTTTGTTGTTGTTGGTCATAACTAAGAGTCTCCAGTAATAAATAAAATTTAGTGAAGTCCACGCCATAAGTTAGTCATTTGATCATCTTGATCGTAAATGAAAATATATTATCTTAAATAATGTAATCCATGTCGTAGGACCATCACTTGATCATGTTGATCGTAAATGAAATTATCTGAGCAAAAATAATGAAATGTATGTCATTGGACCATCACATGGTAATCCTGATTGTAAACGAAAATACCCGATCATAAATTAGAAAAATCATTCCATAATACAATAAGAATACCGCTTAGCCATTTTGTTATGATGGGAAAATACCAAGCCATAAAGAAAATCCATGAAATCCCGGTTTTGGTCCTCAATAAGTGCCCAACACCCCTTACTTAGATCGGGAATAATCCCACATAGACAGATGCAGTACCTTGGCTTAGGTGGACTTTTGAGGGTCACGGAGAAGGCGGATGTCTTTTCACGGATCTCAATAAGCATCCAATATCGCCCTCACTTCTGGGTCTCAACGAGCACCCAACAATCACGGGCTTCAACTAGTGCCCCACTTAACATCACACCTCTGGTCTCAACAAGCACTCGTGGACCTCAAGTAGCGCCCTAATTATTCTAATATGATCGGGTCTCAAGTAACGCCCATCACGTTTACCTTTTGGGTATAAACTTGCACTCGGGGTCAACACACTTTCACACCGGTTTAAACTTGAACCCGGGGTCAACATACTTTCCCTCCGGTTAAACTTGCACCCGGGGTCATCACACTTTCATACCGGTTTAAACTTGAACCCGGGGTCAACACACTTTCCCTCCGGTATAAACTTTTACCCGGGTTCATCACACACTTTCCCACCAGTATAAACTTGCACCCGGGTTCATCACACTTTCCCTCCGGTATAAACTTGCACCCGGGGTCAACACACTCTCGCCGCCAGTATAAACTTGCACCCGGGGTCATCAAACTCTCGCCGTCGGCATAAACTTGCACCAGGGGCCATCACACTCTCGCCGCCGGTATAAACTTGCACCCGGGGCCAGCAAACTTTCGCCACAGGTTTAAACTTGCTCCCGTGGCCATCACACTCTCGCCGCCGGTATAAACTTGCACCCGGGGCAACCACACTTTCGCCACCGGTTAAAACTTGCACCCGGGGTAATCACACTCTCGCCGTCGGTATTAACTTGCACCCGGGGCCACTGCGGAAATCTACCATCCTCCGACCCTCGCCGGCGTGTCATGGAGGAGTCGGGTCAAAGAGGCACCCTATTTGCCACGGAAACATGCTCGGTATGTGGCCAGCTATCAAACAATCGGGCCCTTTGACATACTCCAACAGTATACATGTATAGACGATTCTACTGCAGCCAGAGACTCTTCAGTTTTAAAAAAAATATTTTGACCTAGTATCCGATCTAACGAGTTTGAGATTAATCGACTATAAGACAGGCGGTACAATGCATTTCTAATCTATCCTAAATTATTTAGTTTACATCCTCCATCATACTAAAATTCAATGAAACTCACTCCAATCTTACCAGTCCCCTAGTCGATTGATCTAGTGTCGTTAGAAAGGATACAAAAATTTAGAATATTTTAAAAGAAGGGGAGTTTTTTTAAAAAAATAGATTGAAGAGTCACGTCTATACACAATTCTTGCACAAATTGGAAAGATGTCAAGTCTGTGGCAGCTCCTCTCCGCTCGTATTCGCCATCTCATACATTCATTTTCTTACCACTGTTGTAATCCGATACGAAATATCTCATTCAAAGTACAATTTGCCAACATGTTTACTCATCTCAACTTTATTGATAGTGAGGGGAATTAATATTTCGATCCCACATATTCCGATAGGCAAATTGTTGACACCGATTCAATTTCCGATACATAGGAAATAATAAGTGCAAGAGATAAATGAATTCCTTGAATACATAGGCACGATGTCGTGATAATCCAGAAAATGTAGGAAAAATTCTCATAACAATAGATTTCACTCCCTTCAATAAGTTTTCAAGTGAAATAAACTCAAAATTCCTTGTATTTATTTCATCACTATTACTCGTTAATGGATTACAATCATAATATTATCACTTCAATTAAAAACTCTCATAACATCCTCATGTCCTTCCATATTGACCAGATGTTTGTAATCATAAGTCCCCAGTGTTTATTGGTGATATTACGACATCATATCTGAATTCTTTAGAACGTTTCCCTAAAAAAAACTAATTAATCGGTCTCTCCTTACCAGTGAATATCCTGCATATACCATCATTTTCGTAAAATTCACACTCCAATGATCTTAGTTCTCCTTTCCGAATAGAACTAATGTAATTGTATCAAGATTCGGCCATTGGTAGTTTTCTACTAACATAATTTACTGGTCGATGCTATTTGTCATTGTGTCTAACCAATTCAGTTTTCTCAAAACTTCTCTTGATAATACAAACTATAAAACCAACGGCTCCCCAGGAAAATGTGGCGACATAAACGATTCTTTACTCAAATACTCCATCAAACTTTCACAAGTCGATCGACATTAGACAATATTAATTTCTATTTATCTTGCAGACACATAAGACCAAGAACATCCTTCCCCTTTCTCACAAACGCTCATCTAGGAGGGTTGAACATAATTCGATACTTTCGTAAGATACTAAAACATTTGTTCATATGATGAACATGATTTCCGCATTGTCGACTCTTTGTCTGCATTCCTTGATGTAGACTTCCAAGCATTCATCGATCGTATCCTTAAATATGAATCCACCTAGGTTGATACGTGGTTCCCTCATTCTTCAAAACAACAGGAATAATTAAGAAACTCAAAATCGCACATCACTATTATTATGCCAACTCTCCAGCTATTATTAAACTTTGGGACAACCGATGGATTCATGATCCAATATACGTATTTTACAGGCTCGATGAATCATGCCTACAACAAACTTCCGACATGTTCATCAATTGGATTTTATTTTTCAGGGGAGAACTTCCGCTTCTTCTAATGAACTCATTTTCAATCTATGGTGGCATTTCCTTTTCAAACTGCTTTAATAACCACATGCTTCATCTGCTTATCGTTCGTTTTCTTTATACTTCCGAGAAGACCTCATCATTTGAATAAACTCTTGTTTTCTGATAAGACTTCTACTATCTAAACTAATTTCTTCGCACTAGAGCCCTCTATACCGATTTGGCACATGATATTACAGCAAGAATGTGATAACTCCGGGTTCCCTTTCATCTTTCCGATACATGATGGGATAGGAAACTTCATCATCAAATGAGGCTTGGATACAATCGGTACGAACAAATATAAAGCAATACTTTAGAATATCATTATAAGGGATGATAAGAAGATCCACCACTATGAATACCACCATTAAATTCCTCGATATTTTTTTATCTCCCAAAGATATTAAGAGAAAATAGATCATTTGGGAGCAACAACTGTTCTTAAATGCGACTAATATAAAATGTAATGGCCGGAACTTAATAGTTCAACTCAATAATGTCGTAGGTGAATTAAGAAGGCGAGTCCCATAAATATATATGATCTAGTCTAAAAATATTTTGGGTATTTATTTTTAAATCAGTCAATTTATAATTTACTCGAAATTAGATTGTTTGTGGGACACGAGCGATATACGAGGTNTGGGCCCAACCTCGTATATCGCTCGTGTCCCACAAACAATCTAATTTCGAGTAAATTATAAATTGACTGATCTAAAAATAAATACCCAAAATATTTTTAGACTAGATCAATATATTTCCGGAATAATACTATTCCAAACGATCATTAAAATAAATTTGAAGAAGGGGAGTTCCATACAAATAAATTTCCGAACAAAAACCATTTTGGGCAATTAAAATATATAAATTCGATGTCTCCTTCATGATATATAACTCCAAATAAGTATTGTTGATAAATAACTCTATAAAGGAATTTAGAATGATCAACTAATCACCAATGGCAGACACGATGATGTTATGACTAATATTAATAACCAACTGCTACAATTCCTCATGAATATTATTCCGGATGAATACCATTCCGGATAATTAAGACTATTCTGAATGCATACAATTTCGGATGATTAAGAAAAACAATTAGATACCTCATTCACTTTATGATCATTGTTTTCAATAATTTGACCATTAGATCGAGTTAAATCCAATTACCTTAGTCTAATAATGTTCTTTAACTTCAAATTCTCAAACATGATTCCAAGGGTTGCGAAACTCTTCATTGGTTTTAGTTGTAACAGCCATTATGTTAAATGTATGGTACCTCATTAAAATATATCCATATGATCCAAATAGGGAGCATTTATTGATGAATACATGTGTAATTTCTCAAACAACATGGATATTAGGGTGACGTGACTACTTCAAGAAATGATTGAATCTCCTTGAATGATGTGCAAAAGACTCGGATAGTTCGTATTACCATTAAGGATGTCTTAACCTTCGCTAGACTCTGAGTATCGAAACTTAAACCACTGGAGCCATGGATAACATGTCTAAAACATATAAAGAACTCAATAAAATTTATTGATAGAATTCTATAGAGAAAAAGAATATTCCGTGATATCAGTTTCTTCTAATTGATAGCCAGATAAATATGCTCTTATCTGAAAACCGAAAAATTCTTTATCATAGTCTTTGATAATGATATATTGCGCTCTTTCAAATATTCTTTAATCATGAACAAACTGAATACATACAAAGGCAAGCTTTTGCATGTTCTTTCGAATTCAAAATATTTTGATAAACACCAAGGAAGTAGATAGCTAATAGATTCCCTCTCGGATGAATTCCCCTTCCGAGAAGGCTAAGTAATAATTTCGGCGACCGGGGGTTCTTTCGAAAGTATTGATTGAGTCCCCAGTAATACATCGCCCTCGTGTCATCCATACGGCAATTTTCTGACTATTCTGATCATAAATAAAAACGTCAATTCTAACACTTACGTACCTCGGAGGAGACAAATAATTTTACTTCATATATCGTTTTGTAATATTTTCTATGAGTTTCCACCAACTTAGGATGATAATACATACGAGTCCCCTATTAAATCATTCTGAAGATACCATAAAGAATATCAACATGAAGAGATTAGCATATTATCATAAAATCTGCATTATCTCAATCCATCTTTTTGGATTATATAATTTAAAATTTGAAATAAATAAGATCAATCAATCTGCACTTTTCGCAATGAAGACCGTTCAGAACATTAAATAATCTGTCTTGATCAATATGTATAAATATCAAACCGATCCAATAGTAAATAATTAAATCCATAGAAGAATTCTTAGATAACGGATTCTGAAAAATCGGAAGAAACATTGTTATATTTCCACCGATAATACGAACATTGAAATCATGACAGAAACTGATCTCCACCATTGGGAACGCAGAAATATGTATCATTAAAAATACACGTAAATTTCAGAATAATCCAACGGTGAAATAAAACACATTATATATAATACCACATTTCAGTATATCAGAAAACGCATATTGAAACTTTGAAATTTCGTCGTGAATTTAAAACCGAAAGAGCATTGAAAATCGATCTCACTGTCTAGAACATTAACCAGTACGTCTAGACTAATATAAATTAAATTCAGAAACATCCAACGGTCCAATTATGCAAACTGAATAGAATACCCGAACATCGCATTACTATAGGATTAGAAATAACAACCATATGTTCGGATAGTAAACTGAAATCCGAAATAACCATTAAAACTGATAATCAGAAGACCTAAATATATGTATTAAACCATGCTAAAAAATTTCAGAACGATCCGATGGTACAACTATGAGAATCCAATCAAAAAACCGAATTCCGTATACTTGAAAAATCAGAAACAATCCCTTCTAAACCAATGTTAGTTTTGACATCCATATGACAATAAAAATAGATCTATACCATTCAGAATGGAGAATAATATTTTTTTAGCAGTATACAAAAATTGCAGACCGATCTAACGGTTCAATATTTAGAAACACATTGAATACCAAAGCAGCAATGAATCCAAAATATATTCGCGTTTTCCATCCAAAACTCCGATAAAAACTCAATGGGATTAAAAACGTCCCCACAGACGGCGCCAATGTTATCACCGCTAAAAATGAGTAATAACAAAATTTAGACCCATTTTGATCGGTAGGGATCAAATGAAATTTAATAAGTGAATAAGAATAAAAAAGACACGATTTTTGTAGATGGAAAACATTTCTATAAAAGAAAGAATAAAAAACCACCTCGGCCGTAGCCTTAGAATCCAATATAAACATCAAGTATACAGATTTACAACAATAGAAGAAGATGTAGAAATCAAAAGGAAAAATATCATCTTTCGGTGGCCATAGTCGTAGGTTTCTTGGCCGGAAAAAAGAAATGAATGGCGGCCTCCTTTAGGTTATCAATAATACCCTCCATTAGGTCATCAATCCAAATTCTCCTCTTTAACACTTTAATCATATTTATATAGGTGATTTGTCCAGTCCAATTATAACTCACTAGGCCTACCAATAATGGAGTTCAATAAATAATGACCCATTAATATCTAAATTAGGCACAATGGTCCAGTAAATAAGTAACTCGATCCAAATAACACGATAAACTATAAACAATGTCAATCATCAAAATATCTCGATCTGCTTCATTTCTCGACTTGGGAATGACTATATAGAAATATATGTGTTCTCCAATAATAAATTTCTCTGGGTAATATCATATACGAATTTGTATTTTGATACGAAGGGATGGGATGTACGGGTGTATGTATGGATATGACGTATAAGAGAATGAGACACACCGTAAAAAACTGTAACAAATCATTTAATATTGTTTACATTTCCCTTTTATAAACCAATTCAAACAACTTCTCAGTTCCAATTTGGGATAATTGTCCATATTTCGACATACTCTCCTCAAGTCAAACTACTTGAAAAATTTGAGTTAACAATTCAAATAGGTGGATTATTAGCGGATCAATTTCATTAAATCAGACTAACTCTCGATAAAGTCACTCAAGATTATCCAAATCTTCTCCGATGCTATGTTAAATTTATATAGTTGAGTCACTTTTTATGTGGATAGTATGCTTGAATATAATGTATAAGAGAATGATACTACATCGTAAAAGATTTGAACATATCATTTACTTTAATCTACATTTCATCTTATAACTAATTCAATCAACATCTAAATTTCAAATGTGGGTCAATCCCTTCATTATTTCAAGAGTTATATATATTATTTTCGGATAATTTGTGTCAAAATTCATATATAAAAAATCAAAATCGCTTCCTTTGTCTAAGCGCTATTTTGTAATTGGATCCAATATCGTTCTCAAAACAAATTCCATGTTCGATCAATTTTCAGAGTCAAATCAATTGAACTTGAAATTTGATTATTTATATATTAATTTTAAATAATATTAATTATAATATCGGATTTATACTTGTACGGCAGTTAACTTAACACTCTATGCATTGTATGTAATTGCAACGTTTCACGTGTCTCGGCCAGAACCAATTTTCTCTTTTTTATATAATAAAAATAATTAAATTTACGTGTCAACTAATAATACGACAAAAATAATTTGAACCGGTCAGCACAAGTCAGTCTCATACGTGGGCCTAACCATGTGATTCCACGTGTCATGTAAATTCATTTATTTGCCGCGTCCACCCCATCACCCAGCAAGCACACCCTCAGATATTTAGAGCAGGGAAATAGATATCCTCGACATTACCACGTGGCACGTCTCTGTAATAAACCCATTGAGAAAATGACACGTTTCCTTTTCCTGAGCTAATCATGATTTGACACGTACACTGTTTTGTAACTTAATTTAATTACTATTACCTGTATAAAACTCTTAACTGGGGCGGTTGAGTGGAAAATGAGTCGCCGGAGAAGAAGATGGGAGAGAGTTGTCAAATTTCGAACCGGATTCGGATGAGCGAGGAGGTTAATTCAGGAATTTTTAACGAGCGGGTTCTGGTTTTGGTCTTAGAGTTCATGAATTGGGATATCGGAACTCTGTGTCGGCTGTCGGCGGTGAACTGTAAGCTACGAGCTCTAGCGAAGAGAATTCTATGGCGGGAACTCTGCCGCCACCGAGCACCGAGGATGGTCTCAACTTTAACGGAGGATAGCCGTATAATAGGAGGATGGCCGGCTTTAGCTAAGCTTCTATTCTACTGCGGCGGATGTGTATCGACGCGCCACTTCGGTCCTAGTCGTCCCTCGCTGGGACACTTCGCGAAATTGTCTAGGTTTTCGAAAACCTCCGGGAGGAGTTTTCTAGCGAAGAAATGTCACGGCGATGTATTGTTCGTGACAGATCCATGTGAGCATTCGACGGGGGACGAGGGGTACGACGTCGGAATATACAGAGGGGTATTTCGGTCATTCCAAAAGTCACGCACAAGAGACTGTTTGATTAGACGGCGTGTAGAATTCGAAGCGCAGCTTCGCTGCCCTTACTGCGGCGCACGAGTCTGGAGCATGACGGCGGCGCGACTGATTGTTACAATTACAACACGTTGATGAAGGCAGCAAGCTATCACAACCACCAGGCGTAATTCAAGGGGTGGTTGATACCAAATCCAAAGACGTGAAGGAATGAAATAGGCAGTTAGATGTTATCATTAGTTTAGGTGAAAATTGTAGATATATATGTGAGGGATGAACACATGTAAACTCAGTTCTTTTATTCAAAGGAATTCAAAACATAACATCAGTCTGCTAACTACGATTACAATTCTTCTTCCTCCCAGATTCTTACATGGTATCGGAGCTTTGTTAGCTCATACTCACAATTAAAGAACATGGCAGGAAACGAACTTCTGGGAGACAAGAAAGATAAGGTACTTAGCACTGCTAACTCGTATGATCCGCTGCGAATAGGAGGAAACGATCACCCAGGCCAAATCATCATAACATCACTACTCAATGGGACGAACTACCGATCATGGCGTCAAGCCATGGAGCTGGCCCTGGAAGGACGGATGAAGCTTGGCTTCGTAACAGGGGCTGTGACTGCTCCTGATAACAATACAAATGAACACCTCATGTGGAGATCAGTCGACTCCATCGTGAGGTCCTGGATTCTGAACTCCATGGTAAATGAAATCTCTGAGTCATTCGTGTATGCAACGGATGCTCACAGTCTCTGGATAGAAGTGGAAGAGCGCTTTGCTGAAGCAAACGNCAGGGCCCGAAGCGTGGAACGCGTGAGCCTGTAACTGTTTTGTAACCGTTCGGACCGAACCGCGGAGCCAGCTGGCAGATAACGCTTATTTTTATTAAGGTTATCTTCGGTCCTCCGTGTTGAACATCGGGCCGGTCTTCTTAAAGGTGTAATTGGGCTGTGAGAATTCGTTTTGATTATTTAAATTGGCCCAACAGTTATCGGGCCTCACCCATTACAGGGTACCCGGTCCTAGAGTTCTCATCAAAAATCAATGAATATTGTAAATATATATCATACATAAGATAAGGTCATAAAAATTCAGGTGTGATGGCATGTGGTGATGTGTGATGATCTTAATTTATAAATATGTGGTAAAATTGTGTTATCTTGATGTGATTGTAAAAATAATAATATATTTATATATATATATTATAATAAATATAATTATATTATAATTATTAAAGTAAGATTAAATCGCTATGATGCCACAATTAGTTGAACATCGTGATGAAATCGTGATTTTTAGCGATGAACGCACCGCAATTTCGCTTGTGTTCTGTTTGCGTTAAAAGAATCATGATTTGAAGATTTCAATGCACCCCACCGCTATTCAATGTTTTCATACAAGTTCCGAATTCCGTTCCGATCCAAACCAATATATCTGATACAGTCGGTGCGAATTTAAAACATAATGTTTTTTAAATTTTTTGGATCGGATTTGAAAAATTCAATTTTCTACCCGAAAACTCGATAACGATCAAAATAAGGATGTCTTACCATGATAGCCACTTTATAATTGATAATCAAATAAACTCATTAATTGTATTTGGGCTCGGTCCAACTTCTATTATTAATGTATTTGGGCCCAACTCAATTTCAACAACTTGAGCTGGAATAGTTTTTGCGACATATAGTGGTTGTTTAGTTTTGTTAGGAAAGGAAGTCGGGTGTTAATCGAAGGGCTCGATAGTGAAAGATCTATCGGGGGAAATCTAACATGAAGCGGTGATGTTGATCGACTTGATTGGTCTCGTTGACCGATCAAGGATACCGATCGGACGATTGTGATTAATCTATTTGATAGCGGTCGCATTAGACTTGGATTGAGATTCGAGAGTATCGAGGGGAAATATCTATCCTTAATTGACACATGAAATATATGGAATAACATATTGAGATATATCTTATTGGATTCATATATGAAAGAAGATATTGAGATATATCTTTTTGGTTATATATATGGAAGAATATATGAAGATATATTATGCTTGTGATATATATGGAAGAATATATGAAAATATATTATGGAGATATATATGGAAGAATATATGCAAATATATCTTATCAACTATATATATGGAAGATATTGTCAAAGATATGGAAAACGAATATTGCAGAATATTCGGTAGAATATTTCATATATTAGATCATATTTTAGACTCTATAAATAAAGGTCTCATTATTACAATTGTAATTAATCAATCAATAGCGTAGCATATTGTATCTCTATTCTTCTTGTGATAGTGAATTCACGATCGATGTCTATCGATCACGTAGTTTTCAATGTTTTGAGTTTTCACGCTAAATCTTATGTCTTTTACCTTTCTTCATTTACATTCGGTTCTCATCGCATTAATTCGATCTGACCCCGGATAACGGGAATTCTTCTCTTCTCCAGGAAGGAGGGAATTTTCCCAACAGGTTTTACGATAACTACACCGTAATTTTATTTTCAACCACAAAACAATCTAGGCAATTACGGTGATCGTACCTGAATTTTTGACGATCATATGGCCATGCCCTGACAAGTATGACTAACCCACCGTGGTTTAGTAAATTTCACAATTACCCTTCAAAGTTAATTTAATTTCTTTAAAACCAAACCGTAACAAATTTTATTCTAATTTCACAAATATTACGTCAATTTTCTAAGTTGTTATGGATTTTCGTTTTTTTGTTTCTTCTTGAAGTTAGATAATTTGTTAAACATTCGTAAAGTTGATGTCAACCCCCGGGACGTTACCGCCCTCATTATTGGTAAAAAATTTTTATATATTTTAATTGAAATAAATATGTATTTATAAATTGTTTTACTATAGTCATAATTCATATTTCTGTACATCATTGTAAAACAAGTTATCAAAAATTAGATATATATATTAGTTTATTGTATATGTAATGAGCGTTTTAGTATTTATTTGATTTATATTTATCTATAACAAATATGTTAATATAAAGGTTAAAATAGACATTTTATATAATCACGGTAAGATCACCGCATTGTTTGCAAACAGTTTTCTAAAATCCGATCATAATTATCACGGCCATCTCAACGCACGGTACGATCACGACACCTCACCGTGATTTTGAAAATTTAAACCAAACAACTCCGTAATCCCAGTAGCATCGTATGGTTCCTAACTCGATGGGTTGCGACATCTAAGTAAGTTTATCTGTCATGTCTCGTTTTCTTTCAAATGGTACGATATTGTTTGTTTTGGATCAATATAAAATCATAGAATTCGCAACCATGATTCTTTATTTTCCTTATTATCAAGCAATTTTCTAGTCGATCACTCATCGGGACTAGCATGGTAACTTTCCAATAAAATTGTTGCTAAGAAAAAAAGTCATACTATTTTTTTTCACAAATATTCTAATTAAGTTGTGATTATTATAATCTATTTGTATAAGGTGATATTACATCCCGCATGTTATAATTTGGACCCATCGAGCAGCCTAATTTTCAATACATTGACCTATGTTTTAGGACAAATTGGTTGGATCATGCACATCCCTACCCTATCATCACTTATGAAAATGAACTACATGCAATGTTGAGTGGAACACCAAATTTCTGCATGGCGATCGACGGACTGCAGGTCACAGGCGATCGACAGACTGCAGGTGAGTGGCGATCGACAGACTACAGGACTGTGTTGATCGACGGGACTGTAAAGGTGATCGACGGGACTGCAGGCGATCGACGGGACTGCAGAGGCGATCGACGGACTGCATGTTGAGACAGGCGATCGACGGACTACAGGTCCAGGCAGACGATCGACAGACTGCAAGTTGACACACTGCAGGTCGACTCAGGATAGAAAATCTGCATGGTCGACAGCATGACGTTCTCACAAGTTCCAGCCTTAGAGCAGATGGAGACTTCGGTGGCAGTTACCCCATCGTCAGCCGAAGAAAGATACCGAGCTGGGATCAGAAGTAAAGGAAGATACCAACTAGTATTGGATGACCTAGATACCGACGGGGTCGGATGGTTTGATACCGATCGGTAGCCAGAAGGGGAAATGGGCATTAAACCTAAGCCCATTTCCAGGAGTGTATTTATACACAACCAGCCGCACTTAATGCGGCACCATAAGGATCATCATCACCAGAGGGAAAAACGCAGAGGGAGCACGGCAGAACAACAAAGGTTGAAAGGAGTTTTGCGGAGATAATCTTTATTGTTTATTGTTCGATATCAGTGTTTCAAGAACGGGATAGTTCTTGAACTGTATCTGTTGTTTATTTGGTGATAGTGGATTGACCGGTGTTGGTCCGTGGTTTTCTCCCGGTACTCGGGTTCCACGTAAAAGTTTTTGTGGGTCTATTCCATTCCGCCGTGTGTGTGCGTCTTAGTTCTAACGGAAAAGTAATTGGTAAAGAATCGGTAAAATCCATTTTAAGCTAACATGCAATTCGTTTGGCCTTATCTTTTACAATGTTGTTCGAAACTCTTATGAACTAGGTATCAATAGTTTGCTATTGAAGTGAATTTTGTTTGTTCGGTTTGGAATATACCGAATTGTTTTGTTTCACTTTCGATATATAACGAAAATATCCAATTTTCAGAAAGTAAATTTTAAAACATAATATTGCATTTAATTATAGATTTAAATGTAAATTTATTATTTTTAAATTAAATAAAACAATAAATTCGATCGTTAAATTATCGAAACTAAGTTTTGTTTACCTAACAGCGAAATAACAAAAATTTAAAACCAAATGCTCAATTAATTTTCAAAATTCAGTATTGATTCAATAAAAAAATTGATATTGGACTCATTATTCAGTTTTGACATAAGATGTCTACTAGATATGGTCATTAAATATTTATGATGTTTGCTTATAAGAAAGAAACGAGATATTTTACCAAACTATTCCGGGAAATTTGGCCGCAAAATCCTCATTTGGTTTACTTGACATGTCATCACAATCAATCAAAATCCCATTCTAAATTGATTATTAACACTTTTTTCCATGTTAATGGGTATGTTTGATTCTCAATGAAAAGTATCAAATTGTGAGTTTTTTAATGTACACAAAACATAATAAATTTGCAGTGCGATAATCACTAAAAAAACACGATTTCATAATAATTGTTAAAACCAGCTGTGATCAATGTTTTAAATTTCTAGTATATCGATCCGGTATATCGGAAATTTTGGGCGTACTGGCTTTGGTCGGTATTTTGCCAAAATACCGGCCGGTATGAGTTTTTTCCGGGTCGAGTCGGGTTTTGTTTTAAAAAAATAAAATATGAATATATTATAATTTAATTTATTTTAATATTCCGGTACATATTCGTTATACCGATCTAATGAGCTCGTCCGGTATATCGGCCGTTACCGGTTTTTAAAACATTGGATATGACTTGATTTTGGAAAAAAATAATTTACATTTAATTCTATTAATTATAATATAATTATATTTATTATTTTTATATATATAAGGGTATATTAATATATTTACATAAATAACAATAATAATATCATAATTTTACCAAATATATTTAAAAATTCACAATCATCGTATATCATCATATTTCACCACACCTAAATTTTAAAAATTTGAATTAAATAAACTCAATATATGTTTTAGTATTTATACCGGTGTTTTAAAAACATAATATTCCTATAAGAGATTTGATGGTTTTTAATTAAAAATTAGAAAACATACATATTAAGGTTTGTTACAAGATTATCGTTGTTATAAACAGAACGTTTTACAAAATAGTTATCATTTTTAACAATCTAATCGCTGTATCAAACCGTTTTTCTCTTAACGTTTTTTAGATTATATTTGCCGTTGACGTTTCTCTAGGATCTCTCAACTTGTATTTTGTGTATAGGTTATATTCTCCATGATATCATCTACAATTTATGAAATTGCGAGTATGACACCCGAAAATAACGAATATACAATAACCCTCAAATTTAAATAAAATGTGATGTTAACAACTCAAGTTACCATGAAATTTTCGTTAAAGTTTAAATATCCCTCCCTCCAACTTTCAAAATAATCTTATTTTGACCTTCAAATAATTCAAGATTTGTTAAATTGTTTATCCAAGTTTTCAAAAGTATGAATATTAGAGACATAAAAAATTATAAATTTGGCTTTTAAAATTAGAGAATTATGCAAAAATACAAAACATTTTGTTATCTTATTCACAGTTCTCCAACTTAATGATTAAATTTGTATAATTTTTTGAACTATATTGCATAATTTGTTATTTCATTTGTTTATTTATTAGAGCCAATTAATGAGAAACTAGTAGCTTAATTAACATAAAAGTATTAATTTATGCAATTTTCTTCTATATTTACATCTATTTTATTTGTGTGATAACTAAATTTGATTTATTATATCAAATAAAGTTATTCATAATGTAGTTCAAAAAAGAAAAAAAAGATTTTTTTTATTCAACACTCTTCAGAGAGTTTCTAAAGAAGACTTCTACTCAATCTCCTGTCCAACAAAATAAAATGAAATAAATATTGTCTACAAGTTTGTGTTGTGTGGTATACAATATTTTAAAAACCTTACCTATCGGTACCAGACAAATTTATTACATCGATGTACCGTATATATATTGGTTATGTCGGATATGTACCGGAAAAATAAAATAAATTAAATTATTCACTTAGAAAAAAAACACAATTATTCTCAATTTATATTATTTATAATTTGAAAAAATATGAATAAAAAAATTCTAAAAACTTCATATTTCCTTTTTCTAAATACAACAAATTTGATCTGTGTGATCGGAAATTTTTGATGTATCAGAAATTTAAAACATTGGGCATATATATAATATAAAATCAACTTATTTGATTACATATATTAAAAAGATACATAACCACTCTATTTTATTTAAATTATTGCAAAGAATATACTTTATTTGATCATATAATAGTTTTTTAGAATAACAGGATTTTATTCTAACATAATACATTTTTTGGTTCTATAGTTATTATTTAAATTTATTTTTATTGTAAATTACGTTATTCGTATAATTTTTATTGTAAATTACGTTATTGTAAATTTTGATTAAATTTTCATTAAGAAAAACAATAAAAATAACGTTAATTTATTTTTAACTAAATAGTGGAGTGAAGTTATTTATTAGGGGTTTCATGACGAGATGTTTTTCAAAGCAATACATTGCATTTTCCAATACCAACTCTACCGGAACCTACACCCGAAAACCGGTTGACAGTTAACGAACATGGCGGTATTCATACTTCATCATCATTGAAATCGGAGAAAACTCAGGTGATTTTCTCTCTTTGATACTGTCTCCATTGGAATGCCGCCAGTTGCCGCCTTTGTAGCGCACGGGAATCGGATACCCGTGAAGCCAATGGTTGTCCCTGCAGCGGTACAACAGCCGATGACGACTCCGCTTTCAGATGGTTACGCTAAGGAAGCGGTGATTGCCTGGTACAGAGGGGAGTTTGCGGCGGCGAACGCTGTCATTGATGCTCTGTGCAGTCATCTCTCGCAGATGGAGAGCGAAACGGCGGCGTACGAGAAATATTCCAGGCTATTCATCAGAGAAGGATTAACTGGATCCCAATTATTCAGATGCAAAAATATTGCTCGATCGCGAACGTCACTCTGGAGTTGAATAAGGTTGCTGATAAGAAGAGAGATTCTTTTGTGAATAAGTTCGCCAAACCGGCGAACGGCGCTCCTCCGGCATCTATCAATGAAGAGAAATTGAAAGAGAAGAGCTCAGATAGCTCCGCTTCCAGCCACGATACTGGCGGTGTTGAGGCGGCCGACGACGATTTGAAATCTGAAATCACAGACGCAGGTACACACCACGAACTATCTGCTCTGTTCCATTTCCAGTTTCAACTTTCAATTCACCTTCTCTTCTGCAACGAATCATTAAAAATATTATTAAACATTTTATTAACCAAGTTTTAGCTTTAGGGAAATGGCTTGATTTTCAAATTAATATTTCAATAATTTTACGGCGGATTCCGGAGAAAGAATCCCTTGAAAAGTATTATCATCAACCTCATCTACAAGGAGTCGTAGAATATTCCACAACTACGGCTCTGATTTTCCCTGTTTCACCAAGAAAAGGTTGCTAAATTTGACCTTCTTTGTTTAGAGTCTGATTTACCTTTAATGCTCCTACTTCAGCCTTAATTATGTTTTTAATTTCGATACTTGTTATTTCTGCTTGAGGTATTTACTAACTGAATGCCATTAATTTAAAGACAGGGCAGTAACTTTTAGGGGGAAAAAACTCCAGCGTAGTTCCTGGCTTCTAATGTAGATTGATGAGGGAATTATGTTGCATTATAGAAATGGATGGGAATAAAGAAGATTTATCTTCTAGTGCATAATTCTCAATCATTTTACTCACCCCATCTATCTCTATAATGCTTATTTGACTCGGGATGTTTATTTGTAGAAGAGTTTGGTGAAGAATAATGTATGTGAATGGAAAGCAATAGATTGTGCTTAGCCTTTATGCAATGGCGATGGTGCCTCCCGTGCATTTAACTAAAATATAGTTGAGTTTGATGCTATAAAAATAATATTTATTTTTCCAAGGAAGATGATGTAGAAAATCGAGATGGATATATTAATATTTATTATTGGATTAGTGGCCTCACGGCTGTGTCTTATCGCCATTGTTCTCTGTTGTTTGTTTTCCTTCACATATTGCTTATGGGATATTCGGATCAGTAGACTGGGAGTGGTGCTTTTTTTTTTCTATTTCCTCCTTTTGTCTGATTCAGCTTACCCGACAGAGAGTTTTGGTGAAATTATTATTACAGTAGACCCCTTGCCTATCTAGGAAAATTGTTAGTTTGTGATTGTAGTAATCTTATTCGAATTTGATTTGCTAAATAGGTCAATGTTGAGCAATATTTGGGTGTTACATTTTCTAGTTCTTTTAAGATCTAGTTGTGTGCTAGAATAAAGTTGAAACTTTTCTCCTTTTCAATGAATGGTTTAAATTTTTGAAGACTAGAACCAGGTGCTCTAGTGGCTAGATAAGGTTCTTATCATTTTATCAAACCATTTGTATCTTTCTTGAATGGTATTTGTCACTTGGGATGTTTTATTTATATATCAGATATTTGTATTCATTGGCTGTTGGGAATGAAAATAGTGGTGGTGGAACAAGTGCATAGAATAAAGGCTTTGTTGAATTAAAACAAAAGTTTGTGGTCCTTTGAAATGTGTAGTCAGTAAAGCTTCTAGAGTTTATTCTTCAGCAAAATTTGAATATTGAGTCGTTTTTATGAAATGTTCAGTCAATATTTATTACTTGCTAATTATTGATTTAAATGTAGGATCTCCAAAAGTGCTGGTCCTGAAGGAGCACATTGACATTTGTTCTAATCATGAGGATTGTAATGCACGCTGTGATCTGATCCATATGAAAAAAGGGTTCACGGCTAAAGAGTCCGTTAAAGGGCACATGGCAAGTCATTTTTCTCCCTTTTTCTTTTCCCAATTACACAAGGAGAATTATGGTGCTGTTAGAAATAACGTTTTACATATTGTTGTGTATTTTGCATTGATGGGGTGATTGGCTTGTAGGTGAATGTTGTTAGAGGTCTCAAATTGTTTGAAGGGATATTTACTAATGTTGAGCTTTCTAAACTAAGAGACTTTGCATATGAACTCAGAATTGCCGGTCAAAATGGTGAACTTTCAGGTGGAATTCTGATGATTTTTATGGTTAAACTTGTGTTTTAACTTAACAGCTAAAAGTTCTGGTATATTTCTACAAGGCGTTTGTTCTTCACTTTCATGTGATGTTACTATTTTGGTGCTCATGTTTCAGGGGACACATTTATTATGTACAATCAACAGAGTAAATGCAACAAGAGAGAGCTGATTCAGCTTGGGATTCCCATTTTCGGCAAGGCCCAATATGGTGATACAAACCAGACAGGTAGAAAGTTGCTCTTAGACAAATAAGCCATTCATGATCTTTAATCTTCCAATACACCTGCATATCTTGATCCCACTCACAAGGATTATGGGGTTTTTGGAATTGAATGATTACAAGTGTTGTTGAAATATGACAATTGTCCCACATCGTAAAAATAAGATGTAGTTTGGATTGGTCTATAAGAGGGATAATGATCTCTTCCTTCTTAGACGTTATATCCGAGAACCCTCCTCCCATGCATTGATTCGGTTCTAGAAATTTAATATGATAAAGAAGAGGGTTTGGAAAATCCCAAGTGACTTTGCCGGGGGTTAGTTCGACTTAATGAAATCGATCAGTTGATAATCCACCGATTTGTATTGTCAAGTTCAACTTGTCAGGTAGTCGCACTTGATGTATGTGTTGAAATATGACAATTGACCCACATCGAAATAAGATGTAGTTTGGATTGATTTATAATAGGGATTGTGGACTATAATAAATAATTTGTTCATGTCTTTTACGGTGTTGTCTCTTCCTTCTTATACGTTATAAGCACACTCCCCCATGAATTGACCCGACTCTTGAAATTTAACATGATATCATAGCGGGTTCAGAAAATCCTAAGTGACCTTGTTAGAGATAGTTCAACTTAATGAAATCAATCACTTAATAATTCACCAATTTATATTATCAATTCCAACTTTCTAGGTGGTTGCACTTGAGGGATGTATTAAAATAAAACAATCGTCCCGGATAGTTTGAATTGGTTTATAAGTGAGACAATACTAAATGACTTATTTAAGTTTAATAAATATTTGTACAGGTTATATTGAACCAATCCCATCCCTTCTCCAAAGTGTAATCCATCACTTGATCCAGTGGCGTTTGATCCCTGAAAAATGTAGACCAAATAGCTGCATTATCAACTTCTTCGATCAGGTAAAAATAGTTTCTAAAAATTATCATAATTTATGAACCAAAATACACCTTAATGTAATTGTACACTCACAGGGTGAATATTCACTGCCATTTCTAAAACCACCTCACCTCGATCAACCTCTCTCAACACTCGTCCTCTCCGAATCAATAATGGCTTTTGGCCGTGTCCTCGTCACTCATGGCAAAGAGGGAAATTACACTGGAACTCTAATGCTTTCACTTAAACAAGGGTACGTATTTTCGTTTACTGTTATGCGATCCGAACATTCATTTTATTTTCTCAGGTCCCTTTTAGTGATGAGAGGGAATAGTTGTGATACAGCAAGACATGCTATTTGTGCATCTTCAAATAAAAGGATAAGCATTACTTTCTTCAAAGTTAAAACACATCCTAACAGCCCTTCATCTACGACAATGTCGTTATGGAACACAAGTGTTCCAAATGTCGCCCCTTTCGTAATGATAACAAGTCGAGGAGGAGGAGGTACTGGTGTTTTCTTGCCATGGACAATGGTGGGATCACGAAGACATACGAAGCAAGTTCCTCCACGAGCTCAGAGGGCGCGCCTCGTCACACTTCCTTCTCGAGGTGAATCAGATTCGATTTCCGATACAGAAAGGGATGTAAGTTGAGATTACTATTTACACTATATGTATCATGCTTTACAGAACACATTTTGAATTATTATATATATATGTGCTGAGAATGAGCTTATAGAGGTCTGAAGTTTGTCAAAATTTCGGTTGTTCTGTTTTCTTTGCAATTTTGGATTATATTAATTTTACTTAAATTTTTATGAATGATTGTAAGATTATATTGATGATATTGTGAGTAACAATGTGTCGTTTGTAAATGAGTGTGATGGGATTTGAACCATAGTTTTTGAAACCCATTTGGATTCATCGGTCCGAACTGATGCTAATACCAATCTGATCCACTCCGAAAAATTATCTCATATCGGAATCACATTATGTTAATAAAACCGGTTCGATCTTGGTCTAAATGCTAAAAATTGATCAAACTTATTCGATCAACTAGAATTGTGTCTATTGGGCCTAAATTTGGTATATGTTCAATAAAATTGGTAAAAATCAACATTTGATATATTTGCAACTAAATTAATGAAAAATTGGGTTTTGAAATTGATGAGGACACCAAGACCCGGTACAACGAATCTGTGGAGACCCAAACTATTTTGGATCGGCCCATACAACGAGAGACGAACTTATGAGGACTAAAATCCATAACTTGATTGTAACCCAATTATCTAAGGAGACCCAAAGGCCCAAACTTTAGGGGGGCCCGAAGGACCAAGTAAATAACAAGACCAAAGGATAGGATGTCATCTGTCTTCCCAAACTTCGGGGAACGATCCTAAGGATCGGTCCTACGGTTATAAGTAGTTATTGAGTAGTGGGGACGTTACTCCACATTCAATGATGGCTTTAAGACATGTGGGTGTCGGTTACAGGCGAAAAACTACACGAACTACCGCATCTATAGATACGAGCTTTAAAGATTAGCTCGAGAAGGACCTTCTACGTGCGCTATATGGGCTCTTATTTTCTTTTCTCTCCGGTTGCGCATTTTGCTTTTAGCCTTTGTCATATTCTTTAGCCTTCGGTCTTTGTAATCTTCACTGTTTAATCAATCAATCGACTAAGAGCCATTTAAGTTCTTAGTCCTGTGGTTTTTTCTAATTTCTTACGGAGTTTTTCACGTTAAATTTCCGTGCCCTTCATTAATTTAAATTCATAATCAATTTCCACATTTTAAACAAATCAAAACCGCTTCGATTCAGCGTGAACTTGTTGACTGTTAATACCCGGTCTTTTAGACCATAACAAAAATTATTTTATTATTAAATAGTATATTCATAATATCAATATATATATATTTTTTAAATCATTTTGAACCGATCCGACCATCTGATTCTACCAATAGAAGAGATTTCCGATTTACCAATCCAATCAGGTTCAAAAACTAATATTCAAACAATATAATATGAGATAAAACAATAGAGAATGAGAACACACTCTAAACAAATGACACAAAAATTTAATATGAGAATACTCATTAATGTGTAAATACCATGTCTCCATTTGAGCTTGAGATATCTAATTTATAGACATTGTAGTTGGATCTAATTAGGGCATGCACAAGCAAATACAATTATAATATTTGTTCCATAATAATGATTTACCATAATCAAATCACTTCCAAAAATCTCATATTTAAGGGAATTTTCACAAGTAAAGTTAATTTAAAACATGTTTTCAAAAGTACTCAATTTTTAAATTCAATTCAAACTTTATTTCTTGCTTTATTTAATTATAACTTATTCACTTCTATGATAAACAAAACTTGATGGGTCTGTTTTAAAATTTTAAAAAGATAACTCTTCTCATTATGCAAAATTGATGATCGGTAGGCTCGTCAATACAATTATTTCATATATAAAAAAATAAAAATGCTTCTCATTGCACAAAATCTAAAAATCAATTATTTTGTATATAATTTTACATTATTTGGCCGGTAACTTGGCGAATTAACTACGTTTTGACTTACTTTATTAACATTTCTATGGTTTGTTGATGAATCATAATTACTTTATTCCAAAACTTTTCTAGAAGTCAATGTTCTGATAAATTACAATGATATGTTCTTGGCTATTTTACCACGATATATGACATGATATGATTCGAGATTTGTAATGCACAACTTTTTAGAAAATTTCAATAGATTCTTAAAAGATTCATAAATTTTTTTGTTATAATAATAATTATAGTTATATAATTTATAATTTTTTATGAGTTAAAATAATCATATTGTTCGTAAAATATACTTTAATCATTAACAAATAATTAAAATAAGATATAATAAAATTTTATCATAAAACTTAAAAGATTAAGATTTCGTTAAAATATATAAAATCAAAAAATTTTATAACCTGATAGTAGGTACGGGAACTTTTAGGAGTAAACATATAGAGATTAGACATCATTATGTTAGGAATCTAGTTGAAAATAAAACTGTCTGTTTGAAATTTGTGCCTTCGTGTGATCAAATTGCTGATATATTTACGAAACCTCTAGAATTTGCACAGTTTATTCAACTAAGAAATGCGTTAGGATTAATGTTGTGTCCATAAACTGCTGTAACTTCTCTCATTGTTTATCTGTTATGATGTATGCATGTGCTGTTTGATGCTTTGATTGAAAAAATTCTTGCAATTGCATGGTAACTGCAGTGTACTGTCTGATCTATGTATGGATTATATCTCAGTATGTGAACATCAAACCTAGCGTATCTTTACTGCTTTATGTAAGATTGTGTATGGTGTTTTATCTCTTTTGCCAAGAGTCATATCTGAAAGTGCATGTGCATTTTAGTATTAACCGCTTGTATTCCCGGGGCTTGGCGTACTCCCATTCGAGGAGCTTACGCATCTGGACTCAGGGGGAGCAATCCCTACCTGGAATTAGGCATGTCTTGTGATTGTTCATCCCTCCCCGATAATCCCTTTTCAAATTAAGGGGGAGTTCATCGTCCCTTTAAGTGTGTGTTAGATTGAAATCTAAGAGGATAGTAAATCTCGGGTGTTACAGGTACAAACTACAAATCGACAAATAGCAAGGGGGAGATTGTTATATTGTTATAAGGTAATGTTGGTATATTGCGATTATGAACTTGGACAGATCTCAAAAGGTCCATTATGAGTTTGGACTTAAACAATGGGCCTCCACGTGGAACAGTAAATCGGTTTAGCCCGCATTTATAAGCCTAGATCTGTGTGTGACGGTTGGCTTTCTCTCTGGCGTTTTTTAATCTCTCTTGCGCTTTTGAATCCTTCTTGTATTTGAATCCTTTTTGCGACTCTGTAATCCTTGAGTTCGTCTTGAACACACAAAGATCTTAACATCGTTTGTGTGTGAATGTATCTTTCTGGCTGTTCTACTTTGAACTTCGTGTTCTTGGTTGAACTTGTGAGATCTTCGAGATCTTGTGACCTAACTGCTGTTTTTGAAACAACACTCGACTTCTAGAACGTTTTTTGAACTTTCTAAGTGTATCTGCTGAACGAACAGTGAACGGTAAACTTGTATCATTTTTTCTTGACATCTACTAACGTATCTGTTGAGTTTCAGGTGCATAGTATACAGATCTGAAATAGATCTCCTTGGAACAACAAGTTCTAGTTGAACTCTGAGTTCTAGTGAATTTTTTACAGTTGTTTTCACAACTGTAGTGGTAACATCACTTTACGGTTAAAACTGCGGGTTTACCAGTGTGCTGTGAATTGTCCTGCTACATTTTATGTTCCTGTTGTTGTGAATATATATGAGTTTCTTTGTTTTAATTGAAACTGTAGGTTGGATAGTGGATTGCCGAAACGATCGTATCTTAGCTAAGATAACGTGATCGGATACCACTTTAAATTTGGGTGTTCTTTACTGATTACAACAAATTAGCTTAGATTAACTATTCAATTAATCAGATTAGGTTATAAGTCAATTTACATCAGATGGATCTCGGATCTATTAAGGATATCGATTGGACGATTGTGATGAGTCTATTTGATAGAGGTCGGATTAGACTTGGATCGGGATTCGAGAGTATCGAGGGGAAATATCTTTCCTTAATTGACGCATTAAATATATGAAATAAGATATGAAGATATATTATGGAGATATATATAGAAGAATATATGCAAATATATCTTGCTATATATATATATAGAAGATGCGGTCAAAGATATGAAAATAGAATATTGTAGAATATTCTGCAGAATATATCCTAGATTAGATCCTAGTTGGACTCTATAAATAGAGGCATCATGAAGGCAATTGTAATCAATCAATTCTATTCTTCTTGTGATAGTGAGTTCATGGCGGAGGTTTATCGGTCACGTGGTTTTCCCGATTTTGGGTTTCCAAGGTAAATCTTGTGTTTTTTACCTTTCTTCATTTACATTCGATTCTCATCATATTAATTTGATCCGACCCCGGATAACGGGAATTATTTTCTTCTCCTGTAAGGAGGGAATTTTTCCCAACACCTCCAAGATGTGTTTGTGTTTTGGAGAAGGTGATCCAAAATTAATTGAATACAAAGATGTTGACATGGCAGGAGATGTTGACTCGAGGAAGTCTACATCTGAATATTTGATTACGTTTTAAGGGGAACTGTTGCATGACAATCTAAACTCTAGAAGTGTGTAGCTCTTTCGATAATGGAGGCTGAGTTCATTGCAGTAACAGAAGCTTGCAAAGAGTTACTGTGGTTGAAGAAGTTCTTAAAAGAACTCGGTATTGATCAGCATAATTATCAGCTATCCTGCAATAGTCAAAGTGTGATTCATCTAGCGAAGAATGCTTCGTTTCACTCGAGATCCAAGCATATTGATGTAAGATATCGTTGGATTCACGAGGTGTTGGAGAAAAAACTGTTACGGCTTGAGAAGATCCACACTGAAGAGAATGGATCAGATATGATGACAAAAGTTTTGTCAAGATCCAACTTTGAGTACTGTCGAGATATAGTTGGATTGATGGATTCCTCCATGTGTCGGGAGAGGGAGAATTGATGGGTGGGTCCCTACACATGATATGGTGCCCATATGATGTGGGACCCACATGAAGAATATAAATAAAATTATATTTAAACTTGATCAATATTGGGTGGATATTTGGCTAACCACCAAGAGGATATTTAGGGAGAAATATATTCTCCCTACTCCTATAAATTGAGGGCACTTGAACCTCAATTGATCATCCCATACAAATCCAGCAATCTCAAGATCTCAATTGAGTATTCAAGAGAGGAAGAGAAAAAGATAGAGAAGAGATTCAAGAATAAAGTTTTTCTTCTTGAATTCGTGTTCTTGAAGGCTTTTAAGAAGTGTGTAATATTCAGGAATATTTCCTAAATATTCGGGGAATATCAAAATAGTTGAGGGATAGCCGTTGTGTTAGGTAAACACTGTTTTTTACCGCCTATATTGGTTTTCTACTCTAAATATTTATCTAAATTATATTCTCTCTATATCTCTGCTATTGATAATAGTGAAAGTTTCTTTGATGGGATCAGTGGACTAGCTATATTTTGGATAAACCACTTTAAATTTCGGTGTCTATTTATTTATCATATTTACATCGTCGATACATCGATTTCATAACTTTCGCTGTGCGCCCAACACTATCTAGTGTCCACTCCTCAAATAATCATACCCAACTCAAAAGAATGAGGATTAATAAGCAAATATCAATTTGACATATTCAATAAAGTTATATTTTTTATTTTTTATAGGAAAGAATATTTTTTTCACATGTGAATGGATAAAAATAGAATATATCTTTACAGTCAATTCAATGTAATCTGAACATGAGAAAAATACATTATAATTCATTTCACATCATGCTTTTTATTGCCTCCAATCAAAGAATAGAATCTTTTAACAATTAAATAATAATATTTTTCTTCATAAAACCAAATACTAATCATCCAAAATGAACAAACTCAATTCCAATTTGCTAAAGAATTTTAGCTCCACCATGAAGAAACCCCATGAATGGATCGATGTTCTTATCGAAGATGGTTCAGATACAAGTTCAGAGATTTTTGTCGAGTTCAAGCACAACAAGAAGGATTCGAGTTACAATGGAAACTTACCAAGAAGCATATATGATGCAACAATGATTAGAGTTGAGTTGAATGATCGAGAGAAGAGGCCGAGGCGATGGCTTCGAGTTCCCTCGAACATAAATGAGAAATCTGATGAGTATATTGAGAGAAGGAAGAAGGCGATGGCCAAACAATTACGCTTTTGAGATTCCTCATTTTATGATCTTCTAGTGTTGTGACGTATAGTCCTATTTCAAATAATAAATTATTTATGAATTATGATAATGTTGTAACTAAAATATATGTGATGTAATTACTAAATAAAGTATAATAGCTTTTCATAAATAAAGTATACTTGATTTTTGAATGTAAAATTTGAAACATTGCAAAAATATTTTAATGAAATACAAATTAATAAGTTTGTGGACACACAACTCTGACAACATATCAGGAGCATAGTTGCAGTCACGCTATGAACTAGATCATCAGTTTCAGTTATGTGATCACATCATATTCAAATTATGTTAAGAAGTGATGTATGGTTGAAAGTTGGAAATGTCGATGGATTGGTCGCGCTTTCTGTCCATTTCAGATACTAAGCGACTCATGACTTATGTTCATTGATTATTGGTGATGCGTAAGACAATGATTAAAGCAGGGGCCATGACTCTTATGCTTGTAAATTTAACTTGATTAGAACAAAAATCTGCAAATTATGTGGTTATATCTATGTGTTATGTTTCATGTTTATGTTATATTACTTGTTGCAAATTATATTGCTTGTTTGTTCTCATCACTCTCAAGAACACTCAATGTGATATTGTTATACATGTAGTGAATATGAGTAGTAGATTAGACATTGTCATGATCGAATCAAGATAATGGTGTTGCTTGGTTCGGCGGTTCACCGCCCGGTGCGGTGAACCCCGTCATTATTTCAACTTTGACCAAACATGTTAAAGAACTGCGTTCGTTTCACCGCAGTTTTCTGCAGTGAAACGGCAGTTCGTTTGAAGGAGTGGTGGCTGACCGTGGTTGTGTAATTAACTTTATACCCTCTGTTTAAAATGTTTTAAATTATGTTTTAAAATTCCAGCAACTTCCCTTCTAAGCAGCGGCGTCTTGCCTTCTTTGAAATCAAACGATACTTTCATTCCATGCTCATCGAAAGCATGTTAGTTTTTTTTTTTGGTGCTTTTCTGGGTTCGATATATTATGAGTGAGCATAGTTGCACAGTTGCGCTTCTACAAGATCCTGGAGCAACAGAAGGTGAAATAAAAAATAGGATTATGGTGTTTGATGTGGATATGAGTAGACTAAAATCCTATTAAATTATTTAGAAGATTCTGGTCTGTGTGGGTTCCCTTATTCAATTCAATGACTCCCTTTGTCATTTTGCTTTCTGTTTTATTCAATTCAGTGACTCTGTGGATTGTTGGATCAAATTGAAGTGAATTCTTTATTGATTTATTTATGTTTTTAATAAAGCTTGCCACATGAAGATAGAGTCCATTAATCCAAGTCAAAAGCAGAGCTATTCTGATACAGTTTTTAAAGATTTCTTTTACTGTTATCTTTTTATTTCATCGTCTAGTTGTTCAAATAACTCTTGCTCATTTCTCTGTTATATACAATTCAACACCATCATTTGTGAAATATGTGAACATACCAATTATCAGCCTGAATTATCAATGAAATATGTGAAATCTACTCATTTAACTATTATCATTTTAACTATATCTGCTCATTTTAACTTGAATTGGTATGAATTATCAGTGAAATCATACCAATTCAAGGCTCAAGGTTGTTGCTTCAGGATCTTAACAAAGATTACATAATTGGATTCTGTTGGTGATAATCTTATTTACTATTATTATGTTTGTTGAATTGAACGGATATAAACTCTAATTGTTTATGTTGGTGAGAGTTTTATCTGGTATTTATTCTTTTAATATATATACATATTGTTTATGTTTGTGTGTTTGATGGTAGTCCAATGGTGAATGAGAATGACAATACATCTCAAAATAAGCAGCCGGCTTATTGGGATAGACATTTAACTGAGGTGTTTGCTAAGTTATGTGCGGAAGAAACAATTAAAGGTAATAAACCTTTAACATATCTGAACAAGGTCGGTTGGGCACGGGTTGTTTCTGAATTTGGTCGTATTACTGGACGTAAATACCCAAGAGATAAATTGAAAAATCGATGGGATACATTGAAGAAAGATTGGGTTATATGGCTGAGGTTGAAACAAAAAGCTTCAGGGTTGGGGATGCATGATGATAGAAGGATTATTGACGACCCTCAGTGGTGGGAGGATGCAGAACGAGTAAGTTTCGTTATGTTTTTATTTATCTATCTAAACATTTAATGGTTTCTTAACAAATTCTCATTAATAGGACGATATCAAGTTTAAAAGATTTCGAGACTTTGGACCTGCTGGAGAGGATGACCAAAGAATCATGTTTGTAGATAATGTGACCATTGGAGAATATATGTTCACCCATCTGCGACAGAATCTGTTCCAAATTTTGATATAGATACCCAACCAACTGAAAATCAAAGTGATAATTGGGTTGACTTAGAAGATTTGAATGTGAATGAATCAAATGGTGATGGCCCACATGTAAATGTTGCCGAAAACTCTCCTATATTTGCCAAAAGTCAGAGTCGTCCATGTGCTCGATCCAATAATGTTGGTAAACGGAGAAGACTTGATAGTAATAAAGCGATACAAAGTCTTGCTACTTCAATGGATCGTATAGCTACTGCCGTCCCTGAATTTGAACAAGTTGGTAGGTGCATGCAATTTTTGAAAGCAATTCCGAGTGTGAAATTCGGCACACCTTTATTCTTTGGTGCTATTAGAAAATTTAGAGATGGGTTCAATAGAGCTATATTATTATCGTTGGATACATCAGAACAGTGGTTAGAGTGGTTGCAGGCAAAGCTCAACGGTGAAATGTGATCTATGTTAAAGTGATCATAGACTTTTTTTTTATTTGTTTTGATGAAATGTGAAAACACAAGTTGTATTGATGTTTTTCTTATGACTTTGCATTAGATCTATGAATATTTGAGATTCTAATATATTTGATTTTTCTTTCTAGTGTGTATTGACTGATTCTAACGATGCCGGCATGGAAATATTTGAGAAAAAAAGAAAAACAAAAACTCAAAGGCAAAGTGGTTGTAGTTGTTGGAGCGATTGCATTCGATGCTGGGATTCACTCAAAATTTGCAAGGACAAGTATTAGGACACCACAAAACAATAGAGATTATAGTGGTTCGGAATGGTTTAAACATATTCTTGATGGTCACCCGGATGAATGTTATCATAATTTTAGAATGAGGTCTGACGCTTTCAACAAATTATGTATTTTGCTAAGTGATTGCTATGGCCTCCAAGCGATGGGGACATGCTCGTTGCATGAACAATTGGCTACTTTCATGCTTATTGTTGGTATCGGGGTGCCAAGAAGAGGCCCTGTGAAGACAGATATGCAACGTTAGACTTATACAATCCAACGTTCGTTCAAAGCCACACTTCATGCATGTGTTGAAATGTCACGCGATTGAATAAAACAATTTAGTGATCCAATGGAGACGATGCCAGGTGTGGCACCTGAGACTCGACATTGGCCTTTTTTCAAGGTAACATTTTCATAATATTTTAATAACATTTGTTTAAATTCTTGTCGATATTATTTTATTTTGTATTTTATAGGACTGTATTGGGTGCATCGATGGGACTCACATCAAAGCCCATGTGCCAACAGATAAGCGGAGGCCTTGGACAGGACGTGACGGAAAGCCATCGCAAAATATAATGGTAATTTGTGACTTTCAGTACAACATTACGTACTGTTTAGCAGGTGCCGAAGGATCTCAACATGATTCAAGAATGCTAAGAGAAGCACTATCTAACGCACGCCGAAACTTTCCCATACAACCGAAAGGTGCTTATTCATTACGAATATTTTATGGATTTAAGTTACTAATATTATTTGGATGTTTGGCACAGGAAAATATTATTTAGTCGACTGTGGATATCCTAACATGACTGGATTTCTAGCACCTTATCAAGGGATGCGGTATCATCTAGCCCAATTCAATGATAAGAGGTATAGGAGCAATGATGAATTATTCAATCACCAACACTCGGACTTACGATCTATAGTAGAGCGCACTATAGGAATGTGGAAGAATAAATTTTTCGGAGTTGCGAATATAAGACGAGGCACAAACATTCCTACTCAGGTAGCGCTAGTTCCGGCAACAATGGCTATTCATAATTTCATTCGAAATGTGGACAAAGAGGATCCAGACTTTGTAGAGATGGAACACGATCGGAATAGGGAAGCACAAATTCCCGTTGATCCACCGCATGTGGATGTTGAACTCATACACGATAACCACATGATTCGAGTTAGGAATGAAATATGTGATCACATTGCACTAGCGGGGATGGGAGAAAGTCGTCGATTTAGATAATTCACTTTTGTCAATGTTTGTTTTTTGATACTTTTGATCAATAACTTATTTTATTCTAGCAATTTCGTAAATAACGAATTTATCATAATTAAATTAAAAATATAATTGGTAAGTGATACACAATTAATTAAAAGTAAGGGCAAAACAGTCATTTTATTAAATCACGATCACTTCACCGCTGTTTCAAAAACAGTTTTTAAAAATTTTGATCGGTTCACCTCACAGCACGGTGCAGTTATCTCACCTCACCGCTATTTATCAAACGCTGTTCCAAACGTACCCAATGAGTGTTCTAGTTTAATTTGTAAGAACTCAGTTGGGAGTGTTAAAATTTGAATCACATTAACTAGAGAAGTGAGATTAATTAATTTTATAAGGATCTATAGTATTTTCATCGACTTGATCAAATTTTTTAAATGTATTTCATGCTTCCTTTAATCTCGATTGTTTAATAATATCAATCAAACTCTATAATTTTTTTTCGGCTAACATACCAATGAAGTGATCAAGTTTTGCAAGTTTATTGTTTAAATTTTCGTATACATTAAAAATCCAACTGAATTGGGTATAAAATTAGTTTAAATAAAAATGAATATCTTACTAGATGTAGATGTAGTTCTCATTCAACATGTTCCTTTACATGAAGACTTGTGCCTTTTGATTTGAAATTGCAGAGGAACAGTTTTTGTCATGACTTTTGGAGAAGTAAAACTAAAATCCTGAGACGTTAGATAAATAAACTCAGGATGCATATTTAAGAACACTAGAACTTCAGTGTTGCATCTCAATCTCATTCCATTTGGTGTAATGTAATAGCAGTCCATTCTCAAATAATCCCTTCTCAGAATAACCGTTCTCTTGAAACCCGAAGGTGTTTTCGGAATATTCGGCTTATCGATAACCCACGTTTGTTTAGTGTTCGGTTCGATTTCTTGTTCGTCATTGCAATATATGTTGTATTTGCTGATGCTGCAAGTAAATGGTTCCTCGATCATTTTTGTTCTGATTTCTTCGTACTCTTCTCGAGTTGGTATGCTTCTCCATTTGAAGCATTCATTGCATTGGACAGCCCACATGCTGGCTTCCGATTTCGGATTGCTTGAATTCTATAGAAAAGAAGTAGTCATAAGTATCTTGAAACAAAGCAAAACCGAACCGAACCAAACCGAACCGAGCATCGATAAAGAAAAACAGATGAATCTTGTGTCATGCAATCATAACTACTAAGAACTACATATATAAATCACACTAGTAGCAGCATAAGAGAAGTATAAAAGAAAATCGCAAGGACTACTCTGGTTCGAACTAAAACCGGCAACCGGGAATATCACTTAGTTCGGGAAAACAACAAATCCCAAGCTATTGTTAATCATATATTGACATCCCTGGCGAATAGCATACTTCGGAGGATGTACTGAATATAGAAATTCAAGATTCAATGGGTGTCGTGCATACTTCAGAGTGGCATTGTGAAGAAGGGGAAAGAGTGCTATATTTGCAAGCTGAAGAAGAGTCTTTATGGTTTGAAACAATCACCGAGACAGTGGCATAAGAAGTTTGAGTCTGTCATGGGGAAACAAGGCTACATGAAGACTACTTCAGATCATTGTCTATTTACAAAGAAGTTTTCTGAAGATGATTTTATCGTGCTATTGTTGTACGTGGACGACATTCTTATTGTTGGTCAAAACTGTTCGAGGATTGCTGACTTGAAGCAACAATTGAGTAAGTCTTTTGCGATGAAAGACTTGAGACCAACGGAGCAAATTCTTGTCATGAAGATCATGAGGGATAGAAATGCCAAGAAGTTATGGTTGTCACAGGAGAAGTATACTGAGAAATTACTTTGAAGATTCAACATTGACAAATCTAAAACGGTTAGTTGTCCTTTAGTTAATCACTTTAGATTGAGTTCTAGCCCTTCTACAGATAAAGAGAAGGATGAGATGGCTACGGTGCCATCTGCTTCAGCTGTTGGAAGCTTGATGTACACCATGACGTGTACGCGGCCAGACATTGCTCACTCTATTGGAGTTGTGAGTCGTTTTCTATCGAAACCGAGCAAAGAGCATTGGGCTGCAGTGAAGTGAATCCTTAGGTATCTACGTGGAACCCCCAAGATGTGTTTGTGTTTTGGAGAAGGTGATCCAATATTAGTTGTATACACAGATGCTGACATGGCATGAGATGTTGACTCGAGGAAGTCTACATCTGGATATCTGATTACGTTTTCAGGGGGAGCTGTTGCATGACAATCTAAATTCCAGAAGTATGTTGCTCTTTCGACAACGGAGGCAGAGTTCATTGCAGTAACAGAAGCTTGCAAAGAGTTATTGTAGTTGAAGAAGTTCTTAAAAGAACTCGGTATTGATCAACATAATTATCAGCTATTCTGCGATAGTCAAAGTGCGATTTATCTTGCGAAGAATGCTTCGTTTCACTCGAGATCCAAGCATATTGATGTGACATATTGTTGGATTCTCGAGGTGTTGGAGAAAAGATTGTTACGGCTTGAGAAGATCCGCTCTGAAGAGAATAGATCATATATGATGACAAAAGTTTTGTCGAGATTAAACTTTGAGTAGTGTCGAGATACAACTGGATTGGTGGATTCCTCCATATGTCGGGAGGGGGAGAATTGATGGGTGGGTCCCTCCACATGAAGAATATAAATAAAATTATATTCAGACTTGATCAATATTGGGTGGATATTTTATCTAACCACCAAGAGAATATTTAGGGAGAAAAATATTCTCCCTACTCCTATAAATTGAGGCCATTGAGCCTCAATTGATCATCCCAAACAAATCCAGCAATCTCAAGATCTCAATTGAGTATTAGGAAAAGAAAAAGAGAGAGAGAGAAGAGATTCAAGAAGAAAGTTGTTCTTCTTGAATTCGTGTTCTTGAAGGCTTTTAAGAAGTGTGTAATATTCAGGAATATTTCCTAAATATTCGGGGAATATCAAAATAGTTGAGAGATAGCCGTTGTGTTAGGTAAACACTGTTTTTTACCACCTATATTGGTTTTCTACTCTAAATATTTATCTAAATTATATTCTCTCTATATCTCTGCTATTGATAATAGTGAAAGTTTCTTTGATGGGATCAGTGGACTAGCTATATTTTGGATAAACCACTTTAAATTTCGGTGTCTATTTATTTATCATATTTACATCGTCGATACATCGATTTCATAACTTTCGCTGTGCGCCCAACACTATCTAGTGTCCACTCCTCAAATAATCATACCCAACTCAAAAGAATGAGGATTAATAAACAAATATCAATTTGACATATTCAATAAAGTTATATTTTTTATTTTTTATAGGAAAGAATATTTTTTTTCACATGTGAATGGATAAAAATAGAATATATCTTTACAGTCAATTCAATGTAATCTGAACATGAGAAAAATACATTATAATTCATTTCACATCATGCTTTTTATTGCCTCCAATCAAAGAATAGAATCTTTTAACAATTAAATAATATTTTTTTTTTCATAAAACCAAATACCAATCATCCAAAATGAACAAACTCAATTCCAATTTGCTAAAGAATTTTAGCTCCACCATGAAGAAATCCCATGAATCGATTGATGTTCTTATCGAAGATGGTTCAGATACAAGTTCAGAGATTTTTGTCGAGTTTAAGCACAACAAGAAGGATTCGAGTTACAATGGAAACTTCCCAAGAAGCATATATGATGCAACAATGATTAGAGTTGAGTTGAATGATCGAGAGAAGAGGCCGAGGCGATGGCTTCGAGTTCCCTTTTACATAAATGAGAAATCTGATGAGTATATTGAGAGAAGGAAGAAGGCGATGGCCGAACAATTACGCTTTTGAGATTCTTCATTTTATGATCTAGTCCAATTTCAAATAATAAATTAGTTATGAATTATGATAATGGTGTAACTAAAATATATGTGATGTAATTACTAAATAAAGTATAATAGCTTTTCATAAATAAAGTATACTTGATTTTTGAATGTAAAATTTGAAACATTGCAAAAATATTTTAATGAAATACAAATTAATAAGTTTGTGGACACAACTTGATAACATATCAGGAGCATAGTTTCAATCACGTTATTATCTATATCATCAGTTTCAGTTATGTGATCAGATCATATTCAAATTATGTTAAGAAGTGATGTATGGTTGAAAGTTGGAAATGTCGATGGATTGATTGCGCTTTCTGTCTATTTCTGATACTAGACGACTCATGACTTATGTTCATTTATTCTTGGTGATGCGTAAGACAATGATTAAAGTAGGGGGCATGACTCTTATGCTTGTAAATTTAACTTGATTAGAACAACAATCTGCAGATTATGTGGTTATATCTATATGTTATGTTTCATGTTTATGTTATGTTACTTGTTGCAGATTATATTGTTTGTTTGTTCTCATTATTCTCAAGAACACTCAATGTAATATTGTTATACATGTAGTGAAAATGAGTAGTAGATTAGACACTGTCGTGATCAAATCAAGATAATGAGTGTTCTAGTTTAATTTGTAAGAACTCAAGTGGGAGTGTTAAAATTTGAATCACATTAATTAGAGAAGTGAAATAAATTAATTTTATAAGGATCTATAGTATTTTCATCGACTTGATTAAATTTTTTAAATGTATGTCATGCTTCCTTTAATCTCGATTGTTTAATAATATCAATCAAACTCTATAATTTTTTTTCGGCAAACATACCAATGAAGTGATCAAGTTTTGCAAGTTTATTGTTTAAATTTTTGTATACATTAAAAATCCAACTGAATTGGGTATAAAATTAGTTTAAATAAAAATGAATATCTTACCAAATGTAGATGTAGTTCTCATTCAACATGTTCCTTCACATGAAGACTTGTGCCTTTTGATTTGAAATTGCTGAGGAACAGTTTTTGTCATGACTTTTGGAGAAGTAAAACTAAAATCCTGAGGCGTTAGATAATTAAACTCAGGATGCATATTTAAGAACACTGGAACTTCAGTGCTGCATCTCAATCTCATTCCATTTGGTGTAATGTAATAGCAGTCCATTCTCGAGTAATCCCTTCTCAGAATAACCGTTCTCTTGAAACCCGAAGGTGTTTTCGGAATATTCGGTTTATCGATAACCCACGTTTGCTTAGTGTTCGGTTCGATTTCTTGCTCATCATTGCAACATATGTTGTGTTTGCTGCTGCTGCAAGTAAATGGTTCCTCGATCAATTTTCTTCTTATTTCTTCGTACTCATCTCGAGTTGGTATGCTTCTCCATTTGAAGCATTCATTGCATTGGACAGCCCACATGCTGGCTTCCGATCTCGAATTTTTCGAATTCTGTAGAAAAGAACCAGTCAAAAAGTCGAGTCAATTTACGTGGGGAGTGTGCTCGGATATAACGTATAAGAGAGAGGAGACCATACTCTAAAGGACTTGAACAAGTCATTTACTGTGGTCCACATTCCCTCTTATAAAATAATCCAAACACAACTGTCAATTTTCGATGTGGGACAAATTATATTATTTCAACATACATATTGAAACACACCATAACCGAACCGAACCTAACCGAACGGAGCATTGAAAAAGAAAAACATATGAATCTTGTGTCAGGCAATCATAACTAATAAGAACTACAGATATAAATCACACTAGTAGCAGCATTAGAGAAGTATAAAAGAAAATCGCAAGGACTACTCTGGTTCGAACTAAAAACGGCAACCGGGAATATCACTTAGTTCGGGAAAACAACAAATCGCAAGCTGTTGTTAATCATATATTGACATCCCTGGCGAATAGCATACTTCGGGGGATGTACTGAATATAGACATTCAAGATTCAATGAGTGTCATGCATACTTCAGAGAGTGTCGTGCATAACCCTACTCGGCCCATAAGATAAGTGAATCACATTGAAAAGACAATTACTTATGATATCACATCTATTATAAATTAGAACATTTTTATTTATATAATCAATGTGATATAATATTTCAATACTCCCTCTTAAGTCACACTGGTTTTGGTTCGGTTCAAACTTGCAAACAAAAAATTGTCAAAAGTATACTCTCTAGACTAATGAAACACTTCAAAACATCAATTTTGACAAACCTTGCTAACATCTAGATTTGATAACATGACACAATTAGGTTAAAACAAGCAGTTTTGTGCTGCAAATAATTTTTGACATCCCTTTGCAATTCTAGAAGCCATTCTAAATATAGATTCCTTCCAAAAGATGCCCTAAAGAAGCAAGGTAATTTGTAGTCCAACAAAACACGATTCCAAGATAAAATCTCACAATTGGAACAAATATATTGAAGATTTTCAGAACTCTGACGAAATTCAACGTCATTGCCCATACTGTTTTCGATCTGCAAGACCAGAATCTTTTTAGCTAAGAAAAACCTAGAAAGGACACGAATTGGGGATAATCCTCCACAACAAAAATCAAAAGAAACGCCTAAATTCAGTCATCACCAAATCGAAGAGAACAAGCTGAAAAAACATCGAATTACGGCGAAAAACAAACAGATCAAAGAATATTATCAGGGAAAAACAAAAAACTTCGAGAATTTATCCGTTTTCTAGGCATTTACCTCAACCATGCGACGATCATCGTCAGTTGTTTTCTTCCTCTCCCGCTTCTTCTTCTTCTTCTTCTTCTCATTCCCCTTAGCCTTTTTCATCTGCGTCGCGTACATCTCCATATCTTCTGTTGTGCTACGTTCCACTGCTCCGGTGATCATCAGTGTCTTTACGAAAGATTCGACAATTACAGAACACAACACGAATCACCAGAAATTGATGCTTGCTTTTTGTTCTCCTTTCCTATTTATATACGCGTACTGCCGTGAATCGTTAACCCAAATTCCAACTGTTTTATGAAGCCCAACTATCAACAAAGACTTAATAGCCCACACCCTATCCAATTAAATATTTAATAATAAATTCATAATTTGTCAACTAAATATATAAAATATTATTTCATTTAAATGTTGATGCATTATTATAAATTTGTAACTACTCACTAAACATACTTTATAAGAAAAAATATTTTTTTCATATCAAACAAAAAAAGTTTTGTAAACATGTTCGATGATAAGATTGTTCAAACCTTAAACCCTAAATTTAACCATAGATTAGATGTCTTGGATTACATATATGAAATCTAGGTCACACGATTTGCTCGGATTCATGTAATCTCGTGCACCCGGTGCGCACTCGGTACGGGGTGCGTACTGGGTGCATAAAAATTTAAAAAATTTAAAAAAATATTTTTAAATTTATTCGTATGAAATTTTATACAATCCATCATATTAGTAATCGAAATGATTTAAAATATTATAAAATTATTGAGTAAATTATAAAAAAATAATATATTTATATTATTTTAATCAACAAATCCTTAATGCACTTTAATTGAATTCGTAAAAAATTAACGAATCTCGCACTTTCGCACCTTCAATCTCACACCCTTGTTGGTGCAATGTAGATGAAAATTAAATAAAAATCAAATTATTGAAATAATAATAAAATATATTTTTTAAAAAAATTATATTCATGGAATAAATTAAACTAACACTAATAAAAAAATTATTATTATAAATTTGGCTATTTATTAATTTGTAAATTTTTTATTTTATATTTTAATATATATTTTTATTAAATTATATTAATGTACATCAACATACTTATAATTAAAAATTTACGCACCCACACCTTCACATATCGCACATTGTATCATGTATCCACACCCTTGCTGATGAGATCCCCGGAACCCGTTACATCGGACATGATCAGGACCAAGCTTGATAATAGGAGCCCAAATAACATAAGCTGAATTTGGAGGCCTAGATCCAGCCCACATAAATGAGTGGCCCATCTAGGCCACGTGGCCCGATCGGCCATTCATAACGATCGGCCCGATAGGTAGGGCTCAGCTTCTCCCGTGCGCCAAGACCGATCGGTCCATACCTTACAGGCCCTACTTCGGTCCATCCATATTCCTCACATGCAACGACAACCTTCGACAGCCTTGTCATAAGCGTGGTCCGGCGAAGTCGTACGAGCCTCCCTTAGCCAGGGAATAGCCGGCTAGTAGCGCCGAAAGGTCTAGCGCCGTGCAGCTCTATGAAGCCATTCCCGGTAGCTGTTCCGCTTGACATTAGCCGACCTAGCCGCAAAGGACAAGCACAAAACGACACCCTACTGTACACAGTACAGTGAGAGTATAAAAAGGAAATTTGGGATGTGAATAAGAGATCTTCGGATTTCTTCTTCAAGCTTTCGTAGAGAGAACCTCCTATCGATATATTTTCGATAACTCTCTTTCCCTTTGTTGTCTAAAGAACAAACATGATCTTTGTGATTATTACTTTGTTTATTGAACCGACTAAGTGCGTTTTCTCTAGCCCTTAGTCAAGTGGTTTTTTCCTCAACTTTGAAGTTTTCCACTCTAAAACTGTCGTGCCCCTTTACATTTGGTTTATAATCGTTCTCTACATATCAAATAAATTATAACCGAGTTCGTCTTGCTACGAACCGGTCGACTGTTGACACCCCCGGTTTTTGAACAATAACAGTTTGGTGCCGTCCGTGGGGACGAGTTTCTAATCCCCATTTGAGGTCTTTACCCGGGATAGGATAATCAAAGGCATGGCAACTGGGACTTCGGCGAACGATAGTGATACGCTTCCCAGCAGTATTACAGCTTCAACGTTCTCTTTAGAGGACCTGGAAGCTGTTGTTAGGAAAGTTATATTGAAAGTTACGTCGGAGAGGAGTGGAACAGAACCACCGGCTATCACAAGCTCTCTTCCAGCAAACAGAGGGTACGAAAGCGACCCAGACGCGCCGAGCTCTGATGAAGAGGAGATTATCAGGCGCGGAGTGACAATGAGGAGGCCGAGATACCAATCTACTCCACCTCCTCCAATTAGAACTCCAACTCCCGTTCTTGGGACGGACCAGGAACAGATGCAGAGGAGCATCGACGAGCTTACCAGGGAGTTGGAAACCCTGCAAATGCAGAGGGATTGCGGGCCTAATATGGGTCGCAATCCTGGACTACTTGATCGGGTCATGGATGCCCCGATCAAGCGGAGCAAGGATGATGACTGGTTGTATAATCTACATATGGCCTAGACATCATCCCAACAATCTGGAGGCATCTCCTAGGTGTTGGGAGATTTGATACTCCCGTTTTACGAAGAGATCTGGGCGGCAGTCCCCGATCGATACTACCGTAACCCCGAAGGGTTACCAGTATTCCGAGGCGACAGTGATCCGATCGATCACGTCACGGATTTCGAGCTGAGGATGGGGACCGTTCGGGCCTCTGACTCATTGAAGTGTCGCATCTTCGCGGCAGGGTTGCAGGGCGATGCCCGGACCTGGTTCAAAAACTTTCCAGCTCGATCCATACAGTCGTATGGCGGATTCATCCTAGCTTTCTCGGAGCAGTTCGCTCCCAATGTAGGACCGCCTCGTAGCAGGCATGAACTATATGGCATGAAGTATATCCCGGCGAAGATGAGTCTCCGTTCTTTTATGGAGAAGTTCAACCGAACTGCTCGGGGTTTCAAGTTGGAGCTCCGAGATAAAATCGATATCTTGCAGCAGGTCTTGGGACTGTGTGTCCTTTCGGTCAGCCTTGTGAAGAGCCCACCGTCTACCTTGGGAAAGCTCCTTCAGAAAATAAACAAGTACATCAAGGTGGATGAAGCGCTGGGAGCGGGATATCGAAAGCCTAGCGGGAATTCTGATCCCGCAGGTGATCACAGGGTAGCTTACCCTAAGAGACAGCCGCGAGAAGTTGCGGCTGTGGCTGAAAATATCATCCCCCCGAAGAAGGAGGACAATCGGGTCTATTGCGAGTTGCATCACAACCGCAATCACCCGACATTGAAATGCCCTCTACTACGAGAGACAGTAGTGGCAATGAACAAGGAAAAGCCCGATCATGATGATCGTAGTGGCAAGCGGGCTGACTCTCCCCGAGCGGGCCATCAGGGTGACGATCGTCACAGGCCGAGGGGAAGAGACAATCGGGGTCAGCCCCGACACTACAACGACCGGGCGGGAGACTGAAGGTCCCCCCAACCCGAACAGGATAGAGGCCAGCACGGTCAAGAGAGCCGTGGCCAGGGCCGAAGGAGGAGATGGCGGGGCCGTGGCGGTAGGGCTCCGCGAAATGAAGGAGAAAGGAGGGATCAGCCAGCTCCCCACCTGCCGAAGTGGGCACCCAAACTCCCCCAAATGAGGAGGTGCCCAGAGAAAGAGAGGTTGCCGGAGACATTTATGTATCTCTGGCGGAATAAGGATTAACGAGTCGGTCAGGGACCGAAAAAGAGCAGTGAGTGAGGAGTTTCCCGAAAGCTCCGAATCTGTGGCGCTGGTCAAGTACGAATCGGCTGAGCGGTCCTCGACCTTTGAGGGCGATATCATCTTTACCGCAGCCGATCGAGAAGGGGTTACCGATCCGTGTGATGATCCCCTCATCATCACTGGAGTTATCGCCGACCGACAGGTCCATAGGATTCTGGTGGACACCGGGGCTTCATGCAATCTGATAAAACGTGAAGTGGCGGAGATGCTATTAGCCGCGGCTCATGATCTCCCTATCGCCAATATAACCCTCTAGTAGTTCGACCAGAGAAGTGTTATCCCGTGCGGGAAAATTCTTTTCCCAGTCACTCTAGGAGAACCGGGCAGTGACCGATCGGAAACCCTGGAGTTCATAGTCGTTGAAGTCGATCTGGCTTACAACACTATTATAGAACGGACCGGCCTCAGTAAGTTTGAGGTGGTCCCTTCTACGTACCATATGATGCTCAAGTTCCCCTCCACTCATGGAGTGATTTCTGTCAAGGGGAACCACAAAGTAGCAAGACAGTGCTACATGAGCTCGTGTCGAACCTTGGCACCAATCAAGAGAGCTCGGGTGGATTTGCTCGAAGAGCCCTTGCATCCGAGGCAAGCTATGGAACCCGTTGGGTTCAAGCTTATTAACTTGGTTGAGGATGACTCAATCAAGACTACTCGCATCGGGGCACATCTAGCCCCGACCTTCGAAGAAGAACTGGTCCGCTTGCTGAGAAGCAATGTGGGCATCTTCGCTTGGACCCCAGACAATGTGCCGGGGATTGACCGATCCGAGAGTGAGCATCGGATCAACACTGAGCCCGGAACCAAGCCTATTAGGCAAAAAATGAGACGCTATTCTTCTGAGAAGATTGAAATCATCCGGGTAGAGGTGAACAGGTTGTTGTGGTCGGGTTTCATCAAGGAGATTCACTACACTGAATGGGTTGCAAACCCGATGGTGGTCTCCAAGGCAGATGGGAAGTGGAGGATGTGCGTTGATTTTACCGACGTCAACAAGAGCTGTGAGTCGGACCCTTTCCCACTGCCACACATTGACCGATTAGTGGATGCTGTGGCTGGCAGCACCATGATGAGTACTATGGACGCTTACTCCGGGTACCATCGGATCTTCCTTGCTAAGGTAGATCAAAAGAAGTCATCATTCATGACAGAAGACGGCGTTTAATGCTACGAGGTTATGCCTTTCGGCTAAAAGAACGCCGGAGCAACATACCAAAGGCTGGTCAACAAGATCTTTAGGGATTTGATTGGCCATCTTATGGAAGTGTATGTTGATGATATGATTGTCAAGTCCATGAATGATGAAGATCATATTCCTTATTTGTCTCGTTGTTTCGAAGTATACCGTAAATATAAGCTCAAACTAAATCCAAACAAGTGTTGCTTCGGGATTCGAAGTGGCAAATTCATTGGATATTATGTTTCTGAGAAGGGCATCGAGGTTAATCCGGAGAAAGTCCAGACAATTATTGACATGCAAACTCCGAGAAACAAGCGAGAATTTCAGAGGCTAACTGGCTGATTGGCGGCGTTGAGCAGGTTTATTTCTAGGTCCACGGACCGGGCTCTCCCTTTTTTCAGGACATTAAGTAACGCCATCCATCTCGGCTGGACCGAAGAGTGCGATCGGGCATTTTCCGACTTGAAGACTTATTTGAGCACTTCTCCTGTAATGGTGAGCCCAACATGCCACGAACCCTTAGGGTTATATTTGGCCGTGTCAGAAGCTGTAGTCAGCGCAGCCCTGGTGACCATTGGGGATGACATTCACCGACCTGTCTACTACGTGAGCCATTCCCTGGTACCAGCTGAAACCAGATACACAACCTTGGAGAAATTCATGTTGGCCTTGCAGAAAGCTATATCTAAGCTTAAGCATTATTTCGAAGGCCGAAAGGTTTATGTGTATACTGATCAGCCTTTGAAGGCAGTTTTGAGTCATGCGGACTCCAGTGAAAGGTTGGCCAAGTAGAAGATCAAGATCAACTCCATGTAATTGGAATTTGTTCCCCGAAGGGCGATCAAAGCTCAAGTCCTCGCGGATTTCGTGGTCGAGATGACCCGATCGCTCATATTTCTAAACCAAGAGGACGACCGGTGGGTCATTCATGTTGACGGATCAACCTTCGGGGGAAAAGGAGCGGGCATCACCCTTACTACACTTCAAGGCGACGTTATCCACTCTGCGATCAAGTTCTTGTTTTCTGGAACGAATAACATGGTGGAATACGAGGCTATTTTGTCGGGGATGAACTTAGCCCAAAAGATGGGAGTTGAAAAAGTGCGAATGTTCTCAAACTCTAAATTGGTGGTGGAGCAATTCGCAGGACGATTCTAAACAACTGAGCCAACCATGAAGGTCTTGGAGATGGCAAAAAATTTACGTGAGTTCTCACTTGACCACGTGCCTAGAGAACAAAACAAGGTGGCCGACTCGTTAGCCAGACTGGCTACAGGCTTACCAGACGTTGGACCAGACACAGTATCGATCCATATTCAGGACCGACCTTCGGTTGAAATTTCAGTGACCGAACAGTCGTTTGAGGAGGTGGGAGCTTTTTGCCATGAACTCCAAGACTTAAAGATAAACGCCGTTGACTCACCAATAGATACTACATGGATGACCCATTTTATCAAGTACCTGACTAACGGCCATCTACCGGAAAATGCATCAGAGGCCAGGAAAATTGAAACCCGGGTGATGCGATATGTGTTGATTGACGGACACTTATTCAAGAAAAGCATTGAAGGACCGCTCTTGCGATGCTTATCCCCTATAGAGGCTGAGGCCGTCATGATTTATTTTCATGAAGGGATGTGCGGTATACATTCTGGCGCCCGATCGCTATATCATCGCGTTATTAGGGCCGTGTATTTCTGGCCAACGCTCCTTGAGGATGCTACAAAGTACACAAGACGCTGCGCTGCTTGCCAACACCATTCTCCAATTCCCCAATTGCCAGGGGCATCTTTGTCAATGACCCCACTTCCTTGTCCATTTGAAATATGGGGAATTGACATTTTAGGACCGTTTCCTCGATCGGTTCAGCATCGAAAGTTTTGCATTGTGGTTGTTGAATATTATACAAAGTGGATGGAGGCTGAAGACGTGGCTATTATTTCCGAAAAGGTTGTGAAGCACTTCCTGTGGAGGAACATCATAAGCCGCTTTGGAGTAACTCGAGCTTTTGTATCTGATAATGGACTTCAATTCCGCGGAAAAGCCGTTCGGGATCTTTGCGTCAAACTGGGTATCGCTCAACACTTCTCATTGGTGGCTCATCCCCAGACCAACGGATTGACGGAGGTGTCCATCAAAGTTATCTTGAAGGGATTAAAAACTAAATTTGAAGATTTTGGGGGAAAGTGGTCCGATCACATCTATGAGGTTTTATGGGCTTACCGCACTACTCCCCATTCAACAACCCAGGAATCTCCATTCTCTTTAGTATATGGGTCCGAAGCGGTCAGTTCAGTGGAGGTAGCCATAAGATCACCTCGGATATCCCAGTATGACGAGCATCTGAATAATGAGCGAAGATCCTTGGATTTGGAAATGATTGAAGAGAAAAGAAACGTCATCTATGCGCGCATGTGTGCTTATCAAAGAACAATGGAGCGAGCTCATAACAAACGGGTCGTGCCCAGAGAATTCTCAGAAGGCAACCTCGTTCTCAGGAACGTAAGAGTTCAGAAAAACGTTGGGAAGCTGGACATGAATTGGGAATGGCTCTATCGGGTCCTAAAGAACCTAGGTGCTGGGGCTTATAAGTTAGAAAATCTGGATGGAAGTGAGATCCCCCGAACCTGGAATGTTATGAACTTAAGGCGCTATTTTATATAAAGTATTTGAGGTTATTTGGTAACTCTGAACTATAAAATGTTTCTTAAACATGAATAAGTTACAATGGATGCAATACAAATTATTCCTAGCTAGGTGAGTGACCGATCTTAGAGTTGGATTTTCTGGACGAGTTTGGACTGGTGACTGTAGCGATCATCCATAAGGCTCTCAAGTAGTGTGACCGCTCTGACGAGTCAGTTGCTTCCACGCTTGCTGAGTACTTAGATGAATCACATACTCCCAGAACTTACTACGAACTCAATTTCCCCTTCAAACGAAACTCACCACCTAGAAGTAGCTCTTGCCTCATTGTGCTTGGTCCATGAGCGAGATAACAAGGACAAAGTTAACATGTCAAATTGCAAGCCAAAGCTCGCCATGGGACTATTTTAAGAACCGGGGCTTCGGCTAGAATTTATCATGGGACTCATGGAGAGCCACGGCAACGCAGCCAAAGTCATAATATTTTATAGGGACAGATTCAAGTGTGGTCTATTGGTGTAGTTGGAGTTTCCTAACTTACTAAACTTAGCAGGATTCAGAGTTAAGTTGAGAAGACTGTTCGGTCCAGATTTAGCTTAAGTCCCGACCTTATACTTAGCAAAAAAGGATGTCTTATTCAAAAAGGATGTCTTATTCAAGAAAGGAAAGGACTGGAAATTAAAATCCTAATCTATTTGTCCTTCTTCCTTGTCTGCTCCCCCAGGTTTCTCCGCAATCCATGCCTTGAGATCCTCTACTTTATTTCCCTTTTCCTCAACTATTTCATTGAACGATCTCTCCATCAGGTCAAAGAGTGGATAGTTGGGATCGTTCTCCAGCGGGGGTTCATCTAACTCGGGGATCTCACGGAAGTTACCATCCTTGGTTAGGGGGTCGATCGTCTCCCAAAGATCATCTTCGGGATCCAGACCAAACTTGCTAATCATTTGGTCCTTCATGTTGTCCATATACTGGGAGACGCTTGGTCCATAAACGTTTGCAGCTATGACAAACATCAGGGGCGTTCGGGCAAAACCCAAAAGGGCTTCCCGAACCGCACCCTCAGTTGATCCTTGGACCCTAACCAAGTCTTATTTCAGTGCTTCCCGTTCTTCCTTCAAGGCATTCTTTTCTTCCTGGGACTGCAGGAAAAGTATGTTGCTCTAGTCAGATATCTCTTGAATCCGACGCTCCAATTCCAAAACACGGGCCATGGTGGAGTTAGCAGCTGCTTGGGCCTCTCCCGCCTTAGAAGCAGCTAGGGAGAGCTCAGTACCAGCTCCAAGCAGCTCTTCATTCAAACGGTCCCGATCGGCTCGGACCTATTCCAACTCTTTCTGTTTGATCTCAACTTGCCGCTGAGCTAAGGCAAATTGGCCTTCCAGATCTTCAGACGCCGAGGAGATGCTTCGGCTGAGCTGGACGGCAGAAGCGAGGTCCAAAGCCCTTCTATGTGCCTGCAAGAGTCAAATTGGAATAAGAACATATACCCGATCGGGGTAGCAAGAGCTGAAGACAGCTTACCATAGCTTGGGACTCCAGATAGGCTAGCTCCAAGCCGGGAAGCGCACCATCAATACCTCGCACGTTCTTCCTCCCTAGGAGCCGGTATTCTTCAAGGGCGGCATCTTTCCATGAAGGGGGGACCCTTTTCGGTCCCTGGGCTTTGGAAACGGAGACCACCATCTTCTGGATGGCCTCCCGAATGGCCTCGGGGTTAGACGAGGACGGGGCTAATTTCTCCCCAATTATGACCCCTTTCGTCGGGATCGGGGCTGCAGGCTTGCTGACAGCTGACCGCAACCATTTATATTGCTTCGGGGCTTCCTCTTTGGGGCCCCGCTTGCTCGTTGACACGAAGACTGGAGGTCTCGGCACTCAATCCCCTAAGCTGGATGATGGGCAGACATCTTCCACCCGCATTGACCCCCTGCAGCAACAACCGCACGACGTTAAGATCCAGAGTGGAGTTATTCCCGATTATGTACATGGCGGGAAGGCCTAACGAGCGCATCCTCTTAGAAATAACCTCATCCACCTCATCCATTGATCGGGGCTCTGGCCTTTGGCTGCTGGAGCTCCCCGTTGATCGTGAAGGCCCAGCCGCAGCGCTAGGCTTAGGTTTGGACGCTTGCAGCTGAGCCTCCCTCTTAGCTTTTGAAGCAGCAGCCACCGCAGCAAGTCGGTTTCCAGACATTGTATCAGTGGAAACTGCAAAATAAAAATAATAAGGATCAGGAAATATGAACTAAAGGAAGCTAAGTCGTACCCGATTCTTCTTACTCCGATGAGTCAGAGCTAGAGAAGATACCCTTCGGGGCAGAGGCTCCAGTCCTTCCTACTACCCCGACCTCTAACAGCTTCTGCTCTCGAAGGATGTCTATTCTTTTCAGACGCCTTTCGGGAGGAGGAAGCATTGCCAAGGTGTTGGCAATATCCTGGTGGGATGAATTGAACCGGCTTCGGTCCAATTTCCCGATGTCAGGGTGGGTTGTTAGGAAGGTAACTTTCAGCAGGCCCTCCCTCGGGATGTCTATCCAGATGTAGCAAGATTCCCATTCATTAAGGGAATCTTCATTGTCTACGATAATACAATTCTCCGTTAGGGTCGCTATATAATACAACCTGCGACCCCCTAACAACCTCCTTCCCCTACGGGATTCCACCAGGAATAGATTGAAAAAGTGTCTGAGGGTTGGCTCTACCCTCTGTTTGTGGCAATAATAAATGAAGGCGATGATATAAACATAACTGCCCTGAAAAAGAGCAAAAGTCGGGCAGTGAATCTCCCGAAGAACGGCCGCGACAAAGGGTGAAGGGGAAATCGTAGGCCTGATCTCAGGGATGCATAGCTAACGGGTATGGCGTTAGCCGGAACGTTCATCTCAGCGGGAAGAAAGCAAGGAAAGTCCTCCTTCCCCCTCCAGATGGAATAATGGGTTGGAATGGAAAATTTGGCCCGAAATGCTTCGAGGTCCATTGTTGATATGTGAGGAAACCTAGCCCTACGAGATGCTATGGATAGTTACCTTAGAATTTACGAGAAACTTGGAGTTGAGGAACGGTTGAGTAAAATGGCCGGAGAATTCTAAAACTGGAAGAGTTTGTCGCAAAGTGTGATAATGGATGCACATGGCAAAAATCCCGACCTTTATACAGCGTATTACTCAATCACGGGGTGACACGTCATCACTGCAGGCGGCTGCAGTCTCACAGTCTGTCCCCCCTTTGGAATACGGAAAGACGTTAGCTATTATAGAGCCTAGAATTACGCTTTTACCCTCAACCGCTATAGATTTCAAATTTGAAAATTCATGTCATGAAATTTCTAAGTGTAGGATCGGTCCCCAAGGACGCCGTTACAACTAGTTCGGGTACAGGTTTCCGTTGCTGTGATCGGGCACTTATGCACAAACGATCTCAATCTGATGATCGAACCCCGATCACCACCACGGTGGTGACAGAGTCCGAGGGGCTAGTGATGAGATCTCCGGAACCCGGTACCTTTGACATGATCAGGACCAAGCTTGATCATAGGAGCCCAAATAACGTAAAGTGAACTTGGAGGCCCAGATCCAGCCCATATGAATGAGTGGCCCATCCAGGCTAGGTGGCCCGATAGGCCATTCATAACGATCGGTCCCGATAGGTAGGGCTCAGCTTCTCCCGTGCACCAAGACAGATCGGTCCATACCTTACAGGCCCTACTTCGGGCCATCCATATTCCTCACATGCAACGACAACCTTCGGCAGCCTTGTCAGAAGCGTGGTACGGCGAAGTCGTACGAGCCTCCCTTAGCCAGGGAATAGCCAGCTAGTAGTGCCGAAAGGTCTAACGCCGTGCAGCTCTATGAAGCCTTTCCCGGAGGCTGTTCCGCTTGACATTAGCCGACCTAGCCGCAAAGGACAAGCACAAAACGACATCCTACTGTACACAACACAGTGGGAGTATAAAAATGACATTTAGGGTGTGAAAAAGAGATCTTCGGATTTCTTCTTGAAGCTTTCGTAGAGAGAACCTCCTATCGATTTATTCTCGATAACTCTCTTTCCCTTTGTTGTCTAAAGAACAAACATGATTTTTGTGATTATTACTTTATTTATTGAACCGACTAAGGGCGTTTTTTCTAGCCCTTAGTCAAGTGATTTTTTCCTCAACTTTGAAGTTTTCCACTCTAAAACTGCCGTGTCCCTTTACATTTGGTTTATAATCGTTCTCCACATATCAAATAAATTATAACCGAGTTCGTCTTTCTACGAACCGGTCGACTGTTGACACCCCCGGTTTTCGAACTACAACACTTGCAATCTAGCATTAAACCTTAAAATCTAAACTCTAAAATTAGATGTCTTGGATTACATATATGAAATTTAAATAAATCAAATCATTGAATATATTTTTCAAAAAAATATAGATTCATGGAATATATTTTAAAAGTTATAATGAAGATTTCAATGAAACCTTGTAACATTCATTTTTATTAAATAAGATGCAGCAAATTTAATTCATATTGTAAATTCTTCACTTTACTTCAATATCAAATTACGTAAATTTCAAATTAAATAAATTTAAGAATAATTTCATTTACATTTGCGTAGTTCCCTCTTTGTAGTTTATACTTATAAATGAATCCCTAAAACGTAAATAATTTCGTTTACAGTTTCTCAATTCCCTATGGGGGAGACTTCATCAATATGGTTTTCTGAAAAGAGTGAAGGATCTCACACTTTTACGATCATGAATTACTCCTCCGCCATAGGAATTGGTGTCGGAAACTGCATTTCCTGTAATAAATTTACAGTTGGTAATTGCTGGTGGGAGATTAATGTTTACCCCGATGGGTTTAGTGAAGATTTTGTTGATTATTTCTCAGTTTTTGTTGCTTTAGCTAGAGGGTACCCTAATGTAAGGGCAAGTTTTAGTTTGTCTTTATTGGATCAAAGCAAATGGAAGAAGCACAAAGTTTTTAAGAAACAGCAAGCAGTCAAATTCCAATTTGATAACTGTGGCTGGTGAGTTGGGGTAAATGGGAATGTTGTTAAATTTGGCGATTTAGTCTTTTTATATATGAGAAAATTATAATCCATATTTAAAATAGTTTAAAGGCGATGAATTCAAATTTTGTAAATTACATGACAAACCCCAAAACTTTCAAAACCATTCAAAAATATCAAAATAATAGTAATTTTGATATTTTTTTCGTATACGTGATTTTGATAATTTATAAATTATTTTTAAAATTTTCAAAGCTGGGAGACATAGTCATTAGATCTTTTAAAGGTTAATGGGTCAAATACAATCTATAAAGACGTTTAAAATATTAATAAGTATTAGGGTAAAATATAAACGGTTTTAAAAGTTTGGTGTCAACCACACAATTCTTAAACTTTGAGGGTATGATGTTTACGACATTTAAAAGTTGGGGACCAATTGCTCACATTATACTGGGGGCTTTTGTATACAATTTACAAACTTTGGGAACACCACATTTACACTATTATAAAGTTTGGGGTTAGTAGCAACATTACTCTTTTATATATAGCTTCAAGTTCTTTAGAATCCATTCATTTGATCGTGTTTCTGAGTTGTGTTATATAATGTTGTGAAAGGGGATGGCACAAGTTTATTAAGAGAGAAAGCTTAGAAGCTTCAAACTTCTTAAAGGATGATTGTCTTCATATACGTTGCACAGTTACAGTTGTTCAGTCCCAAAGAACTTTCAATAAGAACTTGATTACATTACCTCCATCGAACATTACTCTTTATTTACGAGATTTATTAGAAAATGGGAAAGGATCAGATGTCACATTTGAAGTTGATGGTGAGCAATTTTCAGCTCATAAATCGATTCTCGCAGCTCGTTCATCCGTATTCAATGCCCAGTTTTATGGAACTTTGAATGATCAATGTGGTAAGCCTATAAAAGTTATGGAAATGGAAGCACCAGTGTTTAAGGTGAGAATGCTCTTTGCTTAATCTTGTTCTTGTTCGGTTAATTAATGAAATTATCCAACATCGGAAATTGAATGTAGTGTGGATTGGTCTATAAGAGGTAATGTGGATCATAGTAAATGATTTGTTTAAGTCTTTTACGGTGTGGTCTCTTCCCTTATATGTATATCCGAGTACACTCCCCACATGAAAGTGACCAGGCTCTATAAATTTAACATGATATCAGAGTGGGTTGGAAAAATCCTGAGTGACCTTGCCAGGGGTTAGTTTGGCTTAATGAAATTGATCGATTGGTAACCCGCCGATTTGAATTTTCAAGTCCAACTTGTTAGGTGGTTGGATTTGAAGGGGTGTGTTAAAATAATGAAATTATCCCACATCGAAAATTGAATGTGGTGTAGATTGGTTTATAAGAGATAATGTGATCCATAGTAAATGACTTGTTCAAGTATTTTACGGTGTGGTCTCCTCCCCTTATACGTATACCCGAGCACATTTCCCACATGAAAATGACCAGACTATAGAAATTAACATGTTCTTGTTCTAAAATTTTGCATTTTACAGGCTTTGCTCCACTTCATATACTGTGATAATCTACCAAACTTGACTGATTTGAGCTCAAAGTGGACTCCCACGTTAATGTATCATCATTTACTTATCGCTGCGGATAGATATGATTTAGATCGATTGAAATCGTTATGTGCTGCTCATTTCAGTGAAAATGTATCTCTTAATAATGTTGTTTCGATATGGATTCTTGCAGAACGACATAATTGTTCTCCGTTATTACAATATTGTACCAGATTTGCTGCTTTATTCAACAATCTTCAAGGTAAAAGTTACAACTTTCGGTATGTTTTGTGCTGAGTTCTTATGATACTTTTGTTTACAGTTTTGATGCAGTCCGCTGATTTCAAACAGATCAACGACAGTGATCCAGCCACGATTGTACATTTTTTGCAATGTGTTGTTACATATAGAGAAGAATCGATTGGAGAAAACTGAAATTAGAGTGAAGAAAGATGTATCTAATTTTATTTCCTGGTGTTTCTGGTCGTGTTATTAGGTCTCTTGCACAAGTAGGGTGTATATTGCTAGATTTGGGGTCTCGATTCATATTTTTTTCTGAATCCAACTTGTGTTCATTAACTATTTGTTGATTTTAAAAATATTAATATATTATTTTCCAATATTTTGTATATATTAGAATTATATATTAAACTATTTTAAAATATTTTCATAACAATTCGAATTATATTTTTTAGGTATATTAATTATTATTTTTTAAAAAATAACAATTTTTATAACAATGGGTATATTAGCAAAAGCCAAAAAGCACAAGTTTCGGTTATATGTTAATATGCCCAATGAAATTCTGCAATTTTGACAATATACCCTGTAAAAAGTAAACTTTTTGAAGATTTGAAATCTTTAAAAATCTTATAATTATATTAATAGTTTATTTTATTCATTTTTGTTTAATTAGATCTAATATGATAATTGAATTACTATTTTTCTACTTTTATGAGAGAGAATTATAATGTTTTTCAAAATTTCAATTTCCTTATTTCAACTTATAAAATAGTTTTGAATAATTTTTAAAATTAGAATTTTGGATCAAGCATTTTAATTTATTTTTAATTGACATGTGTATATTATACAATTTTGATATGTTTTTATTAGTTGGATTATGTTTTTTTACTTTAGATAAATATATATTACTAATATGATAATAAAAAAGACATCTATATATTTAAAGAATAAAATAAACTATTAATTTTAATTTTAGATTTTTACATATTTCAAATCTGCAAAAGGTTAACTTTTTGCAAAATTGTATGGCACATGAGTATATTGGTAAAGTTGCAAAATTTCAATTGATATATTAGCAAACACCGCAACTTTAGGTTGCATATGATGTCGAGTTGCACTAGTCTTCATGTTGGTTGCAGAAAGACTTTTGTCAGATTCAAGATTATGTTGAAAATTAGAGCTGAATCTAGAATTAGGTATGCACAAATAAGAAAATAAAAGAAAATTTTAATGTGTAAAACTTCATTATGGTTAAAATTGGGGATAACAATTTGGATTATTTACCCAATTTTAAATGTTTTTGGATGATTAAAAAGGTAGTGGAAACGAAGCAGTGAAGAAAATTTCATATCCATCTTAAACGGGATTGATGAGAACTCCAGGATTCGGTACCTCGAACCGGTGGAGGCCCATAGTGTTTTGGGTTAGTTCATGTGATAAGGTACGAACTTACGCGACACAAGATTCAAAGCTTGGCCCATTCAAGATAAAAAGTCCGAAGGCCTACATAAGTTGTTAAAATAGAGAGAAATAAGAATGAAGATAAAAATATGATTCTCATATTCTCTACTCAATAAAGTATTACATTGTTTAAATAGATGTTAAACAAATCAAATAAAGAAAGAAATAATAAATTTGGAATATTCCTTTGATTGTAATTTACAATCAAAGGAAAGTTATTGTTTCCATGATTGATAAGAATATTTCCATAATCGATCATATAGAATAATCTTCATATGGAAATCTTGACACCCCTCCTCAAGTCGGAGCATGTAGATCTCGGATGCCAGACTTGTTTAAAAGAAATGTAAATTGAGCTTTTCCCAAACTTTTAGTTATCATATCTGCGAGCTGTTGTCGGGTATTAACATGCTTTAGAGTGACTTCATTTTCGATAACGAGATTTCGGATAAAATGACAATCAACTTCAATGTGTTTGGTACGCTCGTAGAAGACAGGATTTTTGGCTATGTGAATGGCGGATTGACTGTCACAGAATAACCACATGGGTCTTGTATGAATTACTCCCAAATCGCCTAATAATCGTTTAAGCCATCTTAATTCACACGTTATGGAAGCCATTGCCCTGTACTCGGCTTCAGCGGATGATCTTGATACAGTCTTTTGTTTCTTAGTTTTCCAAGAAATAGGAGATGAACCAAGAAAAACGAAATATCCTGTAGTAGATTTCCGTGTTATTGGACAACTTGCCCAATCAGAGTCGCAAAAACCATAAACTTGTAAATTGGAGTCAACCTTTAATAGAATTCCCTGACCTGGAGATCCTTTTAAGTATTTTACCACTCTTAATGCAGCATCCCAATGTACATTTTGTGGAGACTGCATAAATTGTGCTAGAGTTTGGACTGCGTAACTTATTTCTGGTCTTGTAAAGATCAAATATATTAGGCGTCCAACCAAACGTCGGTATTTCTCTGGATTATTGAGAAGCTTGTCTGTTGTTTTTCCTAGGTTGTGATTTTGCTCAATAGGTGTTGGCATTGGTTTGGCTCCTAATAGTCCTGTTTCAGAAATAATATCCAAAGTGTATTTCCGTTGACTCAGATACATACCTTCCTGATTTCGAGCAACCTCAATACCGAGAAAATACTTCAGTCTTCCTAGATCTTTCATGTGAAATTTGATGCTCAATTGCTCTTTGAACTTATGTACGGCTTTGTCGCTGTTTCCGGTGATTATCAAATCATCTACGTAAACCAATACATGCAACTCATCCCCTTCACGTGAATAAGTAAACAAAGAGTAGTCCATAAGAGATTGTACAAATCCCAATTCTAGAAGCGCATTGGATAACTTTTGGAACCAACATATAGGAGCTTGTTTTAGTCCGTATAGAGATTTTGTCAATCTGCATACTCGACTATCATATTTAGAGGAGAAACCTGGAGGTAACTTCATATAAACTTCTTCTTCAAGGTCACCATGTAGAAATGCATTATTTACATCCATCTGATGAATTGTCCAATTTCTTGCGACGGCGACAGCCAATAGTGCTCTTACAGTAATCATCTTTGCAACTGGTGCAAATATTTCATGATAATCGATCCCTTCGCGTTGAGTGTTTCCAAAGATAACCAATCGAGCTTTATATCGTTCTATCGAGCCATCTGACTTTCGTTTTATACGATATACCCATTTGCATCCTAGTGCGTGCTTTCCTTGAGGAAGAGGTTGTAATGTCCATGTGTTATTTCGTTCAAGTGCATTAATTTCAGCTTTCATCGCCTCTCTCCATAAAGGGTTTTTCACAGCCTCGGAATATTTTGTGGGTTCTGAATGCTTTGAAGATAAAGCAGCACAAAATTTTCTATGTCCTGCATTAAATTTATCATAAGACAGATAATTCCCAATATGATACAGACTTGTACCTGGAGAATCTCTAATTGAAGCTGTTGTGATCGGATCTAGGGGGCAAGATTCTGATACGATGATGTTGCCGCAAATATAATCCTTTAATTTTACTGGTGGTATTTTTGTTCTATGTCCTCTCCCCAATGGTTCTTTTATTGGACATTCTGCGGTTTCAGGCATTGAATCAATTGATTTTTCAATAACTCGATTTTCAGCTATAGATGAGGATTGTTCTGCCGGGATTTCATCAGTTTCCCTAGAATCAGGAACATTAGTGGCTGGAAAGGAATTTGTATCAGGAATGTTGAAAGAAGTGTTTGATATACACTCTCTTTCGATAATAGGAAGCTCTCGAGAAAATAATGTATTTGGCAAAGGGATGATTTCTGTCGTTGAGGATACCGATGGCTCAAGAGAATTGTGAGACTCTAATGATTTGTCTCTAAGTTTTTCGATATCTTATAGGAACGGGAATTGATTCTCAGAAAAAACAACATCTCGAGAAGTGAATATTTCATGAGTGGCAAGATCACATATTTTCCATCCCTTTTTACCGTGAGGGTATCCCAAGAAAATACATCGACGACTACGTTCCCCAAACTTATCATTCCCTAAACGGTGACGATACGCAAAACAAAGTGACCCAAAAACTCGTAAATTTCCTAAAGGAGGGGGTTTGCCAAATAAACGTTCATAAGGGGTTTTTCCCGAAAAAAGTTTAGAAGGTGTTCTATTTATAAGATAACTAGTTGTTAAGACACATTCACCCCAAAATTTGATAGGAAGATTGGCTTGAAATCTCAAAGCTCGAGCGACATTCAAGATGTGTTGATGTTTTCGTTCAACACGACCATTCTGTTGAGGTGTATAAACATTCGATGTCTGATGAAGGATTCCCAAATTAGTGAAAAATGTATCTAAAGAGAGGAATTACAATCCATTATCGGTTCAGAAACATTTTGGGATTATGCCAAATTGTGTAGTTACCATGGCACAAAATTGCTTAATTCGGTTGGAGGCTTCTTTTTTCGAGCTAAGGAGAAAAACCCAAACCGCACGGGAAAAATCATCAACCAATGTCAAAAAATAATTAGCCCCACAAGTAGATACAGTTTTGTAAGGTCCCCAAATATCGGTATGGATAAGGTCAAAAATTGAGGTTGCAATATTTAAACTTGTAACAAAAGGATCTCGGATTTGTTTGGCACGAAGACAAACTGAGCAACCATCAAAACGACAACCAACTGAGTGAGTTTTATGGAATAAATGAAACAAGTGAGATAAAACGGAGTAGGAAGCATGTCCCATGCGACGGTGCCACAACTCTCTATCATCTATCTTGACCTCAATGTGATTGACAATATGTTGATTTAGACACCGGAATCTATACACCCCTTCGATCTTCTCACCCAGCCCAATCTGAGTTCTCGTAGTACTATCCTGCAAAATACATAGATCATCTGTAATTGTGAGTATGTAAGATGTTTTATGCAGAAGCTGAGAAACTGATATCAGATTGCAACTCAATCCAGAGACATATAATACGTCATTCAACATAATAGAAGAATCAAATAAAACACTTCCTTTCTTTGTAGCAAGACATTTTCGCCCATCGGGATGGTGAACCGGACATGAGGTATCATCGCAAATGTCAATGAGCAATTCAAGACAACCTGTCATGTGTTGATTGGCTCCTGAATCAAGTAGCCAATGAGTGGAAGAATACATGCCAGAGAGTTTATCTGGCTGGATTTTGGAGGTGTTCTTTTTAATCTGTCTGAAATCAGATTTGACAGTATGAACACGAACACAATTTTCCAAGGCCATTCCGGAGACTTTATCGAAGATTACGATATGATGCAAGATAGATTTTCACCCATTAAATGACAGCGGAAGCATTGATCGAGATAATCAGACAAGTGATATAACCTGGCTCCGATACCATGTTAAAATAGAGAGAAATAAGAATGAAGATAAAAATATGATTCTCATATTCTCTACTCAATAAAGTATTACATTGTTTAAATAGATGTTAAACAAATCAAATAAAGAAAGAAATAATAAATTTGGAATATTCCTTTGATTGTAAGTTACAATCAAAGGAAAGTTATTGTTTCCATTATTGATAAGAATATTTCCATAATCGATCATATAGAATAATCTTCATATGGAAATCTTGACATAAGTAGTGAAACCCAAATGCCAAATTAACTTACATGACCGAATGTTAGAGTTAGACAAAACTTAGCGCTTCGGAGACCGATCTCTGGATAGGTCCAAACGGTTACATTAAGCCTCGGGCATACTCACGTTTCTATGTTTCGGGTATATCCACGTTTTCTGTTAAGGGAAAACGACGTTGTCAGAGACAGTTACGAAGTGTTTTCCACGCACGATTCCCCTGTATAAATACAAGGCTTAAAAGCTAGCTCAAAAAAGGACCATTTGGATGCGTTAAATTTGTTGTTACTCTGCTAGTTTTCCTTTGCGCACTGTATTTCAGCCTTAGTCATTTTCTTAAGCTCTCTCTTGTTTGCAATCAGGAACTGTTTTATTAATCTATTGACTAAGAGTATTTCAAACTCTTAATCCGGTGGTTTTTTCTCCTTTCTCTAGGGGTTTTCCACGTTAAATCGATGTGTTATTTGCTTATTTTGTGATTGTTCATCGTTTCTCATATTTTAAACAAATCAGAACTTGTTCGACTTATTGCGCATCTGTCGACTGTTGGTACCTGAGTTTTTAGACTACAACACGGGGGTAGTGCTTTGATACCTAACCGACTCGTTATCCGTTTGGTTATCTATTTAAATTACTATATCCACTCATCTTATATTTATTAAATATATCTAATATTTTTATAATATTTGTCTTAATTGCAAAACTCTAATTATGAGACACAAGCATTATCAATTCAACGCCACTTTTTCTTTTTCAAATTCTCCATATTGTTTTTGGTTTTTCATCTTCCTCTCAATGATTTCAACACGATTCTTTCCCATTATTTTGTTGGTTTTCAAGGTTCAAATTCTTGTTATGTAGATCTTATTTTCGAGTTTTAGTTTTCCTATTGTTTTTTCGATTTTTTGGGTTTTTATATCAAAATTAAATCAAATTCATTCGACCATAATGTTTTCGGTTTTATTTTTCTGGCAAGTAATATAATATGCAAATAGGGCAAGCAATACAAATTCATGGGTTTGAGGGCAAACAATATGTTTGAGTTTTGAAGGTTTTGTTTAAACCCTAATTAAATTGAATTTCGTTAAACACTTATATTGTTGTTTATCTTATTTTTCATACCATCAGTTGAACCAATGTTTTTATTACAATATCAAAACTCTAATTATAATTGTACTTGCATTGTGCTAATAATTTAAAAATTGCTAATGGCGAGAGATGATTTAGTTGTTCGTGTTTCAATTGTTGCTTTGAGTCGGCATTTAGCACAAGACGCAAGTGGTCGAATGCTAAGTCATCATCGTAGTAGACTACACCCGACTAGAAGCGTTGATGTGTGTTAAAGTTGGTTGTGTACTTCATTCAAAATTGAGTTAATAATTTTTAAAATTTATTCATTAATTTCATTTGTTAATATATGTTTAGCATGATAATTGGTTGTTTACATTTGCTTTTAGATACTTGTAAAAGCATCGAGTGTTGTACGACCATAGAGCATTGCGAAAATGATATTATTGGTCTTAATGATGAATCATCAAAGTTTAAAATTATAATCATCGAAAGAGTTTTTTAAGGCCATCTCCAATCATATCCGCCCGGAAACTTCATTCTCTCTTCCACATCACTTCATTCTGTATACATCATCATTCTTTATTTTATAAATAACATTAATCTTATTTCTACAACAATGTTCGGACACTTATAATTTTTATTTTTTTATATATCATTATAATATGTAAATACTAATTATTTACCGAATATTCTTATGGTATAAATTACCTTCATATGTTAAATGGATAATTGTCTTTTTTATGAGTGTGAAACATTTTAGAATTTTGGTTAATTTGTTATTACATTTTCTAAACTAAAAGTGTAATTGTTCGTTAAAAACTAAATAACTTATCGACTAAAACCATTAACTCAGTAACCTAAATCAAATAAAATCGAGTATTAATTCATCTAGTTTTTGTTACGTAAAATTAAAAATTAGTTAACCAAACCGATTAAAACTAATAAATCCGTAAAACGTTCATTTTCACATAATCAAAATATAATACATAAAATAAATATATGAATTAGTAATAAATTTATATATTTTATAATAATTTTAAAATTATAAACTTTTTAATTTTAAATTTTTTAAAAAACCTTTGAGGAAATAAAGTAGGACACTCTCTTTCCTCAAATGGAGCATAGGAAAAGAACCGAAATGTTGGGAGTCCAAGGCTGTGGATAGACTAATTTATATTGTTGTTTTAAGATTCTTTTGATTTATTTATTTATACATATTTTACTTTTTTAAAAAAAATCAAAATTATAAATAGTTGGTTAATGGCTATCCCAATGGTTAATGCATAATAGATACATGACGGATACCAAAAAGATGAGGCAGGAGCGATTAGGTAAAAGTTACTAGTATAACATGTCATATTTATCCCGTTATCATCCCTATTAAAATCATTTGAGGACAACAAGATACACTAAAGTGGAACAAAAATTAAGAGATAACAATGTAACTTGTGAATGTGATTACTCCAACCTTGGATTCATTATTTTTATTATTGTTATTATTATTATCAACAAAGGTATGATAATAATTTCATAATTTTCCATAAAGTTTATATTATATCTATAAAATATAAAAGTTATTTATAATGAGTGATGTTTAGGGATGGTAATTTTCCATAAAGTTTATATTATATTTGGTATTCAAAAACTTTGGAATACCAAATAACATACCGAAATTTTGTTATTTCGGTACTTGGTATTCGGTTTGATATTTAATTTTATGAAATTATGAAATTTTGTTTGCTATTTGGTATAAAGAATAAAAAGCGGTATATACCGAATACAAAATTAGTTAATAGAATATTTATATATTTTAAAAAATTTTAAATGAGTTATGATCCTCCAATTATTGATATCGAAATTTGATATCTTGACATATCGTAAAGTCATTATATTTGCACAAATGACTCCTAATATTCTCGTCATGCCAATATCTACATTTACATCTGAATATGCATTTATCACCGATATATATTTTAAATATTTTTATTTAATGTTATTTTGGTGGTATTATCTCTAATTTGACTATTTGTTTGATACTTTGATATCTAATAAATGAACGAGTTCTTGATTCTATAAGTTTTTTGAGTTCAAAAAGTGTGGACACACTTGTATGCAATAAGATTGCTTCCTGTACTACATTATGATAATATTGAAGAAGATTAATATGAGTAAGACAAGTTTTATATGTACTTGATTTAACGCATACATTAGATTTTTTTATTATTTTTTTATGTGATTTTAATTTTGGTATTTTTGTACCAATAAGAAAATACCTAAATTATTTCGGTAATTTGGTTTGTTACCAAAAAAATATTGGATTGGAATATGTATTCGATTTTGTTGATAATTTGATATTGTAATATTTTGTTTGGTTTGGTATTTGGTACCGAATGCTCACCCCTAGTTATCCGTCCTACTACCCGCCGGATAATTGCATTGTTTAGAAGGTATTTGGATAGTTAAACGGTTATGAATGTACGATGAGTTATAAAATCTTACATGCCGTATACGGAGCGGATATTGGTTTTACATATATTCGCCCGCTAACTGCATTGTTACCCGCATACAAAATTACCCATTTATATTTGATTATATATACTTGTAAAATTAAATTACATAAAAATAATAATTTTAGTTCTAGTTTTGCATTTTCAAATGAAAAATCATTGAATATTATATAATTTTCATTACGGACATGCATGTTGTTTACTAAACTCATGTTTTATCAAGTTTAATAGTGTTAATTTCTTAGTTTTATAATATATTAGTATTTCTAAAAAATCTATAATTTTGTTCGATATAAAAATTTTGATCCGTAAACCTTTTTAAATTTGATAATGATATTGTTTATTTGTTTCGTTAATTAAATATTCTTGATTCTAAAATATTAATTTGAGTTTTGTATAAAGTATATTTAATTATTATGATATTGATTTTTTTGATTAATAAATTATAAACCAACGGTTAACCATTGACTTTGGCGGGACGGGTAGTGGGCGGTGTATAAAGGGGATATCGCGGGGCGAGGAACTTGTGGGCGGTAGGTTAAACGGGGCGGGTATCGGTTAATGGTGTAACCGCCCGATATCCGCCCTGTTGTCATCCCTAGTGATGTTTGTAACTAGCCCTCAAACTTTATCATAGTGTAAATGCGATGCCCAAAAGTTTGTAAATTACATATAAAACCCTTGAAGTTGATATAAATCGCACCGTTGGCCCCCCAACTTTTAAATGTTATAAACATCATTGCCTCAAAATCTAATAATTGCATAGTTGACCCCTGAACTTTCAAAACCTTTTATATTTTACCCTTATACTCGTCAGTATTTTAATCATCTCTATAATTTGTATTTGATCTACTAACCTTGAAAAGATATAATGATTATATATGTAAACTTTTAAATTTTAAAAATAACACATAAATTATCAAAACCACTTATACTAAAAAAGACGAATATCACTACTATTCATTCGAGGGTCATTCTTGAACGGTTTTGAAATATCAAGGGTTTCTAATGCAATTTACAAACTTTGAGGGTATCGTATTTATAATAATTTAAATATTATGAGTCAATGCTTTAATTTTCTCAATTTATAATTTAATTAACATAAACGGTTTGGTTTCACTTCTTAAAGTACAATTAGTGCTTATAAAATCGAAAAGCCTAGCTGTAATGACCGGGGTTTTTTCCAGGAATAACCCAGTTACAAATATCTTTTACCACAATAACACACTTTCAAATTAACATCCCAAAATAACCTATTTACAACCTTTTATGTAGGTAACATGTTGTAATCATTTAGCAGCAATGTATCTCCACCGGATTCAATGAGTTGAGGTGATTCTATAGAGGTATGGTTGGGTATGAAGGTGAAAATCAATATAAAAGAAGGCTTAGAAAGAAGGACAAATCTGGCCTATTGATTGATGATATGGTTCTTGTTGTTTCTGTTGTAATTCTACATTAATGTATAATTGATATGATATAAGACCACAACATATCCAAATACATAACACATCTCATCAAAAAACAAATACAATTAAATCTGGTTTGTGGAAAACTATTATAAAAAACATAATATATAATTCAATTATCCACAAGAGGTAATTGAATTATATTTGTAGGAGTTTTTGATGAGTTGGCGGTAATTGAAACCTATATTTGTAGGTAAATAGGTTATTTTAGGATATTAACATGAAAGTGTGTTAGTTTGATAAATGATTTTTTCAAATAGGTTATTACAGTAAAAAATATCATATTTATAAATAAATCCAACCAATTAGTAACTTTCATGTCGAGGAGCCCAACTTCACTTGATTTAGACCAAAATACTTAAATAATATACAATTAAACTGGAATAAATGTCATGTCGTTCCGTAGCTTCGGTAATGCGTCTCGGTAGAGAATTAATCAGAAAAGTTGATGAGAAAATACAGGAAAATCACGTGTATTAATTCCTTGCCTCTAGGTATCAAATATGCAGCCAAAATTATCACCTCGACTTACCGATGCTTTCCTCGGGTCCCAAATTATGAAAAATACCATTGGTCCATAAACTGATAGAAATGTCAGTATAATGCTCATATGTAGGCCCGGGAGGTCCGAATTACGAGAACATACCACAAAAACCTGCCGCGACATAAATATATGAGAATACCAATAAATACACGAGGATACCGAAAATACCATAAGGCCACGTTGGACGAGCTCACGGGGTGTTATAATACCGAAAATACCCCCGGGTAATATCAATAGTCCCTTAGTTTTCAGATTCATGTTCTAAGTCGTAAACCACATCATACTAGCTTGTCCCGAAAGTCGATCACCGTTCAAAAAATTTTCTGAGAAAACCACTGGTAGGGTTGGAATCCTCTCATCGACGCGGTCGTTTTGACATTAAAAACGTCATATTCTGAGATCGAGCAAAAATCTTGTGATTTTTTGACTCTGTGGTTCACAGATATAAATACCCAGTTCGGTCCTCATAACAACTTCACTCGTGCGAACTCTTAACCCTCTAGCGTCTTTTTGGCAGAATCTCGCGACTACTACGATCAACGATGCACTTGCGACATTTCGTCATAAACTCGCGATTACGTTCAAAAAATCGCGAATGATGTGCTTGAATAGTACCATATCTTATTTCACTTGCAAAAACTCGCGACTGTCGTGCTTGAACAGTACCATATCTTATTTCACTTGCAAAAACTCGCGAGTGACTTCAAAAACTCGCGACACCTTACACAAACTCGCGTCTGCCTTGGACGAACAGTAAATCTCGCGACTTCTGGTACGAAAACTCGCGAGACACTTTATAAAATTTGGAAAAATTAATTTTGAACATAATTAACCAATGTCTTCTGATTCCACCCGATCTTCGAACCTTGGTACCTCATCCTCTCATTCGTCGGGCTCCCCATCCAACTCGGGAAGTACAAACACAAGCATGTCACCCACTCCGCATTACACCTCAAACTTAAATCCACACTTTTTTGAACGAATCGCCCAGCTCGAAAACTCACTAGGCCCCAGAGTCCCGTGGTCAAGGCTCTTAAATCTTCTGACCAGCCTTATAGTATGCATGCTCGGAAGTGGAGATCCATTGTGGAGGAATACCACCTCCTTTCCGACTGCGTTTTGCATCAACTCGGGCTCGATGATCGGATTTTGCGTCCACGGGTAGCGACCCATACTATTTGCCTAGAATAACTTAAGTGTGGGCTCCGCTTTCCCCTTCACCTTTTCATGATTAGAATCCTAACACATTTAAATATCCATCTTTAGACTCCTAACATTGACCATTGTTACTTACTACATTATTCGCTCTTTGTTTCATCCATATATTATTTATTTATTCACGATTCTTGCTTTTCTTTTAGATGGAGCGGACGATAGTGGAGCTGGGCACCGCAGCTGCAGTAGGGGAATACTGTATGCTTAGGGATTCGGAGCTCGACTCTCCGGAGATAATCGGGGAGCAGACAAAGAAAACTGCAGAGAAATTAATTCAGAATCAGCGGGAAAATCATACCCAAGAGATGGCAGCGCTCCGAGAAGAAAACAATAAGGTGATCGAAGCTCTAACCCGAGCTCATCGCAGCGAATTAACGGAGTGTGCGGCCTTTCATATTGGGAAGAAGCATGCTCTCGAGCAATCCATAAACACTCTCGAGGAGAATGAAAAATACGCTCATGACAAACTGAAGGAAACCAAGGCTGAGACCGAGGACAAGCTGAAGAAGGCCAATGATGTCAATGCAGCTGATTAGAAAGCTCTCGGAAAGGCCATGGAGGACAATAAAGAGCTGAAATCGAAGAATGAATCCCTCCAGTATACCGTAGACCATCTTCGGGATCGAGATGCTAGGTTGCCGTCCCAGATCAATGATTGTTTCCGGAAACTGATATGGGAGTTTACAGTACACTCCTCGACTTTCCGAAATCTGGCTGCCCTAGCTAATGCAAAGTCATCTGCCCTGTATTTTTTTAGAGGGAGTGTCCAGACTCGAAGAATCCTAGGCATATCCCTAACTCATGAGGAGAGATTAAGACTCGATCCCAGTATCTCCAGGAAATTCGAGCATGTGCTTGTAGAGGACAAATTGGACTGCTCGCGGGATCCGTTCGGGGCACTCCAGTTCAATCTGGTATTCAATTACCAGGGTAAGGATGTTCAATAATCATGCACATAATTTTTTCCGATAACCCTAAGTATGCGTAAGAGTCCCACTAATCATAATATTTGTTTGTGAAAATAATCATAAGGCGATCGTTCGGAAATCCTGATTGTTTCCTCAAGTAAAACCATACATGCACTCATGTGTAGCGGGGTTTGACCCTCGTCCATTTCAATAACAATCGAAAATATATGATCCTTCGAAATAACGGATTTTGGCGAACATGCCTTTCAAATGAGTAGTTATTTGAACTCGAGATTATTCTACTTTCATCAACACACCTTCGCCACCGGTATATACTCGCACCCGGGGTCGTTACACTTTCACCGCCGATATATACTTACACCCGAGGTCATCACACTCTCGCCGTCGGTATATACTTGCACCCGGGGTCATCACACTATCACCGCCGGTATATACTTACACCCGGGGTCATCACACTCTTGCCGCCGGTATATACATGCACCCTGGGTCATTACACTTTCACCGCCGGTATATACTTACACCCGAGGTCATCACACTCTCGCCGCCGGTAAATACTTGCACTCGGGTCCATCACACTCTCGCCGCCGGTATATACTTGCACCCGGGGCCATCATACTCTCGCCGCCGGTATATAGTTGCACTCAAGGCCATCACACTCTCGCCGCCGGTATATACTTGCACACGGTGCCATTGCGGAAATGGACCAGCCTCCGACGAGGGCGCGACCCTCGCTGGCGTGTTATGGAGGAGTCGGGTATAAACTTGCACCCCGTTTTTCCACGGAAATATGCTCGGCACTAAGCCGGCTATCTCATATTAAATCGGGCCCCTTGACATATTCTAACAGTATGTATGTACAGACGAATCAGCCGCGGACAGGAAGACTCATCATGTTCAAAGTATTTTGACACAATATCTAATTTGACGAGTTTGAAAATGATCGACTATAAGACAGGCGGTGCATTGCATTTCTAATCTAACATATTAATTTATTCCATCATCCATCATACTAAGACGCAATGGACCAACTCCTATCTTACCCGTCCCCTAGTCGATTGAATTCATATCGTTAATAAAGATACTCAAAAAATTAGAATATGACCATAAAAAAGATGGGAAATTTTATTTTAAAAAGATCGATGAGTCAAGTCTATACATAATACTTGTGCAAATTGGAAATATGTCAAGTCCGTGGCAGCTCATCTCCGCTCATATTCGCAATCTTATACGTTCCTACTCTCACCACCGCCGTCACTCTATATGGGGCTTCCCATTTTCGAGTTAGCTTACCAACATGCTTCTAGACTTCCACTTTCTTTAGAATTTAGTCTCCAAGTTTAACAGCATAGGGCGGACGTCTTTATCGTGCTTTTTAGCCATTCGCTTTTTACAAACCTCCATTCGTATGGCAGCTCTGTCTCTGAGATCATTAACGCAATGAAGATCCAACTTTCGCATATCCTCATTCAATACTTCATCGTAAGCAATGACTCTCTCGGATGAAATACTTACCTCTACCGGAGAAACGGCCTCAAAGCCATATACCAAAGAAAACAGGCTAAATTCGGTGGTAAATCTTGGTGACGTTCGGTATGCCCACATCACATTATGTAGCTCATCTATCCATGAGGCTTTAGATTAATCTATCATTATTTTTAGTTGTTGCTAGATGATACGATTAATAACTTCTGTAAGCCTATTCGTTTTTGGATGTGCCACGGATGTAAACCGTTGATGTATACCATAACACTCGCACCATTCGTTCACACGTTTCCCTAAGAATTGTGTTCCGTTATCTGATACCAAAATCCAAGAGATTCCGAATCGACATATAATATATCTCCACATGAAACTTATAACTTCATGTTCCCGAACACGGGCTACAGCTTCAACTTCTATCCACTTAGAGAAATGTTCCACATCCACAATACAAAATTGCTTTTGACTAGGTGCTGTCGGAAATTGACCTAAAATATCGATCCCCCATGTATCAAATGGACATGTTGGCAAAGGTTTCATGTTCGTTCTCGGCACATGGTGCACATTCTAGTGGAGATGACAAGCAGAACAAGTTCGGACAAAATTCACAAAGTCTTTTATTATCGTTGGCAAAAAATACCCGGCCCTTTTAATTTTCATTGACAAAGATCAATTCGCTGAGTGATCACCACAATCCCCATCGTGAACTTCTTCCATAACGGCTTTTGCATGTACTGGGAACAAACATCGAAGGTAGGGTCCTCCGAAATTTTTCTTATATAATTTCTCATCTACATAGATGAAACCTGTAGCCCTTTGCATAGTCCTGCGAGCCTCGCCTTCATCGGCAGGCAATTCTCTCTTAACCAAATAATTGACTATCACGTCCTTCCAAGATGGTTCATCAGTTACTTCATCTATCAAAAACCAGGTATAGTTTTAAAGTTCCAAGCTTGCAACTTCAACTGTCTGTCTCTCTGCTAGACTGATAGATGCCTGATAGTGGATCATAATCGTTATTTTTTACTCGTCTGAGAGTTCTAAAATCGTGGCTGACTTTGCGAGATCGTCAGCACGGGTATTTTGCTTTCTCGAAATATAGCAGAATCGTGCGACTACTTGCAAAATGTCACGAGTGCAGAATGTAGTTAAGTGGACACTTTGAATTGGGAAACGTGATACCAGTATGTTGATTGTCTATTTGTGAGTTAATTGTCCATTCTTTTATTGGTTCCAAGTTTATAGTTCACATGATCAAGTTTATAGATAAATATTTACTATGAATTAATGAAAAATAGTAAATAACAACTTCTACAATTCAAAACAACCATATGGGAAGGGAAGGGAAGGGAAGAATGATGGCTCCCGTTCTTTCTCCAACTTCATTTCTTTCAGAGATACAAACACCTAGTGAAATAACATATCACATGGATTCAAACAATGTAAAAAATAAGTAATGTTCCCCATCAAATAACATATAATAAAAATTCATATCATTCTTAACCTATCTTATGTACCATTTATTAAATGTTTCTGTTTTTTAATTCCAATAAATATAAATTAAGAAGTAGTAGAACATATCTTATTTTTCATTTTACTTTTGTATAAATAAAATTTCTACTTCTCAATTTTATAACTATAAATAAAAAACAACACATATCTTATTTTAATCTCAACTTCTATTTCACTAAAATGTCATTATTTATCATTTTTATACAACTTTTGTCATTTGAATTTTGAACTCAGACTCTACGCAATGTATGAGAGATTCATCATAAATCCCAATGTTTTCATATCGAGTGGTATACCGTCCGGTACCGGGTATCAGGGTCGATTTCCGGTTTTTTTCGAATCCGACAGTAAAAATAATTAAATATTATTTTTTAAAAAAATAAATTTGGTAGCCGGTCGGACCGCTCATCCTGGTCCAGATCGGTACGGAATTCCGGATCTATATGAAAACATTTATAAATACAACATTTGCATCATATATACAACACTGCATTTTTGTGTAATTGGAAACAATTGTGACACAATTGTTTACTGGTAAGTTTATGGAAACATCGTGGTTTAAACGAAAATAGAAAAAAAAAAATTTCAAAGTACATTTATTTAGAAATTAGAGTTTAGACGATGCGGAGCTGGGACATCATCTCGATGCTAATCTTGTTGAATATCATATTTTGTGGCATTCATATAAAATTTCGATCAATAATTATTATTGACTAAATCTAAGGGTAGATAAGTAATTTAATTAATACATAAATTATCATTTTATATATACAACATAACACTCATGTTATTTTATACATTATTTATGAATTTTAAAAATTTTGAGAAAATGGCGACTATGGTCCCCAAAGTTTGGATTATTTTGCAATTTAAGTCACCAAAGTTCTGAACGACAAACTTAATCTCTAAAGTTTGGATAATTTGACAAATTTGATCCCCAAATTTTGTTAATTTGACAAATTTGGTCTTCAAAGTTTAATATTTGGCCAAAATCAGTTTTCAAACTTTTATGTTCCAATACTAGTCCTCAAAGTTTACATATACTAGCAAATTTAGTCCGAAAGTTTTAGAAATTGGGACAAATTAGTCACTAACGGCGTTATTTTACCGTTATGGTCCAAGCCGTTTTTATTTTATATTTTCTGAAAATATTTGAAATAATTTTTATTTTTGAAAAATTATTTAAATTTTTTAAATCACTTTTTATTTATAAAAAAACTTAAAATTTTATTTTTCGGTATTTTGACCGGTAACACCATATACGAGTTTTCAAACCCGGGTCTGACCCGAACTAATTTTCTTGTTTTGTTTTTTTTTTAAATTAAAAATATTTTTTATTTTTTTTAAAAAAATATTTAAATTTTTTAAAAAGATTTAATTTTTTAAAAAACTTTCTTTCGGTATTTTGACCGTTACCGTCCGATACGGGTTTTTAATACCCGGGTCGGACCAAATCAATTATTTTTGTTTTTTTAATTAAAAATAGTTTCATTTGAAAAAAAATGTAATTTTTTTTAAAAAAATTTTAAATAATTATTTTTTCGATATTTTAACCAATATCCCGCTTGATACGAGTTTTTCCGTATCCGACCCAAAAATTGGTATTAATTTATTCGATGAAAAATTTGTCCGGGTAAACTTCAACTTTTGACGATCGAAACATAATTGATATCGTTGTAAAATGTTCGGTCAGAAATTAAAAATTGGATAGTAATAGGGACGTTGCAGAATGACAAAATGAGCCACTAATATAACTGTCGGAAATCGTAATATTTGAAGTTTCGAAAATCAATGACATTGAAATTTCAACAAGAACACAATTTTTCACATTAACCATTTTTTTGTCTCAAACAAATAACTTCCGGACCTCCCGAAAAATATAATGAGTAACTCTCGGAAATCGTCTAATTAAATTCCGAGAAATAATTGTATCGAAACTTCAACAAATAAATATAATGAAACATTAATAAACTTCAAATGTTGACATTGCGAAACAAATTCGTCTCGTTCAAATATGTTCAGTCGGAAATTACAAATTATGTAAACTTTCTAATATGTTCAGTCTCGTTGGGAAAATAGTATTCATACATATCCGACTTAAAATCATAATATTCTTTTATTGGGGAGAAAATTGTCGCGTTAGGGATCATTAACGCCGTTAGGGATCATATTTGCCAAAAATCCAAAACTTTGATGACCCAATTTGCGTAATTTTAGTACGGGGATCTTACCAAAATATAATTTTATAAAAAAATTGATTTTTTAGATATAGTTTTATTAAAAAACAATTAATGGATAGATAAAATGAGAAAAATGGATAGTTTGCCGTTAGATTTGTACGTTAAAAGAAACCAGCGGTCTCCTCTCTTCACCTCCGCTATAATTTTTTTAAGCAGGATGAAGTTGAACGCGGCCACTGGTTTTAGGAAAATGATTCCGCCTTCGCGTGTAAGTGGCGATATAACCCCCAAACTCCGACTTAGCTTGCACATTTGAAGCGGATCTGAGTTTTCAAGAAATTAGTATGGAATCTGATTTTGAAACCTACAAGTTTTCATCTTGTATAATTACCGCACAATTTTTACGTATTGTGCCGCAAACTGTTGAACCTTGTCGTTTTAAACACTTCTTATAGCTGATTGGATTTAAACCTACTTTTATTTATTATTTACTATATTCTTTATGATTAGAAACGAGAGCTATTCCATGATTATGGCTCGGTTGCTCTGGAAATCCTTTGGTATCATGGCTGCAATTCTTGAGGTTTGTTATGGAGTTTGAGTACAGAATAATCGTTTAGTTTCCGTGTTGCTAGTCAATTAATAATGTCATAAATATATAAATCTATGAGATTTTGATGGTTTTTTCAGTTCCTAAACTGAATTTTAGATTCAGTATTTCAATTAGTAATAATTGGCAGGTGATATATCATAATTTTCATGGTACATGAGCTTGCATAGACAAACCTTTCAGAAGATATGACATTTCTTCCATTCTTCGTTCAGTGACCCTTTATTGGTAAATGCTTGCTTTCAGTCCATGTTGATGAAATTACGCGTGATGAATTGATGTCTTTGATATCCATGCAGGTGCTTCATAAGTTCTTGGATTACTATAATCAATTCAATTAGGAGAATTATTGTATAAGTTTGAAAGGACCCGTTCGTAAATCATCTTTGCCAGATATAATGGATGACCAATGCCCCTTCCTCATGGTCTCTTCATTTACATTTTTCATCTAGTTGCTCAATTTATATTCATTGATGTTTTTTCCTTAATGATTATTGTGCCCAATTGACTTCTCGGGAAGAATATATTTGTTAGTGACTTTCAACAATGTTGTGATATTTTGATGTATTTATCGAGTTATTTGTTAAATAAGTAGCCTACTGATTTAGTTTCTCAAACTCTTCAACGTATTCCTATTGTTTTAAAAAAATATAAATCAATATATTGTAATTTGAAGTTCGTAAGAGAATTAATCGATTTCTCCATTAAACTAAACATCATATCTACGTCAATCATTGTTATTTTATTCAATCAAAAGATAAGATTGCACCCCCATGAACGTACATACTATATCAACTGAGATGGATTTCAACAATACATACTTATACTAATAGTTTTTCGATCAAGTGTGATAGAATACTATGCGCATAGAACACAATTCTTGCCCGAAATACATAACGCAAACTGAGGGTCAGATTCATATGTTTTCTCGAAGTTCAAGTATCTAAATTGCATGATTATTTAAACTTCAGGGTCATTTATGCAAACTTTTTGACACTTGAGGGGCACACTAGTAACATTTCTGAAGATGGAGTGTCAAAATATCAAATATTTGCAACTTCGAGGGTTAAAGGTAAACTTAAACGATGCTGTTAGAGGAGTCAAAATTAAACAGTATATGTAAATTGAAATATCTTTTTTGCATTTAGTTAAAATTAGAGGGTTACACGTGCATTTTTTTCTCAAATAATGTACCAAATCTGCAATTTCAAAACTACGAGAGCAAGAACCGTAATTTGAGGGGTCATGTACGAACCTTACCCTATACAAATCATTATCTATTTAAGGCAAGATTGGAAACAAAATCTTTCCCTCCAACAAAATCCTGCATTGGAGACTTTGTAGCAACTTAACTTCAACCCAAACAATACTTTTTAAATTTAACCCATAAAGAACTAGTCCTAATCTTAACTTACCACAAAACTCCAATAACATCAATAACCACACATGAATCGAATCCTACGTGCTTCCTCATCGAGTTCAAGCTTATAGCACCTCGATAGGATGCAATTACAAGATTGGGCCCACATATTTGATTGACTGCAACATCTTTGACTGGGAGGGCTCAGTATGCAGCAGCTATTGTAAATGAGTTCCACTCCACCATGTTCACGGGGACACATGCTAAAATAAGGATGAAGAGGAAATCCTAAAGCACGCACAGTCGTTATACTGCTACATAAAACACAAATCACTTACATTATTATTTATCTCATCAATTTGATTAAGCAGTCCTACAACAAACTAACTATTTGTTTTTTATGAGTTACTATAACAAAGAATGAGACACTGACCAAATATAGAATAGACCATCCATTTCCCTTCTCTCCACTCTGCCCATCAACTCAATCTGCAGATATCCACCATCAATAAGGTGAGGCTCTGGCAACACAAATCGCTGCAGCACATTCTCCTATCCAAAAATCATCATCAGAACAAAAGAAGCACAACAGAATTAAGTTCATATGAAGGGTTTAGACTTCTTATGAAAAGTTAACAGAATTATAACCTTTGCCATGGAATACTCAGGCGAAGTATAAGTCCATATGAACATATCATCTTCCAGTTTCTGGAAAAATGGATCTTTAAATTCATATTTGGCATTAGGGTCAACAAGCTGACCAAATCGAAATCTAACACGTTTGGACGAGTACACAGGTTTTCCAGGTCGAGAACGTTCTGAAAAGGCAAGGCAATATATATTGCTTAAAAAGTCCTATAAAACCAAAAGAAGTAGAGGGATATATAATACATACATCAAATTACCTTGAAAAGGTCGAATAATAATCTCAGAAATAACCCAAAGCCCACATTTAATTTCATATATCAATGTTTCAGATTCTTCAGGATTGCTTTGTCCTGTACTCGACCAATATGAAGTCACACCCACACAAAGGATTTCTGGAAACCGAGTATTTATAGCACAATGGTTAACAAACGCCTCAGTGTAAGTGCTAGAAGCGCTTACAGCAGTATGTATGCAGTCTCTAGGTGAAATCTTGGATTTACATAGAGCAAGTAATGATGCAAAGACCTGCTGCTGTGTCACAAGATATTTCCAATCCGTGCAATTATCCACCAAAAAAGCTCCACCAATTCCCTTAATGCGAGTAACATTGGAGACTTGTGGAAATGATCTTAAACACAACTTTCGTGCAAGGCCATTTGCAACCACTGAAATTAGGACAAGATTGAAGCAACATAAAATGCATATTCCTTACTTCATCTATAACTATAGATGCTTCCCAAGAGAACATGCCAAACTAGTTCATTTTAAATATATGTTATTCCAGTATCAACACTCACCAAATTGACGCCACGCACTTGAAACTGCACTAGCATGGATTAGATCAACTGGATTGCCAATGAAACTCATGATGTGCAAACACAAATCAGCGTCAATGCACACCATGAAATCGACATAAAGCCCAACCCTTTGACCCTTTTCAAATTCACCGTCTTCTTGTGTGGGTGAGAGCATCTTTTCCTTCTCCAATTCATTATGTTCTTTCTCTACATCATCCGCATAAGCTAATTTAGTCAGCTTATCTTCAATCATTAGCTTTATAACTCCTTTCTCGGGTGTCAGATTCCTATTGAACCGCTTTCCTGTAACGACAATAGACACGAGAACAAAGACACTTAACAATTTTCAATTACAACATTAATCATGCACTAAGCTAACACATTTCACTAAACTACACCTCAAATAAATACAAACGATGCAGAAAAATAAGAGGGGATGATGGGTGAAATCATTTAATCAATCACACAACAGAGTTTCAGAGGGAAAAAATAAAAAATCTGGAACTCACCCAAAAACTTCAGGATGTCAGTCATAGTGGCCTGAAAAGTAAATGTTTAGTAGATGTCACTTTCCAAGGTTAAAAAAATTTAGAAAATATATCAAAATTCCTTGCGATGGATAAATTTAATATGTCTAGTTCAATTCTATCATAACAGAAAACAACATTTCACGATAGCATGCAAAAAATATTTGTGACACCCTCTAAGATTAATAGAGCAAACAAAGACTTCTTAAGCAGAATCCAAAAAGGACATTATGTAGATGTTTCTCAGTGCATCAGACCGAAAGCATATAGGTTTTACAAGATCATGAAACTAACTGTGCTGAAATCAACTTCTTTAAGTATTTCACAAATAGCCTTGTACATCTCAAAGTCACTTGGCATTATTTTATCCTCCATCTCATCCTTAGCCTTCAGAATTTTCATCCCTGCACAAATTAGGGAGGTGATCATGCTCATAATTTGAGTTCCTACGATACCAAAAGTATAGAATGTGCTTTTTTAAAAGAACATATCATGGAATTTTGAGACATTAAACCAATTTATCTCAAATATAAGGTGATCTACCAGAGCCTTCTTTTGCGGCTGTATTTTCTGGAGTTGATGGCTTCTTAATGGTAGTCTCTTCCTTCTCATCAGTAGAAGAGATCCTGGGTGTCATCTTATGGCTGTTCTTTGTCATGATAGTTGTTGATTTTAATGCTTCTTCCCTCTTCCGCTTTTTACCAGTATTTGACTGTTTATTTCAAATAAAATGTATCTATGCTAAGGAAGACAACATTGACGTTTATGAAGTAATAGGCACTAAAAAAACAAACAGAGAAAAGAAAGAGAAACCTGTTCGTTTTTTACAGCACCACGATATTCCAACTCCAACAAAAACTCAATCAACTTAGAAACTATAATATCTTCCTGTGAACAAAATAAAGAAATCAATCTAGTGACAGCAACTAACTGCTTTGACAACTTAAAAGAGATCCTCAACGAAACTTTCAAGTGATGGTATGTCGAGAACATCCCAGAATTCAACCATCAGTAAGTAAAAAACATGATGGCAAATACAAATATAATTTATCGAACACATCATGCATAAGAGAAGAAAGCTTGTACCTTTACAACGTGCAACTCTTTCCCTGAGTCCTTGATGATCATTGCAATCAATCTTTCCGCAGATTTTCGACAAAAGAAATAGCAGTTAGAGTTTGGATTTCGAACAAATGAAGTCCCTTATTCCATTTTCTCTTGCGGTGTTATTTTTTGCCTTGTGTAGAGGGGTTTTATCAGATCTATTCGTTTTCCACCGGCAGATTTTGATCAGCATGATCATCCTTGTCTCAAGTGGCGGCTTCCCGTCAACAGCTTCCTTCGAACCTAGCCCTAGTCATGTATTTCTTCAGAATTCGGTAGGAGAACGCTTGAATAGAACCAACATTTTTCTGAATTATATTTTAATAGTATTACATCAATTACAGAACTATCCTTTTCGTTAAATGTTATAGTAATAGTAAAATAATATTCATATTAACCATAATTTAAACCATCTTCATAATTAAGATAAATATAAAAGAATATGTGTTTAAGTCAAAAAAACGTTGTGAAATTAGGAAGATAAAAATTTTAAAATTAGAAATCAAACAGGTTTCAATAAAACTGAGACTCATGAATTTTTATTATATGTTATTTGATGGGAACATTACTTATTTTTTTCTTTATTTGAATTAATAGTATTAGGAATTTACCTTCCTTAAGCTTGTGATGATTTTTGTCTAATTTGTTGATGTTGATTTTTTTCAAGAATGTAAAGTAAGCAATTCAAGACACCGAGAGTTTTACGTGGATATCGGAATTCCCGGAGAAAAACCACGAGATCAAGGCTAGATCCAATTCACTAGAGGAGCAACCCACATTTACATTATACAATGACAAAGAGTTCGTAATTTCTGGAATAAGAAAACACAGTCTGAGCTGTTACTTCGTCTTTGACAAGTAATATACCTCATTCTTTAGCTTTGTTCTTTCATCATTCTAATCACTAACATTCTTTCTCTCCAATCTCAAGGTCTCAGAAGTTTGCCAAACCAATCAGTTTGATACTTCATACACCTTCATGTTGAAGGCAGTGGAGTTTTATCAGTTTGTTAATCCCACTACTCCATTCCCATGGTTCCATTACAACAACTGTGATGATTAATTAAATGAACCGTCTCTTGCAAAATTGGGCTATGCAGGATAATGAGCCGACTTATTGATTAATTCCCACGGCCCAAGGACTTGATCTATAATAGTAAAAATTTGTCCGGGTAAATTTCAACTTTTGACGATCGAAACATAATTAATATCGTTGTAAAATGTTCGGTCATTCTGACGATCGTCAACTCTAGAATGAGTGAAATGAACCAACTTTTGACGATCGAAACAGAATGAGTGAATGAACCACCAATATTGAAATTTCAACAAGAACACAATTTTTCACATTAACCATTTTTTTGTCTCAAACAAATAACTTCCGGACATCCCGAAAAATATAATGAGTAACTCTCGTAAATCGTCTAATTAAATTCCGAGAAATAATTTTATCGAAACTTCAACAAATAAATCTAATGAAATATTAATAAACTTCAAGTGTTGACATTGCGAAACAAATTCATTTCGTTCTAATATGTTCAGTCGGAAATTACAAATTATGTAAATTTTCTAATATGTTCAGTCTCGTTGGGAAAATAATATTCATACATATCCGACTTAAAAAACATAATATACTTTTATTGGGGAGTAAAATTGTCGCGTTAGGAATCATTAACGCCGTTAGGGACTATATTTGCCAAAAACGCGAAACTTTGAGGACCCAATTTGCGTAATTTTAGTACGGGGACCTTCTTTGCCACAAATTACAAGTTTGTAGATCAATTATGTCACACACACATAAGTTTGAGGACCAAAATTGAAAAAAAATCCAAATTTTGGGGACCAAAAATGTATTCTATCGAAAAATATTATACAGTACTTTATAATTTATATTTGTACTTCTTATCTTTCTACCTAAATTACTTTAAAGAATTTGTGCATTAGTTTTATCGAATATGTTTGATTTATAATTAAAAAATTTTATGTTACTAATTTCACAATGTGAAGATGGTTTGAATTATGGTAAATATGAAAATAAATTTATTATATAATTAAGATTTAACGAAAAGGATAGTTTTGTAATTGATGTTAAAATATAAAGCAGAAAAATGTTGGTTGCGTTCTCCTACCGAATTCTGAAGCAATACGTGACTAGGGCTAGGTTGGAAGGAAGCTGTTGACGGGAAACCCAGCACTTGACCGGAGATTATTAGTTTAAAGAAAGGAGTGAGGGCTTCCTTGATTGAGGGAGTCTGAGCGAAGCAGCTGCACTGGCCCGAGTAGCCTGCCTTCCCCAGCCAGTCCCCCGATCACCCAAAGTGATAGGGGGAGTGGCTGGTCAAAGGTCTCTGGTTAAGCTCGGGACAAGAGAGCGTCTCTGGCAAGAGAGAGCCCGAAAATGAAGGCTTTTGGAAAAGAGCCCTTTCTTGCATGGCGGTGTGTCGTTCCTGAAGGGGATTTAGTCAGGGATAACAGTGCATTAGGTCAAGCAGGTATGTTAAAGTTAAAGAAGTAAAGAAAAGAGCTTTGGATGGCATAATTTTTCTGTTGTAATCAGCCCTCTTCGAGATATAGATATCCACTTCAGTTTCAACTTCAAGGCGGGAAGCAAGGATAAGAGTTGTTGGTCCTCTGGTTATCCTATTATCGTTATTTTATATATTATTTAACATTTCTATAAATATATATTAACAATTTGTTATTTTCACATTTCAAGTTTCAAACTTCAAACTAAGAGCTGCTGGGTTGGGCGATCATCAACTTGGAAGAAGGAGAACTTCTGGATCCCCAATTTACTTGGTGAAGTTTTCTTTTATTCATGTCCCTTTGCTAAAAGCAAGATAGAAAAGAGTAGTAGTTAATGCTTTCTTTTTTCCCATTTTGAACCTGTTACTTTGAACTTTGGTTTCATCCGGCTCCTTTAGGGAGAATGGATGAATTCTTGTACTAAGATGTTAACAGTTAAGCCCGTTAGCTCCATGTCCGCTTTTTGTGTAACTAAAACGAATCGCTTCTAAACTACTTGTGGGTGATTCTGGCAAACTTACTTCATTCTCTATTTCCGACTGATTCGTTTAGGGGTATAATTTGTATTGTGTTAGTACATTTTAACATCAGAATCAAACTGAATGTAATTTCTTCGTTTGAATTTCTTCGTTCAGATTATTATTGACAAATTTTGTTCTGTTTTTGTAAACTACCGCATTTACATTAGGATGATTCTGCAATTTACAGCAGGAAAAATGGCCGATGATACAAACAAAGTGAGACAAAAGATAGAGAACATTAAGACAGAGGTTATGTTTCAATTGGGCCAACTAGATATCAAATTTGAGAATATGATTCAAACTCGAGCTGAAAAATCAAATATAGACATTCAAGCCAAAGAGGTGATAATTGAGGATAAAAAAAACAAGTTGATGATTTAGAAGCACAACTAGTTTCTGAAAGAAATGCCAAGGAAGAGGCTTTGAATTTAGTGGTTGAAGATGCAGTTAAGGATCTTGAACGCAGGGATATTACGTACAAAAGACGAAAGCCAAAGGTAGCGTAAATTTCCTTTTTGTTGGAATTAGAATCTCGTGGTGGTGTTGTAAAAAAGCGAACATATTACCCTTTCTTTACTTTGTTTTTTTGTTTGACTGATTCCTTATTTCATAAATGCAAATGCCACTGTTATCTTCCTTTCGTGTTTGCAATAAATAGTGAAACACAGGTAAAAAGTGGAAGAGGGTTGCTTACTCTTGCACTGAAAATACAAGGCCATCGAAATGCTCCTCTATATGATGTATTGATTTTGGCTCGTTGTGCAATGCATTTGATGTGGTATTTGCAAGATTTCTTACCTACTGGCCTCGTATGCTTCCCTGAATTCAGAAACATGTTTGAATCTAAATTAGATTTATCTGGTGAACTACAATCTCATGTGTTTGAACTTATAATTTTTCAGATTGTCGGATGGGTTAAGGGATTGCTCTCGTGGGAAGATGAAGAATAACAGAACAAGTTGGAAATTTTCATGAAAAATAAATATGAGACTGAAATGTGTAATCTGTTTAATTGAGAAATGGTATCAGCCACGGTTGATTTTTATACACCACAGTTATTAAAAACGTAGAACACGAGGCAAAAAGTTTTCCATTTGGTCTTACCACGCTTGTAAGACCAAATACGTGTGATCGACAAGAGGATGTTCAATACAATAATTTAACATTAGGTCTCTAATGTTGGGCGTCCAACTAACTGTCACATGATCATGAAGGTAGGAGAGTGTCTATTGTACCGATACTATTTTTCTTCCAAATTTTTAAAAAATTAAAAGAAAAATATAAATTTTAATTTTAAAGTAATATAAAATAAATAAATTTATAATTATTCTATAATATAACGATTGATCGATACTAGTTGTGTAAAAGTGGTTAGTTCAATTTATTTGTTTTAACTGATTTGATTAATCGATTTTTAATTGTGATTTTATTTAACAAAAATCAGATCGACTAATGGTCAATTTTATTCGGTTTAGGTTACCAGATTAGTGTTTCTAGTATATAAGTTATTTAATTTTTAACAATCAATTTAAAAGTTTTCCATTTGGTCTCTCCATCATGCCAGAGTAGCACTTTTTGTACCATCCGTGGATAGTTTAAGCATCATCAAATCTCATGTTTTAATGCAGGGCCATGATATTCGTGATCAAGGAATTAATGCACGGGTGATTTTGTTCATGAATAATTGTTTTGAACATGTCTCATTCTGCTCGGTGCTGATGCTCCTTCTTGTGCAGTACAGTGGCTCGTTTGAAGATGCTGTTGCGTATGTTGAATGGTTGAAGCAAGATTTTAGATATTCTGGTATATTGGTTCAGATCTCTCCAGCTATAAATGTGCCATGCTTTCCCAAGGCTGAAGCTTCGTTATGAGGCATCGCTTGTACAGGTATGCCACATTGTCTTAGATTACACACACTTATATCTATTGTTTTGTATATTTTGTGGTCTTAGCTCAATGAGGATATTTCGAAACTTCCTTTGCTCAACCCAACAATGCGAGCCACTCCACTTTCACCATCTGAATGGAGACACATACTAGAAGAAATGAACATGGTTTGTGATCCATCTGATACTGTGGATAACAACTGTGTTACAAATTTTTTGGTGCTTTACTTTAATAGAGAGCATGGCAGCATTCTGTTTCTTCTTAAAATAGTATTAATTCTGGAAACGTGAGTCCTCACGATAGTTACTCACAAATTACTGAGTTGACTGAAATTCTCAATGTTTTCAGTTTTTCGTGTGACGGAAACATTTTAAAACCATATCTTTTAGATGCTTATGTTGTGTCACAAAAATATGTACTTTTGATATTGGAAATTTGGGACTTGAAGGTAAAATGATTGGCAATAATTTATTATTTCTAGGTTACGAATGGGATGTTGGGCATTTCCATGGGGCTCAACGTCCTGTTGTTGATTGCTTCCGTAGTATCTCATATGGTCAATCCGAGTGAAAGGAAAGACTATTTGAATAATGATGTTATCAGTTATTTGTGTATTTCCAGGATTTAGATTCTGATCCTTTGTCAAATGTTGATAAGGAGAAGACAAATGTATTGATGTACTGTACCGGAGGCATTCGATAATACTAAGTTGATCTCTTTTTTTTCATTCTGTTAAATTTCCCACTTCCTCCTAATATTGTTCCCAACTGTTGCAAATGCATGAACATTTGAATTTCTTTGAGTATTTTGTGATAGCCTTACCAGTCAAGTCAATCTCTGTTGTATGTATAGACTATAGTATACCTTTTGTTGTAATATTCAGTTTAATATACTTAAAAATTGGAATTGAAACCTTTAATATTTTGTGATATATTGCAAATCAATCGCCTAACACCTCTTAACCAAACTTGTCTTATGGATAGGTAGGGAGGTTTCAAAAGATTGTATACGTTGAATGGAGGTGTGTCCAACTATATGCAAAGTGAAGGTTCAAGTTCAACTGGATGGGAAGGAAATTTATTCGTCTTTCATTGCCTCCTTGTACCTACAAGCTGAAGTAGATTTTTGCAAGAAGCCAAAACACAATCTATTTGGTAGATGCTATATTTGTGGTTCTCATGTATTAGAATTGACACACCGCAACTACGCAAATCTGGACTGCAATCTTCTCTTTTTGTCCATTCTTTTATTGGTACCAAGTTTATAGATAAATATTTACTATGAATTAATGAAAAATAATAAATACAACTTCTACAATTCAAAACAACCATAAGGGAATGGAAGGGAAGAATGATGGCTCCCGTTCTTTCTCCAACTCCATTTCCTTCAGAAATACAAACACCTAGTGAAATAACATATCACATCGATTCAAACAATGTACAAAATAAGTAATGTTCCCCATCAAATAACATATAATAAAAATTCATATCATTCTTAACCTATCTTATGTACCATTTATTAAATGTTTCTGTTTTTAATTTGCAATAAATATAAATTAAGAAGGTAGCACAACATATCGTATTTTTCATTTTACTTCTCAATTTTATAACTATAAATAAAAAACAATACAAATCTTATTTTTAATCTCAACTTCTATTTCACTAAAATGTCATTATTTATCATTTTTATACAACTTTTGGCATTTGAATTTTGAACTCTGACTCTACGCAATGTATGAGAGATTCATCATAAATCTCAATGTTTTCATACCGGGTAGTATACCGTCCGGTAACGGGTATTAGGGTCGATTTCCGGTTTTTTTCGAATCCGACCCTAAAAATAATTAAATATTATTTTAAAAAAAATAAATTTGGTAACGGACGATCGGACCGGTCCAGATCGGTAGGGAATTCCGGATCGATATGAAAACATTGATAAATCCAACATTTGCATCATATATACAACACTGCATTTTTGTGTAAGTGGAAACAATTGTGACGCAATTGTTTACTCGTAAGTTTATGGAAAAATCGTGGTTTAAAAGAAAATAGAAAAAAAATTATTTCAAAGTACCTTTATTTAGAAATTTGAGTTTATACGATACGCAGCTGAGACATCATCTCGATGCTAATATTGTTGAATATCATATTTTGAGGCAATCATATAAAATTTCGATCAATAATTTATTATTGACTAAATCTAAGGGTTGAAAAGTAATTTAATAAATACATAAATTATCATTTAATTTATACAACATAACACTCATATCTTATTTTATAAATTATTCATTCATTCTAAAAATATTGTGAAAATGGCAACTATGGTCCCCAAAGTTTGGATTATTTTGCAATTCTAGTCACCAAAGTTCTGAACGAACAAATATAATCCCTAAAGTTTGGATAATTTGACAAAATTGATCCCCAAATTTTGTTAATTTGACAAATTTGATCCCCAAAGTTTAATATTTGTCCAAAACCAGTTTTCAAACTTTTATGTTCCAATACCGGTCCTCAAAGTTTACACATACTAGCCAATTTAGTCCGAAAGTTTCAGAAATAGGGCCAAATTAGTCACTAACGGCGTTATTTTAGCGTTAGAGTCCGACCCGTTTTTATTTTTTATTTTCTGAAAAATTTTAAAATAATTTTTATTTTTTAAAAAATATTTAAATTTTTTAAAACACATTTTATTTAAAAAAAACTTACAATTTTATTTTTCGGTATTTTGACCGATAACGCCAGATACGGGTTTTCAAACCAGGGTTAGACTCGAACTAATTTTCTTGTTTTGTTTTTTTTTTAAATTTAAAATATTCTTTATTTTTGTAAAAAAATATTTAAATTTTTTAAAAAGATTTAATTTTTTAAAAAAATTTCTTTCGGTATTTTGACCGTTACCAAATCCATTTTTTTGTTTTTTTAATTAAAAATAGTTTCATTTGAAAAAATATGTAATTTTTTTTAAAAAAACTTTAAATAATTATTTTTTCGATATTTTAAAAAATACCACGTTTGATACGGATTTTTCCGTATCCGACCCAAAAATTGGTATTAATTTATTCGATGAAAAATTTGTCCGGGTAAACTTCAACTTTTGACGATTGAAACATAATTGATTTCGTTGTAAAATGTTTGGATAATTTAATAAATTTGATCCCCAAATTTTGTTAATTTGACAAATTTGGTCCCCAAAGTTTAACATTTGGCCAAAACCAGTTTTCAAACTTTTATGTTACAATACCGGTCCTCAAAGTTTACACATACTAGCCAATTTAGTCCGAAAGTTTCAGATATTGGGACAAATTAGTCACTAACGACGTTATTTTGCCTTTAGGATCCGACCCGTTTGTATTTTTTATTTTCTGAAAAAATTAAAAATAATTTTTTATTTTGTAAAAAATATTTAAATTTTTTAAAACACTTTTTATTTATAAAACAACTTAATATTTTATTTTTCACTATTTTTACCGGTAACGCTAGATACGAGTTTTCAAACCCGGGTCTGACCCGAACTAATTTTCTTGTTTTTTTTTTTTTTTAAATTGAAAATATTCTTTATTTTATTAAAAAAATATTTAAATTTTTTAAAAAGATTTAATTTTTTAGATATTTTAACCATTATTTTTTAAATATTTTAACCAATACCCCGTTTGATACAGGTTTTTCCGTATCTGGCCCAAAAATTGGTATTAATTTATTCGATGAAAAATTTGTACTGGTGTTATGGTCCCTTTTTAGGGGGTACCAACCGTCGTCCGGTTCGTCAGTAGACGAACTCGGTTTTGATTTGTTTTTGATATGGAATACGATTAGAACTGGAAACAATAAATGGACACGGCGATTTATAGTGGAAACCCCAGGAATTGGGGAGAAAACCACTTGACTAAGAGCGAATTACGCTCATAGCATGTTCACTAATCAAATAATTTATACAAAATACAGCAGATGCTTAATGAAAATGACAAGGAAATAGAAAGCAGTAAGAACTCCGGCAAGGTAACAGCCTGTTCTTACACGTTCAAAAGGTCCTGCTATTTCCGTCGTCGCACTGTGTATTTATAGAGTTAGTGGTGTGTGTAAATCACGCACTGTAACCGCCTCTGACAGGTTTGTTAGAGGTTGTTGTCGCACGATGTAAAACGAGGTTGGGACCGAGGCGTGGTCTACGTGATCGGGCCCGAGGCATGGTAAACGTGTGAAGGCCTGAAGCGTGGAAAACGTGGGTTTGTAACCGTTCAGACTGAACCATGGAGCCAGTTACCAGAAAACGCTTTATTTCGCCAAGGTTATCTTCGGTCCTCTCGTGGAACATCGGGCCGCTTTTCGTTAAGTGTACAAGTGGGCTGCAAGGGTTCGTTTCTACCATTTGAATCGGCCCAATTTTTAATGGGTCTTATCCGTCACACGGTGCCTGGTCCTAGAGTTCTCATCACTAGCCCCTCGGGCTTGATTGCCATCGTAGAGGTGATACAAGGCCGATCATATGATGTTTGCACATTCGTGAGAACATGAGACCGTACCTGTAGGTAGTGAGCATCCAGGGGACCGATCTTTCCCTTAGTGTAGGAATAATTTGCATTTAAAAATTGATATCGTATATTTATGTTATATTTTTATTTTTGTTATTTTTTTAAATATTAATATCTCGATTTGTGCCTCTTCACATTCGATAGTTCAATAGGCGTGATGAGTGCGTTGGTATTGCCATTGTCTGGGGAAATATTACGTGGCGGCTCACTATTGGCTGAGAGATGAATATTTAAATTGGGGTTTTGGGTACTGTTTTCCCTCATCGTCATTTTCGCGAAGGAAGAACTGCAAAATCAAGCTCTCTGCGCCCTCAATCCATTTCACGTTCAATTTATTTCACTCCGACTTTCTTTAAGGTATACACTATGGCTCCTCACAAAATGAGATACTCAGCCATGTCTGAGCTAGATATTGAGGAGTTTAGATCTAGGTTTTCGATTCCGGCACATTATTCCATCTGGAAGGGACGAGAAGATATTCCCTGTTTCCTTCCGGCGGAAATGAATGTGCCGACATCCGCTATTCCGGTCAGTTATGCTTCTTTAATGTGCGGGCTATGTTTTCCACTGCATCCCTTTGTGGCGGCCGTTCTTAAAGAAATTCACTGCCCCACTTTTGCATTATTCCCGGGTAGTTATGTGTATATAGTGACATTTATATTTTACTGCCACCAACAGAATCGGGCCCCGACCTTAGAACATTTTTTTAACCTGTTCTTGGTGGGATCCCGAAAGGGGAAAGGTCTATTAGGATGCCGCAAATTATATTATATAGCGGTGCGCACCAAAGAGTGCGCTATTGTAGATAAAGAAGAGTCTCTCCATGCGTGGGAGTCTTGTTATGTGTGGATAACAGTCTCAAAAGAGGACCTGTTGAAGGTGTGGCCACGCTTAACTCACCCACGCATAGGTCAGTTGGACCGAACTAGGTTCAACCCTTCTCGTCCGGACACCGCAAATACGCTTGCGATGTTCCCCCCTCCCGAAGAGCGCCTTAAGCGAATAGATCTGATTCGGGAGAAAAGATTGATAGAAATAGGTGTCGCGGGTAGGACCGGAGCCCCAGCCCCGAAGGGGATGTTTTCTAGCTCAGATCCATCAAAAGGATCGGGTATGAAGTAATGTTTTTATTTTATCCTTTCCTGATCCTTATGTATTCGTTTTGCAGATTCGACTGAGACAATGCCTAGCTCACATTTCAAACGTATGGCGGCTGCTTCGGTCCGTCCTTCTGAGGGACAGCGCGAGGCATCAGGCAGCGCGGATGGAAGTGAATCAGCAACGGGGGGTACGCTGGTTCCATCGGGGTCCGGGAACCCTCCGATCCAAACTACCGGCGCGGACACATTGACCCTTCGCTGTACAGGGAAGCCTTCAACCGGGGAAGGGCCTGCGTTACGGGTATTTGGAGTGGTAGAGGAGGTGATAAAGGCTCGGATTCGTTCTTTGAGCTTATCCAGCCTCTACCAGATAGGAAATAACTCCTTCATTAATGCTAATACTATTGCTTTATTGCTGCAGGGAGCCGTTCCCGTGGAGAAGGTTCTCCCCCGGTCCTCACCTTAAGGCGAACGTCTCCCTGTTGCCGATCCCCTTAGGAAAAGGGAAATGGGTGAACGAAGCGGAAGCCCCGAAGGATCCAAAAAGGCTGAAGAAAGGGAAGAGCGCTTCGGTCCCTACAAAGGGGATCGTATTGAAGGAGCCTGCATCGGGCCCTAAGACTAACTCCGACTGGGGAGTTGCTTTGGGCCCGCTGGACAGGTTCAGTAAGAGGAGAAAGTTAACCTCATGGAGGAGTACTTTCCTAAAGGACTTCCGCCTTTATGGAGAGCAAAACCCAGACAACGTCCAAGAAGACATGTCTGGGGAAGAGATTATGGAAGGTTTCCTCGACCTCACCACCAAGGTAATTTTATTTAACATGAAGGCCCGACGTTTCATCTTTTTAAACGTGTTATCTTATGCAGATGTTGAGGAAAGCCTTCACAACTGCCATCACCGTGGAGAAGAACCAGGGTGACAGCGTTGTGTCCCAGAAAGTCCAAGATCAACTTCACCTTGCGAAAAGACAAGTTGAAATCAAGCATGGTGAGTTGGTCATGGTACGGGAGGACCGGGACCGGCTGGACAATGAGTTGCTAAGAGCTGGTACGGAGGTCTCGCTCTTAGCAGATAAAGTCTCTGAGCTGGAGAAGATATGACAAATAGCTCAGGGGCGAATTTCTGACCTGGAGGCCAAGCTGCGGGCCAAGGAGGAAGAAATCAACGAAATCCAAGGTCGGGCCTAGGAGAAAAGGAATAAATTGAACGAACTTCTCCTTCGGGCCCAAGAAGACAAGACGACATTGGAAGAGGAGTTGACAAGAGCCCGCACTTCGACCGAAGGTTCGGTCCGGGAGGCAGTTCTGGGTTTCGCTTGGTCCCCCTTGTTATTCGCTTTAGCGGATAACATACATAGGGTATATACTGCTAAGTATTTGGATAACATGCGAGAGCAAGTTATACATCAGTTCGGGCTTTCCCCTTCGGACGAGCGATGGAAGGCGATCGAGCCACTTGAGAGAGATGGTAAGTTTCAGGTTATTCCAACTTTGGAAGAACATGTTCTGGAAGAAGACCCTTTCTTCTATCTCTTTGGAGAGATGGAGAGAGCGGTCAACCAAAAGGTGGCCGATCAGGAAGAAAAACTGAAGCAGCTTGCGGCCAGGACCGAACCGAAGGAGCATGAGATTGAAGATAAAGAAGATGGGCAGGATAACTAGATTTCATTTATACTTTGTATCTGCATTGCTTCATATTTTCAATATATAACTCTTTTCTTTCAGTTCTTATCCTTTTAATTGCCAGAACGAAGTATTATAACCAACTTTTAAGTAAACTAATATGTCTCATATTAATGAAATTGTTTTAACCACCAAGTGTAAGATCGGGGACGCTTATAGGATGTTAATCCATCGGTCTCAGATATTATGTTTGGCTTATTTGTATCAATTCTGATTGGATCGGTTGTTTCACATTGTATGTGGGTCACTCTTATTCCGTCCTTGGAGTCAATACTTGATTGGAGAGTCGTGGTCTACGTTCAATGTGAGTTTTTATGAGCTTCGGCCGAACCTTGGTTCTAATAAAGTCCCGTAGGTTATATTGGCTAAGCTTTGCTCATAACATGTCCTATATTAGGACCGATCTTATGTTTCGATATGTTGACTACCATTCCTTTTATCATGGAAGATTTCATAAGTTCAAAGGGCCATTTCTAAAGACTGAATGCCGTTGAAGGGAGTGTTTTAGTTCGTAATGAGTTTTGGGAGAATCACGACTCATCCATGGGACTAGGCAAGTGCAAGAGCATCAGACTCGTCAGAGCAATCACTACAACTTGGGAGCCTTGCGGACAAGAAGCTTCGGTCACCAGTCCAGATTCGTCCTAAGTCACCCAACTTCAAGACCGGTCCATCATTCCATTAGAAATAGTTTGTTTTGTACTTACTTGTTTTCTGCTTACGTTTAAAGGAATGTATTTTATTGAGTCAAACGTATTAGTCGAAGATTCATAAGAAATATCGCCTTAAGTTCATGGCGTTCGAAGTTCGGGGGACCTCTATACCATCCAATGTCTCAAGTTTATACGCACCTGATTCCAATTTCTTTGATATTCGATACCGTCCTTCCCAATTTCTGTCTAGCTTTCCAACGTTCCTATGCACTTTAATGCTTCTGAGGACGAGATCGCCTTCAAAGAATTCTCTTGGGAGGACTCGCTTGTTATGGGCCCGTTCCATAGTTCGCTGATAAGCACGAATCCGTGCGTAAATTGCATCTCTCTTTTCTTCGATCATCTCGAGGTCCAATAATCTCCTTTCACCATTCATATGCTCATCATACTGAGATATCCGAGGTGATCGGATGGCAACCTCCACCGGGCTAACAGCTTCGGTCCCATACACCAATGAGAACGGTGATTCCTGGGTTGTTGAGCGAGGTGTAGTTCGGTATGCCCATAAGACCTCGTAGATGTGTTCAGGCCATTTACCTCCGAAATCTTCTAACTTGGTCTTCAATCCTTTCAGGATAACTTTGTTAGATACCTCAGTAAATCCATTAGTTTTGGGGTGGGCTACTGATGAGAAATATTGGATGATGCCCAACTTGGTGCATAGATCCCGTATGCTCTTTTCGCGGAACTGAGTCCCATTATCTGATATGAGCGCTCGGGGAACTCAGAAGCGGCTCACGATATTTCTCCATAAGAAGTGTTTGACCACCTTCTCTGAGATGATGGCTACTGCTTCTGCTTCAATCCATTTCGAGTAATACTCCACCGCTACAATACAAAATTTTCTTTGCCCTATTGACCGAGGGAAAGGTCCAAGGATATCAATCCCCCATCTGTCAAACGGACAAGGCCGTGGGGTAACCGATAAGGGAGCCCCAGGAAATTGCGGAATAGGAGCATGGTATTGACATATGGCATAACGTTTGGTGTATTTCTTGGCATCTGCAAGCAACGTTGGCCAAAAATATCCAGCTTTAATGATGCGGTGGTACAAAGATCGAGCCCCTGAATAAATGCCGCATATCCCTTCGTGAACATAAATCATAACGGCTTCTGCATCAATGGAGGATAAGCAGCGTAGAAGCGGACCCTCAAAACTCTTTTTAAACAAGCGTCCATCAATCAAGATAAATCTCTTAGCCCGGACATCTATCTTTCTGGCTTCGGACTTGTTTTCAGGGAGATAGCCGTTTGAAAGATATTTAATAAATGGATTCAACCAATGGGGTTCCCCCGGAGATTCATTAGCGTTAATATTCAAGCCCTGGAGTTCGTGGCATAGAGCCCGATCTCTTCAATCGACTGTTCGGTCACTGATATCTCGACCGAAGGTCGGTCCTGAATGTGGACCGAAATAGTGCTTGGCTCTATATCAGGTATGCCTGCGGCCAATCTAGCGAGTGCATCGGCAACCTTATTTTGCTCTCGTGGCACGTGGTCAAGAGAAAACTCACTGAATTTCTTGGATAATTCATCATCGGATCGTGAGTCTCAAATCTCCCTGCGAACTGTTCTACTACTAACTTCGAGTCTGAGAACATTCGCACTCTGCTAACTCCCATTTTTCGAGCCAAGGTCATTCCTGATAACACAGCCTCATACTCTACCACATTATTTGTTCCAGCAAAGGAAAATTTGATTGCGTAATGAATAAGGTCACCTTGTACCGTTGTTAGGGCAATGTCCGCTTCTCTTCCCCCGAAGGTCAACCCATCTACATGGATCGTCCATCGATCATCCTCTTGGTTAAGATATATGGCCGATCGGGTCATTCCAACCACAAAGTCGGCTAGGACCTGAGCTTTGATCGCCATTCGGGGCAGGAATTCCAGATACATAGCGCTGAGTTTGATAGCCCATTTTGCCAATCTCTCATTCAAATTCTTCTGTTTAAGGACCACCACCTTCAGTGGTTGATCCGTATAAACATAGACCGTTCGGCCTTCAAAATAATGTTTCAGCTTGGATATAGCTTTTTTCAAAGTTAGCATAAATTTCTCTAAGGTGGAATATCTGGTTTCAGCAGATACCAGAGAATGGACAACATAATAAACAGGTCTATGAATGTCGTCTCGGATGGTCACTAGAGCTGCGCTGACGGCAACTTCTGATACAGCAAGATACAACCCCAAAGGTTCATCACAAGTTGGACTTACCATCACCGGGAGAGTGCTTAAATAAGTCTTCAACTCAGAGAAGGCCCGATCGCATTATTCGGTCCAATCTACATGGTTTGCTTTTCTTAGTACTCTGAAAAAAGGTAGAGCTCGATCCGTGGATTTTGAGATAAACCTGATTAGTGCGTCGAGTCGGCCAGTACACCTCTGAAATTTTCTCTTGTTTCTTGGAGGTTGCATATCAATGATAGCTTACACCTTTTCAGGGTTAACCTCTATGCCTTTCTCTGAAACGTAATATCCTAAAAATTTTTCGCTTCGGATCCCGAAGCAGCATTTGTTTGGATTTAGTTTAAGCTTATATTTTCGGCATACTTCGAAACAACAAGACAAATAAGAAATGTGGTCTTCATCATTCATAGATTTAACATTCATATCGTCAACATAAACTTCCATCATATGGCCGATCAATTCTCTAAAGATCCTTTTGACCAACCTATGATATGTTGCTCCTGCATTTTTGAGACCGAATGGCATAACCATATAACATTAAACGCCATCTTCAGTCATGATGATGACTTCTTCTGATCTTCTTCAGCAAGGAAGATCTAATGGTACCCAGAGTAAGCATCCATGGTACTCATCATGGTGCTACCAGACACAACGTCTACCAGTCGGTCGATATGCGGCAAAGGGAAAGGGTCCGATTCACAGCTTTTGTTAACATCGGTAAAGTCGATGCACATTCGCCATTTCCCGTCGGGTTTGGAGACCACAACTGGGTTTGCAACCCATTCAGTATAGTGGATCTCTCTGATGAATCCTGACCGTAGCAATTTATTCACCTCAGCCCGGATAATCTCGATTTTTTCGGGAGAATAGCNACCCAACTTCAAAACCGGTCTATCATTCCATTAGAAATAGTTTGTTTTGTACTTACTTGTTTTCTGCTTACGTTTAAAGGAATGTATTTTATTGAGCCAAACCTATTAATCGAAGATTGATAAGAAATATCGCCTTAAGTTCATGACGTTCCAAGTTCGGGGGACCTCTATACCATCCAATGTCTCAAGTTTATACGCATCTGATTCCAATTTATTTGATATTCGATACGGTCCTTCCCAATTTCTGTCTAGCTTTCCAACGTTCCTCTGCACTTTAATGCTTCTGAGGACGAGATCGCCTTCAAAGAATTCCCTTAGGAGGACTCGCTTGTTATGGGCCCGTTCCATAGTTCGCTGATAAGCACGCATCCGTGCATAAATTGCATCTCTTTTTTCTTCGATCATCTCGAGGTCCAATAATCTCCTTTCACCATTTATATGCTCATCATACTGAGATATCCGAGGTGATCGGATGGCAACCTCCACCGGACTAACAGCTTCGGTCCCATACACCAATGAGAACGGTGATTCGTGGGTTGTTGAGCGAGGTGTAGTTCGGTATGCCCACAAGACCTCGTAGATGTGTTCAGGTCACTTACCTCCAAAATCTTCTAACTTGGTCTTCAATCCTTTCAGGATAACCTTGTTAGATACCACCGTAAGTCCATTAGTTTGGGGGTGGGCTACTGATGAGAAATGTTGGATGATGCCCAACTTAGTGCATAGATCCCGTATGCTCTTTCCGCGGAACTGAGTCTCATTATCTTGTATGAGCGCTCGGGGAACCCCGAAGCGACTCACAATATTTCTCCATAAGAAGTGTTTGACCACCTTTTTTGAGATGATGGCTACTGCTTCTGCTTCAATCCATTTCGAGTAATACTCCACCGCTACAATACAAAATTTTATTTGCCCTAATGACCGAGGAAAAGGTCTGAGGATATCAATCCCCCGCCTGTCAAACGGACAAGGCAGTGGGGTAACCGATAGGGGAGCCCCAGGAAATTGCGGAATAGGAGCATGGTATTGACATATGGCACAACGTTTAGTGTATTTCTTGGCATTTGCAAGCAACGTTGGCCAAAAGTATCCAGCTATAATGATGCGGTGGTACAAAGATCGAGCCCCTGAATGCATGCCGCATATCCCTTCATGAACATAAATCATGATTGCGTCAGCCTCAATAGGGGATAAACAGCGCAGAAGCGGGCCCTCAAAACTCTTTTTAAACAAGCGTCCATCAACTAAGGTAAATCTCTTGGCCCGGACTTCTATTTTTCTGGCTTCAGACTTGTCTTCAGGGAAATAGCCGTTTGAGAGGTATTTAATAAAGGAGTCCATTCAATTGGGTTCCCTCGGAGACTCGGTAACGTTAATATTCAAGCCCTGGAGTTCATGGCATAGAACCCCGATCTCTTCGATAGACTGTTCGGTCACTGATATCTCGAATGAAGGTCGGTCCTGAATATGGACCCAAATAGTGCTTGGCTCTATGTCAGGTATGCCTGAGGCCAATCTGGCGAGTGCGTGGGCAACATTATTTTGCTCTCGTGGCACGTGGTCAAGAGAGAACTCACTGAATTTTTTGGATAATTCCAGAACTTTGGCACAATATAACCTCATCATCGGGTCATGAGTTTCAAATCTCCCTGCGAACTGTTCTACTACTAACTTCGAGTCTGAGAAAATTCGCACTCTGCTAACTCCCATTTCTCGGGCCAAGGTCATTCCTGATAACACGGCCTCATATTCTACCACAGTATTTGTTCCAGCAAAGGAAAATTTAACTGCGGAATGAATAAGGTCACCTTGTATCGTTGTTAGGGTAATGCCCGCTCCTCTTCCTCCGAAGGTCGAGCCATCTACGTGGATCGTCCATCGATCATCCTCTTGGTTAAGACATATGGCCGATCGGGTCATTTCAACCAAAAATTCGGCTAGGACCTAAGCTTTGATCGCTCTTCAGGGCAGGAATTCCAGATACATAGCGCTGAGTTTGATAGCCCATTTTGCCAATCTCTCATTCAAATCCTTGTGTTTAAGGACCACCTTCAGAGGTTGATCCGTATAAACATAGACCGTTCGGCCTTCAAAATAATGTTTCAGCTTGGATACAGTTTTTTTTCAAAGCTAGCATGAATTTCTCCAAGGTGGAATATCTGGTTTCAGCAGATACCAAAGAATGGCTGACATAATAAACAGGTCTATGAATGTCGTCTCGGATGGTTACTAGAGCTGCGCTGACTGCAACTTCTGATACATCGAGGTACAACCCCAAAGGTTCATCACAAGTTGGACTTACCATCACCGGGGGAGTGCTTAAATAAGTCTTCAACTCAGAGAAGGCCCGATCGCATTCTTCGGTCCAATCTACATGGTTTGCTTTTCATAGAACTCTGAAAAAAGGTAGAGCCCGATCTGTGGATTTTGAGATAAACATGCTTAGTGCGGCGAGTCGGTCAGTAAGCCTATGAAATTCTCTCTTGTTTCTTGGAGGTTGCATATCAATGATAGCTTGCACCTTTTCAGGGTTAACCTCTATGCATTTCTCTGAAACATAGTATCCTAGAAATTTTCCGCTTCGGATCCCGAAGCAGCATTTGTTTGGATTTAGTTTAAGCTTATATTTTCGGCATACTTCGAAACAACGAGACAAATAAGAAAGGTGGTCTTCACCATTCATAGATTTAACAATCATATCGTCAACATAAACTTCCATCATATGGCCGATCAATTCTCTAAAGATCCTGTTGACCAACCTTTGATATGTTGCTCCAGCATTTTTGAGACCGAATGGCATAACCACATAACAGTAAAATCCATCTTCGGTCATGAATGATGACTTCTTCTTATCTTATTCAGCAAGGAATATCTTATGGTACCCAGAGTAAGCATCCATGGTACTCATCATGGTGCTACCAGACACAGCGTCTACCAGTCGGTCGATATGCGGCAAAGGGAATGGGTCCGATTCACAGCTTTTGTTAACATGAGTAAAGTCGATGCACATTCGCCATTTCCCGTCGGGTATGGAGACCACCACTGGGTTTGCAACCCATTCAATATAGTGGATCTCTCTGATGAATCCTGACCGTAGCAATTTATTCACCTCAGCCCGGATAATCTCGATTTTTTCGGGAGAATAGTGTCTCCTTTTCTGCCTAACAAGCTTCGTTCCAGGCTCGGTGTTGATCCGATGTTTACTATCGGATCGGTCAATCCCCGGAACATCATCCGGGGTCCATGCGACTATATCCACGTGGCTTCTCAGCAGGTGGATTAGTTCTTTTTCAAAAGAAGGTGCTAAGTGTGCCCCGATGCGAGTTGTTTTGGTTGAGCCACCCTCAACCAGGTGAATCAACTTGAACCCTACTGGTTCCATTGCTTGCCTCGGGTGCGGCGTTTCTTCCAGCAGATCGACCCGGGCCCCTTTGATAGGTGCAAATGTTCGGCACGAGCTCATGTAGCATTGTCTAGCTACTTTCTGATCCCCCTTGACAGAAATAACTCCATGAATGGAGGGGAATTTGAGCATCATATGATAAGTAGATAGGACCGCCTCGAACTTACTAAGGCCGGTCCGTCTGATAATGGCGTTGTAAGCCAAGTCGACTTCGACTACAATGAATTCCAGATCCTCCAATCGGTCCTTGGATGGTTCTCCAATGGTGACTGGGAATAAAATCTTCCCGCATGGAATGACGCTCCTTTAGTCGAACGACCAAAGAGTTATATTAGCGATAGGGAGGTCATGAGCAGCAGCTCCCAACATTTCGGCGACCTCGCGCTTCATTAGATTGCACGAGGCCCTGGTGTCCACTAAGATCCTGTGGACACGACGATTCCCGATGATTTCGGTGATGGTAATGGGATCATCGCATGGATTGATAATCCCTTCCTGATCGGCCATAGTGAAAGTAATGTCCTCCCCGAAGGGAGGGGACCGCTCAGCTGAATCATATTTAACCAGCGCCACAAATTCAGAGCTATCAGCGGAGTCTCCGCGCGCGGTTCTCTTTCGGTCCCGGACCGATTCGTTTATCCTCAAACCATCGGAGATAACATAAATATCTCCGGCTACTTCTCGGGGTGCCGCCTCATTTTGAGGAGGTTGGGCACCTGTTCAGCGGGTGGAGGAGCAACCTGATCCTGTCTTCCACCCTCGTTTTGCGGGGCTCTACCGCCACGGCCCCGCCATCTTCTTCTTCGGCCCTAACCACGGTTCTCTCGACTGTGTTGGCCTCTATCTCGCTCTGGAGGAGGAGACCGTCGGTCCTCCGTCCGATCATTATAATTTCGGGGTTGTCCCCGATTATCCCTTCCCCGCGGCCTGTGACGATCGTCACCTTGGTGTCTCTTTCGGGGGGATTCTGCTCGCTTGCCCTTCTGACCATTCCGGTTGGGCTTTCTTTATTCATTGCCGCTACTATCTCTTTCAACATCGGGCACTTCAGGGTCGGGTGATCGCGATTATGATGCAGCTCGCAATATACCCGATTGTCCTCTTGCTTCGGGGGGACATCTTTCTCTCCCACAGCCGCTACTTCTCGCGACTGCTTCTTAGGGTAGGAAACCCTACGATCACTTGCGGGCTCAGAATTCCCGCTAGGTTTCCGATAGCCTAGCCCCATCGCTTCATCCACCTTAATATATTTGTTGATTTTCTGAAGAAGCTTCCTCAAGGTGGATGGTGGGCTCTTTACTAAGCTGGCCGAAAGGCCCCACGGTCCCAAGACCTGCTGTAAAATGTCAATCTTATCCCGGAGCTCAAGCCTGATACCCCGGGCGGTCCTATTGAATTTCTCCATGAAGGACCGAAGACTCATTTTCGCCGGGATATATTATAGCTGATATAGTTCCTGCCTGCTTCGGGGCGGTCCTACATTTGGAGCAAATTGCTCTGAGAAAGCCAGGAAAAATCCGCCATACGACTGTATGGATCGGGCCGGCAAATTTTTGAACCATGTTCGGGCGTCGCCTTGCAATCCTGTCGTGAAGATGCGACACTTTAGTGAATCTGATGCCCGAACCGTTCCCATGCGTAACTCGAAATCGGCAACGTGATCGATCGGATCACCGTCACCATGGAATGTCGGCAACCCCTCGGGGTTGCGATAATGCCGATCTGGGACTGCTGCCCAGATCTCTTCAGAAAAGGGGAGCATCAAATCTCCCAAGGCGGCTGATACGCCTTCAGATTGTCGGGACGATGTCTGGACCGCATGCAAATTATGCCACCATCCATTATCCTTATTTCGCCTGATTGGGGCCTCCATGGCCCTGTTGAATAAACCAGGATTGCATCCCAGATTAGGTTCACAGTCCTTCAACGCACGCATGCTCTCCAACTCCCTGGTGAGCTCATCAATTCGTCGCTCCTGATCATTTCCAGGAGTGGGAGTTAGAGCTCTGGCCGGGGGGGAGGAGGTAGACCGATATCTAGGCCTCCTCGTTGTTACACCACACCTGATGATTTCTTCATCATCAGTGTTGTGCTCGTCAGGATCACTCTCGTATCCTCTGCTTTTGGGAACATGGCTTGAAACAGCCGGTGGTTCTGTTCCACTTCTCTCCGACGTAATTTCTAGTACCACCTTCCTGACGACAGTTTCCAGATCCTGCAAAGTGAATGTTGGTGTTGGGAGACTGTCGGGAAGCACGTCACTATCATTTGTCGAAGTTCCAGTCGCCATACCTTTGATTGTCCTATCCCTGGTAGAAAACTCGAATGGGATTAGAGAATCGTCCCCACGGATGGCGCCAAACTTTTATGGTCCCTTTTTAGGGGGTACCAACAGTCGTCCGGTTCGTCAGCAGACGAACTCGGTTTTGATATTTTTTTGATGTGGAATACGATTAGAACTGGAAACAATAAATGGACACGGCGATTTATAGTGGAAACCCCAGGAATTGGGGAGAAAACCACTTGACTAAGAGTGAATTACGCTCATAGCCTGTTCACTAATCAAATAATTTATACAAAATACAGCAGAGGCTTAATGAAAATGACAAGGGAATAGAAAGCAGTAAGAACTCCAGCAGGGTAACAGCCTGTTCTTACGCGTCCAAAAGGTCCTGCTATTTCCGTCATCGCACTCTGTATTTATAGAGTTAGTGGTGTGTGTAAATCACGCTCTGTAACCGCCTCTGACAGGTTTGTTATAGGTTGTTGTCGCGCGATGTAAAACGAGGTTGGGACCGAGGAGTGGTCTGCGTGATCGGGCCCGAGGCGTGGTAAACGTGTGAAGGCCCGAAGCGTGGAAAACGTGGGTTTGTAACCGTTCTGACCGAACCATGGAGCCAGTTACCAGAAAACGCTTTATTTCGCCAAGGTTATCTTCGGTCCTCTCGTGGAACATCGGGCCGCTCTTCGTTAAGTGTACAAGTGGGCTGCAAGGGTTCGTTTTTACCATTTGAATCGGCCCAATTGTTAATGGGCCTTATCCGTCACAGGGTGCCTGGTCCTAGAGTTCTCATCAACGGGTAAACTTCAACTTTTGACGATCGAAACATAATTGATATAGTTGTAAAATGTTCGGTCTGAAATTAAAAATTTGATAGTAATAGGTGCCTTGCTGAATGACTGAATAAGCCACCAATATAACTGTCGGAAATCGTAATATTTGAATTATCGAAAATCAATGACATTGAAATTTCAACAAGAACACAATTTTTCACATTAACCATTTGTTTGTCTCAAACAAATAACTTCTGGACATCCCGAAATATATAATGAGTAACTCTCGAAAATCGTCTAATTAAATTCCGAGAAATAATTGCATCGAAACTTCAACAAATAAATCTAATGAAACATTAATAAACTTCAAGTGTTGACATTGCGAAACTAATTTGTCTCGTTCTAATATGTTCAGTCCGAAATTACAAATTATGTAAACTTTCTAATATGTTCAGTCTCGTTGGGAAAATAATATTCATACATATCCGACTTAAAAAACATAATATTCTTTTATTGGGGACTAAATTTGTCAAATTATGCAAACTTTATGGTCCAAATTAGTAATTCAAAAGTTTGGTGAAAAAAATTGTCACGTTAGGGATCATTAACGCTGATCTCGTCTAAAAATATTTTGTGTATTTATTTTTAGATCAGTCAATTTCTTTAATTATTCAGAATTCAATTGTTGTGTAGACACATGCGATATACGAGGTTGGACCCACAATATGTGGGCTTACGTACTCGGGAGAGCGAAGCTCTACCTTAGTTTTTACTATAATAATCGAGAAATACAATCACAATGAACAAATAAAGGTAATCCGGGTGAAAACAGTACGAAAAACGATCAAATACACTTGGTTGTGTAGTTACTTTCGAAAACTCCCGAGATAGTGCAAAAACTCGCGACTACGGGGATGCAGTGAAGAAACACGCGATTATTGAGGTGCATAGCACAATGGCTCGACTACTGAGGGGTAGAGCACAATCGCGCGACTACTTGCAAAAAGTCGCGAGTGCAGAATGCCGTTTAGTGGACACATTGCCTTGGGAAGCGTGATAACAATGTGAACCATTTTCCAGTGCTCTAGGAATCATATTTATAGAGAAATCCAACCCAATTAGTAACTTTCAAGTCCAGGAGCCCAACTTCACTTGATTTCGACCAAAGTACTTAAATAATATACAATTAAACTGAATAAATGTCATGTCGTCCCGTAGCTTCGGTAATGCGTCCCGGTAGAGAATTAATCAGAAAACTCGATGAGAAAATACCGTAAGGCCACGTCGGACAAGCTCCTGAGGTGTTATAATACCGAAAAAACCCCCGGGTAATATCAATAGTCAAACGGTTTTCAGATTCATGTTCTAAGTTGTAAACCACATCATACTAGCTCGTCCCGAAAGTTGATCACCGTTCGAAAATTTTTCTAAGAAAACCAGTGGTAGGCTTGGAATCCTCTCATCGACGCGGTCGTTTTGACACTAAAAACATCATATTCTGAGATAGGGCAAAAATCTCGTGATTCTTTGACTCGAGGGTCCACCCCTATAAATACGTAGTTCGGTCCTCATAACACCTTCACTCGCGCGAACTCTTGACCCTCTCGCGACTTTTTGGCAGAATCTCGTGACTACTACGATCAACGATGCACTTGCGACATTTCGTCATTAACTCGCGACTACGCTAAAAAACTAGCTAATGCTGTGCTTAAATGGTACCAAATCTCATTTCACTTGCAAAAACTTGCGACTGCTGTGCTTGAACAGTACCAGATCTTATTTCACTTGCAAAAACTCACGAAAGTTGCAAAAGCTCGTGAGTGACTTCAAAAACTCGCGACACCTTACAAAAACTCGTGTCTGCCTTGGACGAACAGTAAATCTCGCCACTTTTGGTACGAAAACTCGCGAGACACTTAATAAAATTTGGAAAAATTAATTTTGAACATAATTAACCAATGTCTTCTAACTCCACCCGATCTGCGAACCTTGGTACCTCATCGTCTCATTCCTCGGGCTCCCCAGCCAACTCGGGAAGTTCAAACACAAGCATGTCACCCTTTCAATAACAATCGAAAATATATGATCCTTCGAAATAACGGATTTTGGCGAACATGTCTTTCAAATGAGTAGTTATTTGAACTCGAGATTATTCTACTTTCATCAACACACCTTCGCCACCGGTATATACTCACACCCGAGGTCATCACACTCTCGCCGCCGGTATATACTTGCACCCGGGGTCATCACACTTTCACCGCCGGTATATACTTACACCCGGGGTATTCACACTCTCGCCGCCAGTATATACATGCACCCGGGGTCATTTCACTTTCACCGCCGCTATATACTTACACCCGAGGTCATCACACTCTCGCTGCCGGTATATACTTGTACTCGGGGCCATCACACTCTCGCGTCCGGTATATACTTACACCCGAGGTCATCACACTCTTGCCGCCGGTATATACTTGCACTCGGGGCCATCACACTCTTGCCGCCGGTATATACTTGCGCTCGGGGCCATCACACTCTCACCGCCGGTATATAATTGCACCCGGGGCCATTGCGGAAATGGACCAGCCTCCAACAAGGGCGCGACCCTTGCCGGCGTGTCATGGAGGAGTCGGGTATAAAATTGCACCCCGTTTTGCCACGGAAATATGCTCGTTACTAAGCCGGATATCTCATAATAAATCAAGCCCCTTGACATATTCCAACATTATGTATGTACAGACGAATCAGCCGCGGACAGGAAGACTCATCATGTTCAAAGTATGTTGACACAGTATCTAATTTGACGAGTTTTAAAATGATCGACTGTAAGACAGGCGTTGCATTGCATTTCTAATCGAACCTATTATTTTATTTCATCACCTATCATACTAAAACGCAATGGACCAACTCCTATCTTACCCGTCCCCTAGTCGATTGAATTCATGTCGTTAAAGAAAATACTCAAAAAATTAGAATATGACCATAAAAAAAGGGAAATTTTATTTTAAAAAATCGATGAGTCAAGTCTATACATAATACTTGTCCAAATTGGAAATATGCCAAGTCCGTGGCAGTTCCTCTCCGCTCATATTCGCAATCTTATACGTTCATTCTCTCACCACCGCCGTCACTCTCTATGGGCCTTCCTATTTTCGATCTAGCTTACCAACATGCTTCGAGACTTCCACTTTCTTTAGAATTAAGTCCTCAACTTTTAACAACATAGGGCGGATGTCTTTATTGTGCTTTTTAGCCATTCGTTTTTTACAAACCTCCATTCGTATGGCAGCTCTAACTCTGAGATCGTCAACGCAATGAAGATCCAACTTTTGCATATCCTCATTCAATACTTCATCGTAAGCAATGACTCTCTCGGATAAAATAGTTACCTTTACCGGAGAAACGGCCTCAAAGCCATATACCAAAGAAAACAGACTAAATCCGGTGGTAGATCTTGGTGACGTCTGGTATACCCACATCACATTATGCAATTCATTTATCCATGAGGCTTTAGATTAATCTATCATTGTTTTTAGTTGTTGCAAGATGATACGATTAATAAGTTCTGTAAGCCATTCATTTTTGGATGTGCCACGGATGTAAACCGTTGCTGAATACTATAACACTCACACCATTCGTTCACACGTTTCTCTGAGAATTGCGTTCCGTTATCTGATACCAAAATCCTAGAGATTCCGAATCGACAAATAATATATCTCCACATGAAACTTATAACTTCCTGTTCCCGGACACGGGCTACAGCTTCAACTTCTATCCACTTAGAGAAATGTTCCACAGCCACAATACAAAATTGCTTTTGACTAGGTGCTGTCGGAAATGGACCTAAAATATCGATCCCCCAAGTATCAAAGGGACATGTTGGCAAAGGTTTCATGTTCGTTCTCGGCACATGCTGCACATTCAAGTGGAACTGACAAGCGGAACAAGTTCGGACAAAATTCACATAGTCTTTTATTATCGTTGCCCAAAAATACCCGGCCCATTTAACTTTCATTGCCAAAGATCAACCCGCTGAGTGATCACCACAGTCCCCAGCGTGAACTTCTTCCATAACGACTTTTGCCTCTATTGGGGACATACATAGAAGGTAGGGTCCTTCGAATTTTTTCATATATAATTTCTCATCTAGATAGATGAAACCTGTAGCCCTTTGCATAGTCATACGAGCCTCACCTTCATCGGCGGGCACTTCTCTCTTAACTAAATAATTGACGATCACGTCCTTCCAAGATGGTTCATCAGTTACTTCATCTAACAAAAACCAGGTATCGTTTGAAAGTTCCAAGCTTGCAACTTCAGCTGTCTGTCTCTCTGCTAGACTGATAGATGCTGATAGTGGATCATAGTTGTTATTTTTTACTTGTCTTATAGTTCTGACTTTGCGAGATTGTCAGCGCGGGTATTTTCCTCTCTCGGAATATATGTAAGAACGAATGCCTTAAAACTCGTCGCCACTTCTTTCAACTTGTCTAAGTATAGCCACATATGCTCATCTATGGTGGCGAAAGTATCCGCAAATTGGTTCACTACTAACTGTGAATCGGAGTGAGCATGCAAACGAACAATTCCAATTTCAACTGCTATGTTAATGCCGAATATCAAAGCTTCGTATTTAGCGACGTTGTTAGTTGCAGAGGAGCGCAGTTTCACAGCATATTCATGCTCCTCACCGGATTTTCTTTCTTTAAAGTAAACGCCGATGCCAGCTCGCCCTGCAGAAACTGATCTATCGACAAATGCATCCTGATATCACCCTGAGATATTTATTATTCGATGACACATATATATCTATATAGTAATTCCCAAGTCGAGAAATAAAGCAAATAGAGATATTCTGATGATTGACATTGCTTATAGCTTATCGTGGTATTTGGATCGGGTAACTTATTTATTGGACCATTGTGCATAATTTAGAGATTAATGGGTCATAATTTATTGGACTCCATTATTGGTGGGCCTAGTGAGTTATAATTGGGTTGGACAAATTACCTATATAAACATGATTAAAGTGTTAAGAAGGGGAGCTTGGATTCTTGACCTAAGGTGGAGGCCGCTATTCACTTCTTTTTCGCCCCGGAAACCTACGACTACGGCCATCAAAACATGATTTTTTTTCTTTGGTTTTCTACATCATGTTCTCCTATTGTAAATATACGAACTTGACGTTTATAGTGGATTCAAATGTTACGGCCGGAGTGGTTTTATATCCTTTCTTTTACAGAAATGTTATCCACCTACAAAAATCGTGTCTTTTTACTTCTTGCTTTCGCATTACATTTTCATTCGACCCCTATCCGTAAAAGGGGGTCTAAATTTTGTTATTGCTGATTTTTAGCGGCGATAACATTGGCGCCGTCTGTGGGGACGTTTTTAATCCCATTGAGTTTTTATCCGGAGTTTGGGATGAAAAACGCAAATATATTTTTCGATTCAGCGCAACTTTGGTATTCAGCGTGTTTCTATATATCTATCCGTTGGATTGGTCTGCAATTTTTGTATACTGTTATACACATATGGATCTCAGTTGTGAACGGTGAGGATCGAATTTTATGGTCGTTTGGATTTTCGAATCAACGTTGGTCTAGAACGATTCGTATCTGCTTTGCCTACTATATGTTATTCTGAAATTTCGATTCGAATCTCATTGTTTTACCTTTGGATCGTTCTGAAAATTTTTAGCATGGTTTCACACATATCTTTCGGTCCTCTGATTGTTGAAGATCAGTTTTTTGGCACTTTTAGATTTCAGATTACTATCCGAATACATGGTTGTTATTTCTAATCCTATAGTAATGCACAGTTCGGATATTCTATTCAGTTTGCATAATTGGACCGTTGGATGTTTCTGAAATTTATTTATATTAGTGATGAGAACTCTGGGACCGGGTACCCTGTAATGGGTGAGGCCCGATAATAGTTGGTCCAACTTAAATAATCAAAAAAACACTTACAGCCCACTTACACCTTTAGGAAGAGCGGCCCGATGTTCAACATAGATGACCGAAGATAACCTTAGTAAAAATAAGCGTTATCTGCCAGCTGGCTCCGAGGTTCGGTCCGAACAGTTATAAAACGGTTACAGGCTCACGCGTTCCACGCTTCGGGCCCTGTCACGTTTATCACGCTTCGGGCCCGATCACGCAGACCACGCATCGGTCCCAGCCTCGTTTTACATCCTGCNTTATTTATGACAGGGGACTCTGAGCTATTACCCCAACAACAAGAAATATTTTATTATTTATGATCAGAAAATCATATTTATTATATGATGAATTGTGAAATCCTTTATTCGGGCATATAAGGATTTCTCATATATCAGTCTCTTAAACGACGGTGGGAAACTATCGGAAAATTTTAAGACAACAAATGAAACAAAAAGTTATCAAAGAAGTGTTACAAAGTTCAGAGAGAGAGATTTTGGATAAGTATACTGCCAGGTTTAGTAATGAGAAGATAATATCCCCACTCATTATTTTAGAAGTATATATAAAGTTTCATAAGATGATGGTATTCAGTCAGTAATATTTATTTATTTGAGATATGCTTATTCACTCATGCCTGGTATATTTAGTTACAAAATGCGATACTACTATTGTGAGTTTATTGCAAAAATATTCTTAGGGTAAATTTATGATTTGTGTACTCGAATATTTCGACTACGCAAATCAGGGGACTTCTGATATCACCCTGAGATATTTAATATTCGATGACACATATATATCTATATAGTAATTCCCAAGTCGAGAAATAAAGCAAATCGAGATATTTTGATGATTGACATTGTTTATAGCTTATCGTGGTATTTGGACCGGGTAACTTATTTATTGGACCATTGTGCCTAATTTAGAGATTAATGAATCATAATTTATTGGACTCCATTATTGGTGGGCCTAGTGAGTTATAATTGGGTTGGACAAATCACCTATATAAACATGATTAAAGTGTTAAGGAGGGGAGCTTGGATTCTTGACCTATTGTGGAGGCCGCTATTCACTTCTTTTTCGCACGGGAAACCTACGACTACGGCCATCAAAACATGATTTTTTTTCTTTGGTTTTCTACATAATGTTCTCCTATTGTAAATCTACGAACTTGACGTTTATAGTGGATTCAAAGGCTACGGCCTGGGTGGTTTTTTATCCTTTTTTTTACAGAAAGGTTTTCCACCTACAAAAATCGTGTCTTTTTACTTCTTGCTTTCGTATTACATTTTCATTCGACCCCTATCCATAAAAGGGGGTCTAAATTTTGTTATTGCTGATTTTTAGCGGCGATAACACATCCCAATACTCCTCATAACCCAACTCTTCTGACCGCGTCATTTCCACAATAATGTCCACTAAACCCTGGGCCTTTAAAGCTCGTCTCGAGATATATTCGATCTGATACTGCCCCAACTCGATATTCCACTTCTCTAGCCTGCTAGAGGCATCGATTTTTGATAGTACACTTCTGATAGGTTGATCTGTCAAAACGGCAATATGGTGACCTTGGAAATAATGCCTTAGCTTCGGGGAGGCAACTATTAAGGCTAAGACAAATTTCTCTAAATTTGTATAGCGGGATTCCGCTCCTTGCAATTTCCTGCTGACATAATACACTAGTCTATGCTCTTTGTCGCTAAGCCTGACTAAGGCGGTGCTCACTGCCTCTTTAGAAACCGCTAAATACAAACCCAACGGTTTCCCAGGGGACGGGGGAGACATAAACGGTGGTTTACTCAAATAATTTTTTTGACTCTCGAAGGCTATACTGCATTCATCATCCCAATACAATAGATTTTCCTTACACAATACTCGAAAATATGGTAAACTTCTCTCTGCAGATCGCAAAATAAAACGATTCAATGATGTTAATCGACCTGTTAATCTTTGGACTTCTCTAATAGTTGTCGGATGAGTCATTTCTTGGATGGCTGTTATCTTATCAGGATTCATCTCGATTCCTTTTTCTGATACCATAAATCCAAGGAATTTTCCCCCCTTTACACAAAAGGCACACTTAAGTGGATTCATTTTCATTCGATATTTACTCAATATATCAAAACACTCATTCAGATAATGAATGTGATTATTCCCGTGCGTTTTTTTTATCAATATGTCATCAACATAAACTTCCAAACATTTACCAATCATATCCTTGAATATTGAATTCATTAGACGTTGATAGATGGCCCCAGCATTTTTCAACCCGAATGGCATAACTTTATAGCAAAAAATGTATTTATTTGTCATAAAAGAAGTAAACAATTTGTCTTCATAATGCATAAAAATCTGGTTATAACCTTTAAATGCGTATAACGTACTAAGAAATTCAAAGCCACAGGCCGCATCCACCATCATGTCAATGGCCGTTAGTGGATACAGATCCTTCGGGCAAGCTTTATTCAAATCCGTAAAATCAATCCAAACTCTCCAGCTATTATTCGACTTTGGGACCACCATTGGATTCGCGACCCAATCTGCGTATCTAATAGGCTCTATGAATCCTGCCTGCAACAAATTTTCCACATCCTCATCAATTGCTCTTTCTTTTTCGTGGGAAAATTTCCTTTTTCTAATGAACTGGTCGCACATATGGGTTAACATTGAGTCTATGAGAACAAACTTGGGGATCTACCCCCACATAATCCTGATAAGACCAAGCAAAAATATTTATATTATTTCACAAAAAATAAATTACCTCATTTTCAAACTCTGACTTCATCTCAAAACCGATTATCACTGTCTTTTCTAGGTTATAAGATAATAAAGGCAATGTCTTAATGCCTAGATGTTCCATCTTCATTTCGTTTTCTCTATATTTCCTATGATATGATGTGTCGCTTGAATCAATTACTTCCTCGGACAAGACTTCCACCATACAAACATGTTTCTTTGCTTTCGATCCATCCATACCACTCATGCACATTATGTTATAACAAGAACGTGCCAATTCCTGATCTCCTTTCATTTTTCCAACGCTCGAAAGTGTGGGGAATTTCATCATCAAATGTAGTTGAGAAACCACAGCCCCAAATAAATTCAAAGAACTCCTCCCGAGGATCGCATTATAAGGGAGTATAGGGAGATCCACAACTACGAATTCCACTAGCAAAGTCCTCGATATTTCTTGATCTCCCAAAGTGACTGGCAGAAAAACAGATCCTTCAGTAGCAACAACACTATTATTAAAACAAACCAATTTTGTTTGCACCGGCTGGAGCTTGGTGATTCCCTTCAAAGACATTTTTTCGAAAGTTGCAAGAGTCAAGATATTGGTAGCAGCTCCGGTGTCGACTAACACTCGAGAAACATGATGATTTGCAATAACATGAGAGATGACGAGAGCATCGTCCTGTGGTGAGAACACTCCAGATAAATCCTTAGGTCCGAAAGATATAGCCATCTTTTCCAGGTCAGATAACTGGACCAGGTGAATTTCCATGAAACGACCTTTATGTTCCAATTCCCGATACGATCGCTTACGAGCACGACTCGAATCTCGGACGCTCTTTCCCCCTTCGATAGTCATAATATTGGGGCCTAGATTACCCTACCTTGGCTAAGCTTCCTCGATATTTAGAATAGGCTGACCCGGATTCGGGCCAGCAGGAGGAGGAGGTGGTTGCTGATTTCCTTGGGCAGGGTGATATCCTTCCTGCCGATATCCTTGTTGATTCCTATGCTGCTGATTCCTACCGCGACCACGATAATTATTTTTCCTTCTTCCATCTCTATGATTATGCCGACCACCATTAAAAAATCCTCTTTGACCGCCTCTTTGATGCTGACCACGTTGTCCTCCATATCCACGGCCTCTCGTGTTAGGTCGTGGTGGGTCTGCCTATGGGGGTTTCGTTGCTGTTCCCAGCTGTGCACTCATATCACCCATTCCCATGTTAGCATCCGGCAGTGCTTCGACCGTGTCAATCAACTCATCTAGCTGACCCAATTCTAACATTCTCTCAACTTCAGACATCAATTCCCGACAATCGTTAGTGGCATGTCCAAACTCCGATGAAAACGACAAAATTCTTACGACTCGTAAGTCCCCGATGTCAGTTCTTGCAATGGGGGGGATATCAAAGAGATCCGCCCTTCTTCTGCTCAATGACTGGAAAGATTTGCTCATAATTGAACGCTGGATATGCTCTTATTCTGGCTCTCGATTGCAAAACGTTCTTGTCCGGCCCTCAGCTTGCAACAATATTATGGGAACCATAAGTTCGCATTTCGATCACTCCGTGATCCCGCAAGCCTTCATCCTCCCGGATGTACTGCGTACATCTCAAAGCTAATTCTTCCATATTTTCCTGGGGATCTCTGTTCAAAGAATTACACAACGGATGTCCAGCTAGAATAAGCTGGAGCACCCCAATCTTCTCACTAATAGTAATCCGAGGTATCTTCCTAGACTCGGCTTCAAAACGGGTAATAAAACCCAACAATCTCTTTGAAGAATCATACCGCAATGGGGTCAAAGAAGTAATAGACTTTATTGGAGCATTAAAAGGCGCAAAAGATGAATAAAATTGATCCATAAAGTCCTGATATGAAACAATAGAGCGCCTTGGTAAACGATTAAACCATCGGGGACCCGATTACTTAAGAGAAGCTGCGAAAATGAAACACATTGCAGCATCGATGAAATTCATCAGATTGACGTGAATGTCAAATTCGACGTATGAGCATGTGGGTCAGTTGACCCACGGTATTGGGGGCGATGCTTCGGCATCTCAATAAACGCATAACGAGTGCGTTAATAATTGCCGTGGAAAATGGTGACAGGGCGTTTGAAGTATTCCACGGACTTTGCAAAACTTCCATAGATGGTCAGGCCTTTCCTCTACTGCCGTAGGGCTCACCAGCCCTTTCTTGTTCGATATAATCTCCCTCATAAGCAGAAGTCTGAAGAGTATCTCGGGTGTGCTCGCCATATACCCGTCTCCTTTCCAGGCCAAGAGTCAGATTGGCCTCCAATTGGTTCATCCTGGCCTCGTTTTGTTCCATCTTTCCGCTCATCTCCTTAAACTTCAGTTCTATTAAATCTCCAATCCTTTGTAAAGTATCATTATGCTCTCCGGTTGCCGCAGTATTCGCTTGCTGTTCTGGAATATGATCACTATCTTCCTCTGCCACCTCATCATTAACGAGTTCCGGGGTAACATTGTTCCTCCGGGCTCTCCTTCGAGTTTCAACTTCTTCAAATTTAGCGATTAAGATACTTCTTCGCTCTTCCAAATATTCATCAGTTTCGGTTTGATCCAAGGGTCTAGAACGTGCGGGTGGCGAAAGACGGGCATTATTACGGACAGCCACTCGGCCAACTCTCCCAAAATCACAACACCTTGATAAACACCGAGGTGGGGGAGGATAAAATACAGGTATCCTCTCGGATGAAAACCAACTCCGGGAAGGTCGCAAAGTAACATCTTGTATCGGAGGCTTCTCTGGGATTGATGACTGAGCACCCGGTATTACAGCACCCTCATCGGTCGCATGCGGATTAGTTTCGACCTCAATCTCTCCATCAAAGATCTCATCATCAGAATTCCTAGTAGTCATGACAATAGAAATCAAAAATTAGCAATAAAACTCTCAATAGGATAAAATCTCGGTCCTCAAGGATGGTGCCAAACTGATCTCGTCAAAAAATTTTTTGGGGATTTATTTTTAGATCATTCAATATTTTTAATTATTCGGAATTCAATTGTTGTGGAGACACATGCGATATACAAGGTTGGGCCCACAATGTATGGCTTACGTCCTCGGGAGAGCGAAACTTTACCTTGGTTTTCACAATAATAATCGAGAAATACAATCACAATCAAGAAATAAGGGTAATCCGGGTGAAAACGGCACGGAAAACGATCAAATACACTTGGTTGTTTAGTTACTGTCAAAAAGTAGCGAGTCAGTGCAAAAACTCGTGATTACGGGGATGCAGTGCAGAAACTCGCGACACAATACAAAAAGTCGCGAATACTGAGGTGCAGAGCACAATCGCGCGACTACTTGCAAAATGTAGAATGCAGTTAAGTGGACACTTGAATTGGGAAGCATGATAAAAGTATGTTGATTGTCTATTTGTGAGTAAAATTGTCCATTCTTTTATTGGTACCAAGTTTATAGTTGACATGATCAAGTTTATAGATAAATATTTACTATGAATTAATGAAAAATAGTAAATAACAACTTCTACAATTCAAAACAACCCTATGGGATGGGAAGGGAAGAATGATGGCTCCCATTCTTTCGCCAACTTCATTTCTTTCAGAGATACAAACACCTAGTGAAATAACATATAACATCGATTCAAACAATGTGAAAAAAAGTAATGTTCCCCATCAAATAACATATAATAAAAATTCATATCATTCTTAACCTATCTTATGTATCATTTATTAAATGTTTCTGTTTTATAATTCCAATAAATATAAATTAAGAAGGTAGTAAAACATATCTTATTTTTCATTTTACTTTTGTATAAGTAAAATTTCTACTTCTCAATTTTATAACTATAAATAAAAAAACAACACATATCTTATTTTAATCTCAACTTCTATTTCACTCAAATGTCATTATTTATCATTTTTATACAACTTTTGGCATTGCTGAACTCGGACTCTACGCAATGTATGAGAGATTCATCATTGATGAGAACTTTAGGACCGGGTACCTTGTGATGGGTAAGGCCCATTAACTGTTGGGCTAATTCAAATGATGGAAACAAATCCCCCCGAAAGGGACACCAAGGTGACGATCGTCACAGGCCGCGGGGAAGAGATAATCGGGGACAACCCCGAAACTATAATGATCGGACGGAGGACCGACGGTCTCCTCCGCCAGAACAAGAGAGAGGCCAATACGGTCGTGAGAACCGTGGTCAAGGCCGAAGAAGAAGATGGCGGGGCCGTGCCGGTAGAGCCCCGCAGAACGAGGGTGGAAGACAGGAGCAGGCCGCTCCTCCACCTGCGGAAACTGTTGCCCAACCACCTCAAAATGAGGTGGCACCGAGAGAAGTGGCCGGAGATATTTATGTTATCTCCGGTGGTTTGAGAATAAATGAATCGGTCCGGGACCAAAAGAGAATTGCGCGCAGAGACTCCGCTGAGAGCTCCGAGTCTGTGGCGCTGGTGAAATATGATCCAGTGGAACAGTCCTCCTTCTTCAGAGAGGACATTACTTTCGCCCTGGCTGATCGGGAAGGGATCATCGATCAATGCGACGACCCCCTTACCATCACTGGGGTCATCGGGAATCGTCGTGCCCACAGAATCTTAGTGGACACTGGGGCTTCGTGCAATCTAATGAAGCGCGAGGTTGCCGAAATGTTGGGAGCTGCTGCTCACGATCTCCCGATCGCTAACATAACTCTTTGGTCGTTCGACCAATGCAGCGTTATTCCATGCGGGAAGATGTTATTCCCAGTTACCCTTGGAGAGCCATCCAAGGACCGGTCGGAGGACCTGGATTTCATTAACGTTGAAGTCGACTTGGCTTACAACGCTATTATCGGACGGACCGGCCTTAGTAAGTTCGAGGCGGTCCCATCTACTTATCACATGATGCTCAAATTCCCCTCCATTCATGGAGTTATTTCTGTTAAGGGGGATCAGAAAGTAGCTAGGCAATGCTACATGAGCTCGTGCTGAACTTTGGCACCGATTAAAAGGGCCCGGGTCGATCTGCAGGAAGAGCTGCCGCACCCGAGCCAAGCAATGGAACCCGTAGGGTGCAAGTTGATTAACTAGGTTGAGGATGACTCAACTAAGACAACTCGCATCGGGGCACATCTAGCCCCTAACTTTGAAAAAGAACTGATCCACTTGCTGAGAAGCCACGTGGATATATTCGCATGGACCTCGGACGATGTTCCGGGGATTGACCGATCTGATAGTGAACATCGGATCAACACTGAGCCAAGAACTAAGCTTGTTAGACAGAAAAGGAGACGATATTCTCCCGAGAAAATCGAGATTATCCGGGCTGAAGTGAATAAGCTGATGCGATCGGGATTCATCAGAGAAATCCACTATACTGAATGGGTTGCAAACCCAGTGGTGGTCTCCAAACCGGATGGGAAATGGCGAATGTGCATCGACTTTACAGATGTTAACAAAAGCTGTGAGTCAAACCCTTTCCCTTTGTCGCACATCGACCGACTGGTAGATGCTGTTTCTGGTAGCACCATGATGAGTACCATGGATGCTTATTATGGATATTATCAGATCTTCATAGCTGAGGAAGATCAGAAGTAATCATCATTCATGACCGAAGATGGGGTTTACTGTTATGTGGTTATGCCATTCGGTCTCAAAAATACTGGAGCAACATACCAAAGGTTGGTCAACAAAATCTTTAGAGAATTGATCGGCCATATGATGGAAGTGTATGTTGACGATATGATTGTTAAATCTATGAATGATGAAGACCACCTTTCTTATTTGTCTCGTTGTTTCGAAGTATGCCGAAAATATAAGCTTAAACTAAATCCAAACAAATGCTGCTTCGGGATCCGAAGTGGAAAATTTTTAGGATATTACGTTTCAGAGAAGGCATAGAGGTTAACCCTGAAAAGGTGCAGGCTATCATTGACATGCAACATCCGAGAAACAAAAGAGAGTTTCAAAGGCTTACTGGACGGCTAGCCGCACTGAGCAGGTTTATTTCAAAATCTACAGACCGGGCCTTACATTTTTTCAGAGTGCTAAGAAAAGCAAGCCATCTAGATTGGACCGAAGAATGCGATCGGGCCTTCTCCGAGCTGAAGACTTATTTAAGCACTCCCCCGGTGATGGTAAGTCCAACTTGTGATGAACCTTTGGGGTTATATCTTGCGGTATCAGAAGTTGCCGTCAGCGCAGCTCTGGTAACCATACGAGACGACATTCATAGACATGTTTATTATGTCAGCCATTTTCTGGTATCTACAGAAACCAGGTATTCCACCTTGGAGAAATTCATGTTAGCTTTGAAAAAAACTGTATCCAAGCTGAAACATTATTTTGAAGGCCGAACGGTCTATGTTTATATGGCAAAATGGGCTATCAAACTCAGCGCTATGTATCTAGAATTCCTGCCCCGAAGGGCGATCAAAGCTCAGGTTCTAGCCGATTTTGTGGTTGAAATGACCCGATCGGCCATTTATCTTAACCAAGAGGATGATCGATGGAGGATCCATGTAGATGGGTCAACCTTCGGGGGAAGAGGAGCGGGCATTACCCTGACAACGGTACAAGGTGATCTTATTCATTCCGCAGTCAAATTTTCATTTGCTGGAACAAATAATGTGGTAGAATATGAGGCAGTACTATCAGGAATGACCTTGGCTCGAAAAATGGGAGTTAGCAAAGTACGAATGTTCTCAGACTCGAAGCTAGTAGTAGAACAGTTCGCATAGAGATTTGAAACTATGATCCGATGATGAGGTTATATTGCGCCAAAGTTCTGGAACTATCCAAAAAATTCAGTGAGTTCTCTATTAACCATGTGCCACGAGAGCAAAATAAGGTTGCCGACGCACTCGCCAGATTGGCCTCAGGGATACCTGACATAGAGCCAAACACCATTTCGGTCCATATTCAGGACCGACCTTCGGTCGAGATATCAGTGACCGAACAGTCTATTAAAGAGATCGGGGCTCTATGCCATGAACTCCAGGGCTTGAATGTTAACGCTACCGAGTCTCCGGGGGAACCCAATTGGATGGACTCCTTTATTAAATACCTCTCAAACGGCTATCTCCCTGAAGATAAGTCTGAAGCCAAGAAAGTAGAAATTCGGGCTAAGACATTTACCTTGGTCGATGGACGCTTGTTTAAAAAGAGTTTTGAAGACCAGCTTCTGCGCTGTTTATCTCCTATTGAGGCTGAATCCGTCATGATTTATGTTCATGAAGGGATATGCGGCATTCATTCAGGGGCTCGATCTTTATACCACCGCATCATTAGAGCTTGATACTTTTGGCCAACATTGCTTGCTGATGCCAAGCAATACACTAAACGTTGTGCCATATGTCAATACCATGCTCCACTCCGGCAATTGCCTGGGGCTCCCTTTTCGATTACCCCATTGCCTTGTCCGTTTGACAGATGGGGGATCGACATCCTCGTACCTTTTCCTCGGTCAATAGGGCAAAGAAAATTTTGTATCGTAGCGGTGGAGTATTACTCGAAATAGATTGAAGCAAAAGCAGTAGCCATCATCTCAGAAAAAGTAGTCAAGCACTTTATATGGCGGAATATTGTGAGCCGCTTCGCAATTCTCCGAACGCTCGTATCTGATAATGAGACTCAGTTCCGCGGAAAGAGCATACGGGATCTATGCACCAAGTTGGGCATCATCCAACATTTCTCATCAGTAGCCCATCCCCAAACTAACGGACTTACGGAAGTATCTAACAAGGTTATCCTGAAGGGATTGAAAACCAAGTTAGAAGATTTTTGAGGTAAATGGCCCGAACACATGTATGAGGTCCTATGGGCATACCGAACTACACCTCGTTCAACAACCCAGGAATCACTTTTCTCATTGGTGTATGGGACCGAAGCTGTTAGCTCGGTGGAGGTTGCCATCGATCACCTCGGATATCTCAATACGATGAGCATATGAATGGTGAAAGGAGATTATTGGACCTCGAGATGATCGAAGAAAAGAGAGATGCAATTTATGCACGGATGCGTGCTTATCAGCGAACTATGGAACGGGCCCATAACAAGCGAGTCCTCCCAAGAGAATTCTTTGAAGGCGATCTCGTCCTCAGAAGCATTAAAGTGCAGAGGAACGTTGGAAAGCTAGACAGAAATTGGGAGGGACCGTATCGAATATCAAAGAAATTGGAATCATGTGCGTATAAACTTGACACATTGGATGGTATAGAGGTCCCCCGAACTTGGAATGTCATGAATTTAAGGCGATATTTCTTGTGAATATTCGATTGATGTGTTTGACTCAATAAAATACATTCCCTTAAATGTAAGTAGAAAACAAGTAAGTACAATACAAACTATTTCTAATGGAATGATGGACCGATCTTGAAGTTGGGTGACTTAGGACGAATCTGGACTGGTGACCGAAGCTTCTTGTCCGCAAGGCTCCCAAGTTGTAGTGACCGCTCTGACGAATCAGATGCTCCTGCACTTGCCCAACCCCATGGATGAGTTGTGATTCTCCCAGAAATCATTACGAACTAAAACACTCCCTTCAACGGCATTCAGTCTTTTGGAATGGCCCCTTATACCTATGAAATTTGCTACGATAAAAGGAATGGTAGTCAGCATATCGAAACATAAGATCGGTCCTAATATAAGACGAATTATGAGCAAAGCTTAGCCAACAAAACCTAAGGGACTTTATTAGAACCAAGGTTCGGCCGAAGCTCATAAAAACTCATACTAAACGCAGACTACGCCTATCCAATCAAGAATTGACTCCAAGGACGGAATAAGAGTGACCCACACACAATGTAAAACGACCGATCCAATCAGAATTGATACGAATAAACCAAACATAATGTTTGGGACCGATGGTTAACTCCATGTGTTATTGCTGCTAAAAATCCGCAATAACAAAATTTAGACCCCCTTTTACGGATAGGGGTCGAACGAAAAAGTAATACGAAAGCAAGAAGTAAAAAGACACGATTTTTGTAGGTGGAAAACATTTATGTAAAAGAAACTATAAAAAACCACCCCGGCCGTAGCCTTTGAATCCACTATAAATGTCAAGTTCGTAGATTTACAATAGGAGAACATGAGGTAGAAAACCAAAGAAAAAAAATCATGTTTTGATGGCCGTAGTCGTAGGTTTCCCGGGCGAAAAATAAAAGAATATCGGCCTTCTCCTTAGGTCAAGAATCCAAGCCCTCCCTCTTAACACTTTAATCATGTTTATATAGGTGATTTGTCCAGCCCAATTATAACTCACTAGGCCCACCAATAATGGAGTTCAATAAATTATGACCCATTAATCTCTAAATTAGGCATAATGGTCCAATAAATAAGTTACCCGATCCAAATACCACGATAAGCTATAAACAATGTCAATCATCAAAATATCTCGATTTGCTTTATTTCTCGACTTGGGAATTACTATATAGATATATATGTGTCATCGAATAATAAATATCTCAGGGTGATATCAGAAGTCCTCTGATTTGCGTAGTCGAAATATTCGAGTACACAAATCATAAATTTACCCTGAGAATATTTTTGCAATAAACTCACAATAGTAGTATCACATTTTGTAACTAAATATACCAGGCATGAGTGAATAAGCATATCTCAAATAAATAAATATTACTGACTGAATACCATCATCTTATGAAACTTTATATATACTTCTAAAATAATGAGTGGGGATATTATCTTCTTATTACTGAACCTGACAGTATACTTATCCAAAATNAATATCACAACTCAATATATCAGAAAACGCAGATTGAAACTTTGAAAGTTCGTCGTGAATTTAAAACCGAAATAGAATTCAAAATCAATCTCCACCGTCTCGAACATTAATCAATACGTCTAGACTAATATAAATAAATTTCAGAAACATCCAACGGTCCAATTATGCAAACTAAATAGAATACCCGAACATCGCATTTATATAGGATTAGAAATAACAACCATATATTCGGAGAGTAAACCGAAATATGAAAGTACCATAAAAACTGCTTTTCACCAATCAGAAGACCGAAAGATATGTATCAAATTATGCTAAAAATTTCAGAACAATCCGATGTTACAACTATGAGATTCGAATCGAAAAACCAACTTTTGTATACTTGAAAAATCAGAAACAGTCACTTGTAAACCAACGTTAATTCGAAAATCCAAACGACCATAAAATTCGATCTTTACCATTCAGAACCGAGATAAATATGTTTATAACTATATACCAAAATTTCAGACCGATCCAATGGTTCAATAATCAGAAAAAACTTAATACCGAAGATGCGCTGAATCGAAAATATATTCGCGTTTTCCATCCTAAACTCCGAATAAAAACTCAATGGGATTAAAAACGGCCCCACAGACGGCGCCAATGTTATTGCTGCTAAAAATCCGCAATAACAAACTTTAAAACCCCTTTTACGGATAGGGGTCGAACGAAAAAGTAATACGAAAGCAAGAAGTAAAAAGACACGATTTTTGTAGGTAGAAAACATTTCTGTAAAAGAAAGGATAAAAAACCACCCCGGCCGTAGCCTTTGAATACACTATAAATGTCAAGTTCGTAGATTTACAATAGGAGAACATGAGGTAGAAAACCAAAGATAAAAGATCATGTTTTGATGGCCGTAGTCGTAGGTTTCCCCGGCGAAAAAGAAAAGAATAGCGGCATCCTCTTTAGGTCATGAATCCAAGCCCTCCCCCTTAACACTTTAATCATGTTTATATAGGGGATTTTTCCCGCCCAATTATAACTCACTAGGCCCACCAATAATGGAGTCCAATAAATTATGACCCATTAATCTCTAAATTAGACACAATGGTCCAATAAATAAATTACCCGATCCAAATACCACGATAAGCTATAAACAATGTCAATCATCAAAATATCTCGATCTGTTTTATTTCTCGACTTGGGAATTACTATATAAATATATATGTGTCATCGAATAATAAATATCTCAGGGTGATATCACCCTGTAAGCGTCCCCGATCTTACACTTGGTGATTAAAACAATTTTGCTAATATAAAACTTATTAGTTTATTTAGAAGTTGGTTATATTACTTCGTTCTCGTAAATAAAAGAATAAGAGTTGAAGGGAAAAGAGCTATATTGAGAATAAGAAGTAAGACAGATACAGAGTATGAATCAAATCTAGCTAATCTGCCCCTCTTCTTTATCTTCAACCTCCGGCTCCTGCGGTTCAGTCCGAGCCGCGAGCTGCTTCAGTTCTTCTTCTTGATCGGCCACCTTTTGGTTGACCGCTCTCTCCATCTCTTCAAAGATATAGAAGAAATGGTCTTCTTCCAGAACAGGTTCTTCCAAAGTTGGAATAACCTGAAACTTGCCATCTTTTTCAAGTGGCTCGATCATCTTCCATCGCTCGTCCGAAGGGGAAAGCCCGAACTGCTGAATAACTTGCTCTCGCATGTTATCCAAATACTTAGCAGTATAAACCCCATGTATGTTATCCGCTAAAGAGAATAACAAAGGAGACCGAGCGAAACCGAGAACTGCCTCCAGGACTAAACCTTCGGTCGAAGTGCGGGCCCTTGTCAACTCCTCTTCCAAGGCCGTCTTATCTTCTTGGTCCCGAAGGAGAAGCTCGTTCAGCTTGTTCCTTTTCTCCTGGGCCCGACCTTGGACTTCGTTGATTTCATCTTCTTTGGCCCGCAGCTTGGCCTCCAGGTTGGCAATTCGCCCCTGAGCTGTTTGTCCTGTCTTCTCCAGCTCACAGATTTTATCGGCTAAGAGCAAGACCTCCATCCCGGCCCTTAGCAGTTCATTGTCCAGTCGGTCACGATCCTCTTGTACCGTGACCAACTCATTATGCTTGATCTCAACTTGCTTTTTTGCAAAGTCAAGTTGATCTTAGACTTTTTGGAATACAAAACTATCACCCTGGTTCTTCTCCACGGTGATAGCAGTTGTAAAGGCTTTCCTCAACATCTGGATAAGATAACACATTTTAAAAGATGAAACTTCGGGCCTTCATGTTAAGTAAAGTTACCTTGGTGGTGAGGTCGAGGAAACCTTCTATAATGTCTTTCCCAAACATGTCCGTTTGGACGTTGTCTGGGTTTTGCTCTCCATAAATGCGGAAGTTTTTCAGGAAAACACTCCTCCAGGAGGTTAATTTCCTCCCCTTGCTGAACCTGTCCTGCAGGCTCAGGACCGAAGCAGCTGCCATGCGTTTGAAGCGAGAACTTGGCATTGTCTCAGTCGAATCTGCAAAACAAATACATAAGGATCAGGAATGGATAAAGTAAAAACATTACTTCATACCTGATCCTTCTGATAGATCTGAGCTACAAAACATCCCCTTCGGGGCTGGGGCTGGGGCTCCGGCCCTACCCGCAACACCTATTTCTATTAATCTTTTCTCCCGAAGCATATCTATTCGCTTAAGGCGTGCTTCGGGAGGGGGGAACATCGCAAGCGTATTTGCGGTGTCCGAACGGGAAGGGTTGAACCTATTTCGGTCCAACTGACCTATACGTGGGTGAGTTAGGCGCGGCCATACTTTCTGTAACGACCCGCCTTTCCGCTTGCACGATATTGTCCGCTTTGGACTAGGCTGACCCTAATGACACCCACCTAGTCCTCACGGCTTTACTTTTTCCCTAGCACCCACACTTCCGAGTGGGTCACCCATCCCTGAATTGCTCCAGGATGAGCACGCTTAACTTTCCAGTTCTAACGTTCCGCTTGCCACTTTGCTAGGGAAAAGGCCTCGTGCAATGGGAGACGAATCATTATACTTAACATACGATCGTTCCCCGTCTATAGCCGATGTAGGGATTTGCCTAAGGTGCCCTCTTTCTCGCACCCCCGAGGGGACCTCACACTTTCAACAGATCCTCTTTTGGGACTGTTATCCACACATAACAGGCCTCCCACGCATGGAGAGACTCTTCTTTATCTACAATAGCGCACTCTTTGGTACGCACCGCTATATAATACAATTTACGGCAGCCTAACAGACCTTTCCCCTTTCGGGATCCTACCAAGAACAGGTTAAAGAAATGTTCTAAGGTCAGGGCCCGATTCTGTTGGTGACAATAAAAAATGAACGCTACTATATACACATAACTGCCCGGGAATAACGCAAAAGTGGGGCAGTGGATCTCTTTAAGCACGGCCGCTACAAAGGGATGTAGCGGAAAACGAAGCCCGCACTTTAAAGAGGCGTAACTAAACGGAATAGCAGATGCCGGCACATTCATTTCCGCCGGAAGGAAACATGGAATATCTTCCCATCCCTTCCAGATAGAATAATGTGCCGGAATCGAAATTCTAGACCTAAACTCCTCAATATCCAACTCAGACATGGAAGGGTATCGCATTTTGTGAGGAACCATAAATGTATACCTTATGGAAAGTGGATTGAAAGGGGTTGAACGTGAAATCGGTTGAGGGCACAGAGGGCTTTCTGCAATTTTTCCTTCGAGATAATGACGATGAGGAGAAACAGTGCTCAAAATCCCGATTTAAATATTAATCTCCCAGCCAATGGTGAGCCGCCACGTAATACTGCCCAAGGCAGTGACAGTACAAAGCGCACTCATCACGCCTCTTGAACTATCGAATGTGAAGAGGCGCAGATCGGGATATTAATATTTAAAGAATAACAAAGATAAAACTATAACTTAAATATACGTTATTAAGTTTTAAACGCAATTAATTCCTACACTAAGGGAAAGTTCGGTCCCCTGGACCCTCACTACCTACAGGTACGGTCCCATGTTCTCATGAATGTGCAGACATCATGTGATCGGCCTTGTATCACCTCTACGATGGCAATCAAGTCCGAGGGGCTAGTGATGAGAACTTTAGGACCGGGTACCTTGTGATGGGTAAGACCCATTAACTGTTGGGCTAATTCAAATGGTGGAAACGAATTCTTGCAGCCCATTTGTACACTTGAGGAAAAGCGGCCCGATGTTTAACGAGAGGACCGAAGATAACCTTAGGCGAAATAAAGCGTTTTCTGGTAACTGGCTCCTTGGTTCGGTCCGAACGGTTACATATTCACGTTTTCCACGCTTCGGGCCTCCACACGTTTACCACGCCTCGGGCCCGATCACGCAAACCACGCCTCGGTCCCAACCTCGTTTTACATCCCGCGATAACAACCTCTAACAAACCTGACAGAGGCGGTTACAGAGCGTGATTTACACACGCCGTTAACTCTATAAATACAGAGCGCGACGACGGAAATAACAGGACCTTTTGGACGCATAAGAACAGGCCGTTACCCTGCCGGAGTTCTTACTGCTTTCTTTTCCTTGTCATTTTCATTAAGCCTCTGTTGTATTCATTATGAATTATTTGATAAGTGAACAGGCTAAGAGTATAATCTGCTCTTAGTCAAGTGGTTTTCACCCCAATTCATTGGGTTTCCAATATATATCGCCGTGTCATCTTTTATTTCCAGTTTTTAATCGTCTTCCACAACAAAAACAAATCAGAACCGAGTTCGTTTGCTAAACGAACCGGACGACTGTTGATACCCCCTAAAAGGGGATCATAACAATCATAAATCCCAATGTTTTCATACCTGGTGGTATACCGTCCGGTACCGGATATCAGGGTCGATTTTCTGGTTTTTTTCGGATCCGACCCTAAAAATAATTAAATATTATTTTTAAAAAACATAAATTTGATAACGGCCTGTATACCGGTCCATATTGGTACGGAATTCTGGATCGATATAAAAACATTGATAAATCCAACATTTGCATCATATATACAACACTGCATTTTTGTATAAGTGGAAACAATTGTGACGCAATTGTTTACTCGTAAATTTATGAAAGCATCGTGGTTTAAAAGAAAATAGAAAAAAATATTATTTCAAAGTACTTTTATTTAGAAATTAGAGTTTAGACGATGCGGAGCTCGGACATCATCTCGATGCTAACCTTGTGGAATATCATATTTTGTGAAAAGTAATTTAATAAATACATAAATTATCATTTTATTTATACAACAAAACACTCATATGTTATTTTATACAATATTTATGCATTCTAAAAATATTGAGAAAATGGCGACTATGGTCCCCAAAGTTTGGATTATTATACAATTTTACAAAGTTTGGATTATTTTACTAGATTAAATGCCGATTATATTTCAATTTTTGTTGCATTGGCTTCTGGGGCCTCAGAAACAAGGGCAAATATTGAATTGCTTATTCTAGATCAAAACGGAGATAATAAGCACATTGTTTTTAAGGAATCAAATGGCTTCACATTTATCAACAAGTGCAGTTCATGGTGAGATATTTTTCAATTCATTGTCAATGTGATGTATTATTACTATATTGAATTTAAAGTGTCTTTTGTAGTGGAAATTCCAGATTCATTAAACGATCTGTGCTGGAATCTTCAAATTTGATTAAAGATGATTGTCTCTTTATTCGCTGCTCAGTTTTGGTTCTTCAGTCTAGAAGTGGTATATGATGTGGTATCAAGCGAGGCTAAACTTAAAGGGGGACAAACGAGGTCTCCCAAGCATCATTCTATCCGCATATGCTATGTCTTGTCTAGATTTTTTGTTTGGGCAACTTGTTTTACTTCTATTATGCAATGTCTGTGTTTGTTTGTGTTACAATTTTATTTCAGTTTTTCACGTAACTAACTTATTTAAAAACACTTTTTATTAAATTAATTTACTTATTATTTTTTTGCTCAAACAAACACATTTTTTAGCATGTTGCACATTTCAAATGAAGATTACAAAATAATTTTTAAATTAATTTGTTTGAAATTTATGTAATATAACACATCCAATATCAAAAAATTGTTAAAAATAATATTTTTAAAATTTTGGATGGATTAGGAATTGAGGTTTGGAGTTTTGGGTTTATGGTTGGTGATTTAGAGTTTATAGTTTAGGGTATAAGATTTATGGTATAGGATTTAGAATTTAGGGTTTACGTCGTAGAATTTATGGTTGGTAGGGATTTAGCGTTTAAGATTTGGGGTTTAAAGTTTAGGATTATAATTTAGCGTTTAAGACTAAGGGCTTAATGTTGGGGATTTAAGGTTTGATTTGACAAATGAATTGTAAACTAATAAGAAATGAGTTGTTGAAACCATGAATTGTAGGTAAATAGGTTAATTTGACAAAAAAATAATAAGTAAATTGCTTTGATAAAAAATATTTTTATGTAAGTTAATTTGAGAAAACACTTAGGAGAACAACCTATTTAACCTATTTATCGTTCTATAAAAAGGTTACATTGTCATTAAAATCCTCACTGTGAACTAAAAAGATTGCAGTAAATCTTCTGGCAAGTTGATACATGAACACATTTTCTCATCAGCTCCAAGCTACCACATCCTCGCTTTAGAATCAGCAGTATCTGCAATATTTACACAAGCTTCAAGTTTCATCACTCTTATAATACAAACACGGGTTTGTTTTTATAAAGTCAGGCCAATTTGATATGTGCAGTGAACACAAATATAACGTATAAGAGAATAAAATCACACCATAAAAGATTTAAACAAATCATTTACTATGGTCCATATTTCCTCTTATAAATCAATGCAATCCACATCTAAATTCTAATGTGGAATAATTTCTTCATATTCAACAGGGTTCGGGTGTGATCGGGTACCTGGCTCATACGAGGGCGAAGTGAAGGGATTTCCTGGAGGCAAAGTGAAGCAGCAAGAATCACAAGATTCATCTCGACTTCATCATAGTCATGTCCCAATCTGGGATCTCTCATTTCTTCAACTTTGTTATTGATCAACAGAGGTTTTATCTGTTAAAAAAACAAAAATAATGCATCTTTATTTATTACAGATTTGTAGTAATCTGTATACTTACCCACATTACAAGGCTCTGCTGCAAGAAATCGAGTGCTCTACGCCCCGTTACAAGCTCCAGAAGAATGACTCCAAATGCGTAAACATCAGTTTTTTCATCTACCAGTCCTTGTGACACGAGCTCTGGTGCTAAATAGCTGCATAATATAATACGAACAACATCACTAAAGGAAAGCTATTGAAATATATCCCATATTGAATAAATACAAATATTCTAGTTTAAAAGGAAGTTATATATATAATGAGTAATTGACTTGATCTAGTCTTTCTAATGAAATTCACTTATTTTATGAATTAGGTTACACGATACTTTTTGGTCCATTGAATCCTGAATTTCTACAAAAGCAAGTTGTTAAGAATTGAAACGAACCCGAATGTTCCCTCTCCATTCGAAACAACTAGATGAGTCGATTTGTGTGGAAGCCATCTTGCCAGCCCAAAATCAGTAATCTGATTCAAAACATCTTTAGTAAAAAAAGTTCATATTGTAATGAGATTGAGAGAAAGAAACCTTAGGCTCAAAGTCTTCAGAAAGCAATACATTTGCTGCCTTAATATCTCTGTGAACAATTCTTCTTTGGCATCCTTCATGAAGATACAACAACCCTTTAGCAGTCCCTAATGCAACCTTATACCGAACATTCCACTCCATATTCTTGCTTGAATCTTCCCGAAAATAACGAAAAATCACATGATTTAACGAGTGTTGAAATATATCTGGTTGTGGAAATACAAATATTCTAATTTATAAAGGGAGTGATTTAATAACTAATTGATTTAGCCTAATTTTTTTAATGTGTTTCACTTATCTTATGCATTAGGCTACACCAACACCCTTCATGCCCATTGAATCATGAATTTTTACATGATATCAGAATTGCATGGTGGGTTTCATGCTGGTCCGTACCGGTTTAGAGAAAAAAAGGAAAAAAAAATTTGGTTGAAAAGTATATCGGACTTAGACGACAAAAATAAATTGACTTATGATTCGAACACTACCAAAGATATTGAAGCAAGTCTAAACTGGACCAAGACAAGTTCGACTTGAGCGGGAGTGTTTAAATATATCACACATCAATTGTAAAAATACAAATATTCTAGTTTATAAGAAAAATTAAATTATAACTAATTGGTTTGACCTATCATTTTCAATGTGATTTGCTCTTACAGTAAATGGACACTCTTATGACCCATTGAATCATTAATTTCTACAACGAGGTACGAATCATCACTTACAGTGAAGAAGAGAAGACAAGCTTCCAAAGTGAGCAAACTCAAGTACAAGATACATCCCTCCTTCAACTCCATATCCAATCAGTTTTGCTGTATTTGGATGATTAACATGAGCCATTATACCAACTTCATGAAGCAATTCCCCTTCCATTTCTTTCGTATTCTTCCGCTTTATTCGCTTCACCGCAACAATCTTCCCGTCTCGTAAACACCCTCGAAACACCTCCGCATTCCCGCCTCGTCCGATCAAGTACTCTATCACATAAAAAAGGTTCAAACTTTACAAGTTATAGTTCAAAAGAATAAAAACATAGAGGAAACCAACGAGAAGAAAAGTTTTTAGTTGCAGTTTGGAGTTCTTTGAGCTTAAAGTTCTTCAAATTCGGCATCAAATAATCAAATTCTCGATATTCAGTATGCTTCATCACAGTACAAGTAAAGAGTTTTGACAATGCTGCAAATCCTTGTCTGCATTCAAACTTGAAATGTGAGAATCCAAAGCGAGGGGAAAACTCGGGATCAATCGAACACGAAGTCGTGGTATCACAACAATTTGTAAAGAATTCTTCATAAAAAGTTTCAGGTGAAGACAATATGTTCACTTTCTTCATTGAAACTAGAATATGGGATCAAAGAAAACGAAGATTTGGGTAAAAAAGGAGTTATGAACTTATGATTAAAGATTGATTATGCTTCAAGGCTTGAAGACATCATGAGGTCTTATTTATATCTAGGCCACACCTCTTAAATATACATATCCCGTGTATCTTAAGTCAAATCTTATTTGATTAACGTATATTGTTATCAATTTAGTTAAGTTATATTATGGATAATTTATGAAGATTTAAATTGTCTTTCTTTGACTTTTTATTACAGCTTTTGTAATTTATCAATTCATCATGCAAAATTTAATTTTTATTCATTAATTACCCAAAATACGATGAAAAAAAACAGGTGACATTTAAATTTGGTTTCTACAGTTTTATTATTTTGACAATTTTAGTTTTTGAAATTTTATAATTGTGGTAATTGTAATCCTCAAAATATCAAGCAAAATCGATCTCCACGTTGGAGATCTAATTTGTCAATATTGCAAATTTGTCAAAAAATTAAAATTTTGTCACTAAATATACCATTATAAACTATTAGATCAAATTTATCAAAACTATAAAAATTTGACAACGGAAATCACTATTTTTCAAAAAAAACATTGCATAAGTCATTTGAAGGAGATTAAACCTTGCATCAATAGAACAAATTCTTAAAAGAACGATGAACCCGTATTCATTGTAGCGATTTGCATATATTTGACACAAAAAAATATTATTGATTATTGTATCGGCATCAAACCTTGAGATAAAATCAAATTAGTATTAAATATATTTTTATACTTTAACCTTGTATATGATTTAGTCATTTATCAACGCAACTATATATCTCATTATTCACTGCAATCATATTAACACTAATTGAGGTATCAATTGTCATATAACATAAATATATTTAAAAGATTTATTTGTTTTATTTGTTTTACTATTATTATTAATATAATTATTATTATATTTATGTATACCAAACTTTTTCTTTCAACACTATCCCACTTTCCTATTTTCTTGTATGAAGTTGGAGGTCATCTTTCAATTAATGCTTGACATTCTCTTTTTATATATACGAAAGGAAAGTTTGGAGTAAGACATATTGAGATACCTGGAATATATATTCTATGTTTTTTTTATCTTTTTCTATATTTTGATTATGCATTCATCGATAACGACTATTGTTATTGACAAAGGAGTTGGTTGCTTGTGTATCTTGAAGACACCCGTTTTAACATAAAAGTTCAATGTTATTACGACATGTCACCAACGATGCTAATTTTTTATTTGATTTGGAATATCAAATAATTTTTATGGTATTGTTTTCATGATTACTGTATGTAATATTAATTTCTTTTTTATTTGGGTGAAAGTTTGATCCGGGTACAACCATCAATTTGATGGTTAATATGAGACACAAACACACTAATGCATTCGTATGAATTTGATGCATTAACTTTTGGCTTTTAGGTGATTTCGAATTAAATAAATTAAAAACCATTTTTTTGTTGATTTGATTTCAATCATTTTGGTTTTGAGTTAACACAAATAATCTAAATATTATACATAAAAATAATATACAATTTTTAAAATATTAAGTTTTGCACACAATATTCTCCACATTTACAAATTGATAATTTACTCTCCAATATAACCTACAATAAATATTTTCAGTTATTTATCTATATGTTTTTCCATCATTTTTAATCTCTTTCATATGTTCGCATCTTTTAACTAGTATTTTAAATTTTCGGTATACCAACTCGTTATATACCGGATGTATCGGTCCATACCGATATTTTGACAAAATATCGGCTGGTACAAATTTTAGTGGGCCAGGTCAGTTTTAATTTGTTTAATTTAGGATAAAAGATATGTGAAGCTTTTAAAATTTTTTTATTCTTATTTTTTCAAATTATGAACAATATAAATTGAAAATAATTAAATAATTATTCATTTTATGTAGGTTAATAATTTAATTTGATTTATTATTCCGCTACATATCCGATATAACCGATACATATCCGGTATATCGATCTCATGTGCTTGTCCGGTATACCAGGAGGTACCGGTTTTTATAACATTGCTTTTAATCACATTTGATTCTTCTTTATTGTTTCAATATACATATCTTATAGTTGTTACTAAATTATGTTACTTTATAGACATCCAACCATGGTTTTAAAAACCGGTCAAACCGGCGTGATATTGCCGGGGGTTATTTATATAATTATGATAACCCCGGGGCTCGTCTGACGTGGCTAAATGGTATTTTTTTATTTTTTATTATATTTATTGAGCGATTTGATTTCGGGGGTAATCTCATAATTTGGGCATCTCGGGCCCACGAATGAAGTTTCCGATGGTGTTTTGAGATGTTTTGGATGATTTCGGTCGGAAATGATGCCAAGGGTATTTTCATATGTCACTCGGAAAGCTCGTTGGCGACATAAGGCGATATTATTGGCTATCTCCTAAGCATTTAAAGATGATGAAATGGTCGAAGAGTATTCCCGAGTGCATTTTCGTAGTTTCGGGACGCTGTGACACTCATTCCGGTTTCATTCGGTATTTTATAAGTAAGTTGGGCTAATTTGATTAAGACGGGGCTTTTGGACCCTAAGTTGACATATTGGGCCAAGTTTTTCTATAAATACAAAACCCTAGGCCCCAGAAAAGGGTTCATACTCTTGGCACGCTTCCCAAAGCTCTCGGCTTCGCGAGTTCTTCGCCTAGTCGCAACTTTTCGCACAAAAAGTCGCGAGACCCTCATTGAACCCCATGACTCGCGACTTCTCGCTCAAAAAGTCGTGAGAATGTGCATACGCGCCTGTAGTCGCAAGATTTCGTCACTTGCCCCTCACTCGCGACTTTTCGTCACGTACCCCATGGAGTCGCGACTTTTCGCCCTCATCCGCGAGATTGTGCACATGGTCGCGACTTTTTGTAGAGGATACACTATTCGCGAGTTTTTGTTCGAAATCTCGCGGCCATACCTCTATTCGCGAGTTTTTGTTCGAAATTTCGCTGCCATGCCCCTATTCGCGAGTTTTCAACTGCTCTAGCGTGACGAGGCAGATTTGATCATTTTTCGTGCCGTTTTCGCCCGTATTACTCATATTTCCTCATTGTAATTGTACCTCTTTATTATTATAGTAAAAACCAAGGAAGAGCTTCGCTCTCCCGATAACATAATCCCACACATTGTGGGCCCAACCTCATATATCGACTGTGTCTCCACAACAATTGAATTCCAAATAATTAAAAAAATAGACTGATATAAAAATAAATACCCATAATATTTTTAGACTAGATCAGTTTGGCGCCGTCCATGAGGACCCGAGACTTAATCCCATTGAGAGCTCTTATGCTGAGCTTGGAGCTTGTTATATATTGTGATGATACGAGATTCCTAATATGAGAATGATATAGATGAAGAAAGTGTATAGGATTGCAACCCTTGTGCAATATAATATGAGAGGAATAATATTTTATTAGGGACTCAATCAGTGCCACAGGAAGAGTCCTCAGTAGTGGGAACTTCTAACCAACTCCCGGAGGGGGATTTCATCAGGTGGTGACCTATATATAAGTGCATTGAAATATTATCATATTGCATGAATATATGCCGAAGACATGCCAAAGGGATGAATGTCCACAAAAGCCGATTTTGGGAACTACAAAAATTTCATAGTAGGCTCTGTTTTATGTGTACAATTATACAGTGATGTGACAGTATAATATTTTCCAGGTCGGTTTCCGGCGACGTTTCATTATTTCATTTCGGAACATTTATCGAAAATGTGTCATATTCTTAATGATTGAAAGATGTTTTACTTGGTAGCAGGGATACATTAGATGTCAATATGATCATTGGTTATAAAGAAGATGGGTATATGTCAAACATACCCATCTTGGAACACCTAAGGATTTCCTTAACATCGAATCTTGACATCCATGTTAGTTTGATGAACTTCAATGATGTGACCATGTACTTTTGTCGGATATTTGGAAGGGCTTGCTCTCCGATAATTGAATTAGTTGCCGAGTTTTCTATCATTTCATATTGGGATTCAAGAATGAGCTATACTTGGAATGGCATAACGATTCTTCGGAGAGGTTGTATGGTTTTCTAACCCATTTTGTGGTGGTTGTGTGTAATTTATGGAGCGACAATTGATTGGCACTCGTGAGACACGTGAACCTTACATTGAAAACGTGTTGAGGCATTCGGGGAAATCGAGTCACGTTTTGCTTGATGGTATATGCGTGCACAGAATGGTTGGAGAGAATGTTTGCTGCAGAAAGTTAGAGATGCCAAGTCAACGCGATTTATCAATTACATAAGAGAGATAAGAGGCTAAATGAGTACATGAGAATTGTCTTGTGGAAGCGGTCAATGCTACGCGAGTGCATGCATGGTTGCAAAACAACATGAGGACATTATTTCCTAAGGAAACGATAGGGTGAATATGTAATGGCGCCATCTTGCGACGTCATCATTGTCTCACCGGCCAATAGATATGATATGATCATGATCCAATTTCCGATCCGAGCTCATCCATCGGATCCGATTTGTGAATTGGACTGCAGTGAAGTGGATCCTTAGGTATCTACGTGGAACCTCCTGTTAGGAATGGATGTCGGGTGATAGTCGAAGGGCTTGATAGTGAAAGATCGACCGGGGTAAACCTAACATGAAGCGGTGATGTTGATTGACTTGATGGATCTCGGATCTATTAAGGATATCGATCGGACGATTGTGATGAGTTTATTTGATAGAGGTCAGATTAGACTTGGATCAGGATTCGAGAGTATCGAGGGGAAATATCTTTCCTTAATTGATGCATTAAATATATGGAATAAGATATGAAGATATATTCTGGAGATATATATAGAAGAATATATGCAAATATATCTTGTTATATATATATAGAAGATGCGGTCAAAGATATGGAAAGAGAATTTTGTAGAATATTTCTTAGATTAGATCCTAGTTGGACTATATAAGTAGAGGACTCATGAAGACAATTGTAATCAATCAATTCTATTCTTCTTGTGATAGTGAGTTCACGGCGAAGGTTTATCGGTCACGTGGTTTTCCCGGTTTTGGGTTTCCACGGTAAATCTTGTGTCTTTTATCTTTCTTCATTTACATTCGGTTCTTATCATATTAATTCGATCCGACCCCGGATAACGGAGAACCCGGATAACGGGAATTCTTTTCTTCTCCGGGAAGGAGGGAATTTTTCCCAACACCTCCAAGATGTGTTTGTGTTTTGGAGAAGGTGATCCAATATTAATTGTATACACACATGCTGACATGGTAGGAGATGTTGACTCGAGGAAGTCTACATCTGAATACCTGATTACGTTTTCAGGGGGAGCTGTTGCATGACAATCTAAACTCTAGAAGTGTGTAGCTCTTTCGATAACGGAGGCTGAGTTCATTGCAGTAACAAAAGCTTGCAAAGAGTTATTGTGGTTGAAGAAGTTCTTAAAAGAACTCGGTATTGATCAACATAATTATTAGTTATCCTGCAATAGTCAAAGTGCGATTCATCTAGCGAAAAATGCTTCGTTTCACTCGAGATCCAAGCATATTGATGTGAGATATCGTTGGATTCACGAGATGTTGGAGAAAAGACTGTTACGGCTTGAGAATATCCACACTGAAGAGAATGGATTAGATATGATGACAAAAGTTTTGTCAAGATCCAACTTTGAGTATTGTCGAGATATAGTTGGATTGGTGGATTCCTCCATGTGTCGGGAGGGGAGAATTGATGGGTGGGTCCCTCCACATGATGTGGGGTCCATATGATGTGGGACCCACATGAAGAATATAAATAAAATTATATTCAAAACTTGGTCAATATTGGGTGGAGATTTGGCTAACCACCAAGAGGATATTTAGGGAGAAATATTTTCTCTATACTCCTATAAATTGAGGGCACTTGAGCATCATCCCAAACAAATCCAACAATCTCAAGATCTCAATTGAGTATTCAAGAGAGGAAGAGAAAAAGAGAGAGAAGAGATTCAAGAAGAAAGTTGTTCTTCTTGAATTCGTGTTCTTGAAGGCTTTTAATAAGTGTGTAATATTTATGAATATTTCCTAAATATTCGAGGAATATCAAAATAGTTGAGGGATAGCCGTTGTGTTAGGTAAACACTGTTTTTTAACGCCTATATTAGTTTTCTACTCTAGCTATTTATCTAGATTATATTCTCTATGTATCTATGCTATTGCTAATAGTGGAAGTTTCTCTGATTAGATCAGTGGACTAGCCCTATTATGGGTGAACCACTTTAAATTTCGGTGTCTATTTATTTATTATATTTGTATCGTTGATACATCGATTTCATAACTTTCGTTGTGCGCCCAACACTATCTAGTGTCCACTCCTCAAATAATCATACCCAACTCAGAAGAATGAGGATTAATAAACAAATATCAATTTGACATATTCAATAAAGTTGTAATTTTTATTTTTTATAGGAAAGAATATTTTTTTTCACATGTGAATGGATAAAAATAGAATATATCTTTAGAGTCAATTCAATGTAATCTGAACATGAGAAAAATACATTATAATTCATTTCACATCATGCTTTTTATTGCCTCCGATCAAAGAATAGAATCTTTTAACAATTAAATAATAATATTTTTTCTTCATAAAACCAAATACCAATCATCCAAAATGAACAAACTCAATTCCAATTTGCTAAAGAATTTTAGCTCCACCATGAAGAAACCCCATGAATCGATCGATGTTCTTATCGAAGATGGTTCAGATACAAGTTCAGAGATTTTTGTCGAGTTCAAGCACAACAAGAAGGATTCGAGTTACAATGGAAACTTACCAAGATGGCTTCGAGAGAAGAGGCCGAGGCGATGGCTTCGAGTTCCCTCTAAAATAAATGAGAAATCTGATGAGTATATTGAGAGAAGGAAGAAGGCGATGGCCGAATACTTACGCTTTTGAGATTCCTCATTTTATGATCTTCTAGTGTTGTGACGTATAGTCCTATTTCAAATAATAAATTATTTATGAATTATGATAATGTTGTAACTAAATATATGTGATGTAATTACTAAATAAAGTATAATAGCTTTCATAAATAAAGTATACTTGATTTTTGAATGTAAAATTTGAAACATTGCAAAAATATTTTAATGAAATACAAATTAATAAGTTTGTGGACACACAACTCTGACAACATATCAGGAGCATAGTTGCAGTTACGTTATGAACTAGATCATCAGTTTCAGTTATGTGATCACATCATATTCAAATTATGTTAAGAAGTGATGTATGGTTGAAAGTTGGAAATGTCGATGGATTGGTCGCGCTTTCTGTCCATTTCAGATACTAAGCGACTCATGACTTATGTTCATTGATTATTGGTGATGCGTAAGACAATGATTAAAGCATTGGCCATGACTCTTATGCTTGTAAATTTAACTTAATTAGAACAACAATCTGCATATTATGTGGTTATATCTATGTGTTATGTTTCATGTTTATGTTATGTTACTTGTTGCAGATTATATTGCTTGTTTGTTCTCATCACTCTCAAGAACACTCAATGTAATATTGTTATACATGTAGTGAATATGAGTAGTAGATTAGACATTGTCATGATCGAATCAAGATAATGGTGTTGTTTGGTTCGATGGTTCACCGCCCGGTGCGGTGAACGCGCCGTCATTATTTTAACTTTGATCAAACATGTTAAAGAACTGCGTTCGTTTCACAGCAGTTTTCTGCGGTGAAACGGTAGTTCGTTTGAAGTAATGGTGGCTGACCGTGGTTGTGTAATTACTTTTATACCCTTTGTTTAAAATGTTATAAATTATGTTTTAAAATTCGAGCAACTTCCCTTCTGAGCAGTGGCGTCTTGCCTTCTTTGAAATCAAACGACACTTTCATTCCTTGCTCATTGAAAGTAGGTTAGTTTTTTGTTTTGGTGCTTTTCTGGGTTTGATATATTGGTGATGTTTGGAATCCCAGTCCACCGCTCGGTGCGGTGAACGTACCGTAGTTGTATTCTATTTTTACTAAACATCATTAATAACTGCGTTCGTGTGACCGTAGAAAATAGCGGTGAGTTCACAGTTGGGTTAACCCAACGGCCCCAGAACTCACCTGCCAAATGTCAATTTTACCCTTGATAAATTATAGTTTATTTTTTTAATAAAATAATTTTGATCAATAACTTCTTATATTCTATCAATTACGTGTTCAAACTATAAAAATATATATAACAATTTAAAAATGTAGTTTTGAAATAACGAATTTATCATAAAATAATATGAAATATAATTTTAGGACCGGGTACCATGTAATGGGTGAGGCCCGATAACAGTTGGGCCAACTTAAATAATCAAAACGAACACTTACAACCCACNATCAATAACTTCTTATATTCTATCAATTACGTGTTCAAACTATAAAAATATATATAACAATTTAAAAATGTAGTTTTGAAATAACGAATTTATCATAAAATAATATGAAATATAATTTTTAAGTTATAAACAATTATTTAAAAATAAGGGCAAAAAAGTCATTTTATGGCATCACGATCACTGCACCGCTGTTTCAAAAACAGTTTTTTAAAATCACGATCAATTCACCTCACAGCAAAGTCCAATCATCTCACCTCACCTCTATTTGTCAAACGATGTTCCAAACGTACCCAATAAATCCTGAGTGAGCATTGGACATAGTTGCGCTTCTACAAGATCCTGAAGCAACAGAAGGTGAAATAAAAAATAGGATTATGGTGTTTGATGTGGATATGAGTAGACTAAAATCCTATTAAATTATTTAGAACAATTCTGGTGTGTGTGTGGGTTCCCTTATTCAATTCAATGACTCCCTTTGTCATTTTGCTTTCTGTTTTATTCAATTCAGTGACTACGTGGATTGTTGGATCAAATTGAAGTGAATTCTTTATTGATTTATTTATGTTTTTAATAAAGCTTGTCACATGAAGATAGAGTCCATTAATCCAAGTAAAAAACAGAGCTATTCTGATACAGTTTTTAAAGATTTCTTTTGATTTCATCATCTAGTTGTTCAAATAACTCTTGCTCATTTCTCTGCTATATACAATTCAACACCATCATTTGTGAAATATGTGAACATACCAATTATCAGCCTGAATTATCAATGAAATATGTGAAATCTACTCATTTAACTATTAGCATTTTAACTATATCTCCTCATCTTAACTTGAATTGGTATGAATTATCAGTGAAATCATACCAATTCAAGGCTCAAGGTTGCTGCTTCAGGATCTTAACAAAGATTACATAATTGGATTCTGTTGGTGATAATCTTATTTACTATTATTATGATTGTTGAATTGAACGGATATAAACTCTAATTGTTTATGTTGGTGAGAGCTTTATCTGGTATTTATTCTTTTAATTTATATAAGTATTGTTTATCTTTGTGTGTTTGATGGTAGTCCAATGGTGAATGAGAATGACAATACATCTCAAAATAAGCAGCCAGTTTATTGGGATGGACATTTAACTAAGGTGTTTGTTAAGTTATGTGCGGAAGAAACAATTAAAGGTAATAGACTTTTAACATATCTGAACAAGGTCGGTTGGGCAAGGGTTGTTTCTGAATTTGGTCGTATTACTGGATGTAAATACCCAAAAGATAAATTGAAAAATCGATGGGATACATTGAAGAAAGATTGGGTTATATGGCTGAGGTTGAAACAAAAAGCTTGAGGGTTGGGGATGCATGATGATGGAAGGATTATTGCCGACCCCCAGTGGTGGGAGGATGCAAAACGAGTAAGTTTCGTTATGTTTTTATTTATCTATCTAAACATTTAATGGTTTCTTAACAAATTCTCATTAATATGAAGATATCAAGTTTAAAAGATTTCGAGACTTTGGACCTGCTGAAGACGATGACCAAAGAATCATGTTTGCAGATAATGTGGCCACTGGAGAATATATGTTCACCCCATCTGCGACAGAATCTGTTCCAAATTTTGATATAGGTACCCAACCAACTGAAAATCAAAGTGATAATTGGGTTGGCTTAGAATATTTGAATGTGAATGAATCAAATGGTGATGGCCCACATGTAAATGTTGCCGAAAACTCTCCTATATTTGCCAAAAGTCAGAGTCGTCCATGTGCTCGATCCAATAATGTTGTTAAACGGAGAAGACTTGATAGTAATGAAGCGATACAAAGTCTTGCTACTTCAATGGATCGTATAGCTACTGCCGACCCTGAATTTGAACAAGTTGGTAGGTGCATGCAATTTTTGAAAGCAATTCCGAGTGTGGAATTCAGCACACCTTTCTTCTTTGGTGCTATTAGAAAATTTAGAGATGGGTTCAACAGAACTATATTCTTATCGTTGGATACATTAGAACAGAGGTTAGAGTGGTTGCAGGCAGAGCTCAACGGTGAAATGTGATCTATGTTAAAGTGATCATAGACTTTTTGTTTATTTGTTTTGGTGAAATGTGAAAACACAAGTTGTATTGATGTTTTTCTTATGACTTTGCATTATATCTATGAATATTTGATATTCTTATATATTTGATTTTTCTTTCTAGTGTGTATTGCCTGATTCTAACGATGCCGACATGAAAATATTTGGGAAAAAAAGAAAAGCAAAAACTCAAAGGCAAACTAGCTGTAGTTGTTGGAGCGATTGCATACGATGATGGGATTCACTCGAAATATGCAAGGACAAGTACTAGGACACCACAAAACAATAGAGATTATAGCGGTTCGGAATGGTTAAAACATATTCTTGATGGTCACCCGGATGAATGTTATCATAATTTTAGAATGAGGTCTGACGCTTTCAACAAATTATGTATTTTTCTAAGTGATTGCTATGGCCTCCAAGCGATGGGGACATGCTCGTTGCATGAACAATTGGCTACTTTCATGCTTATTGTTTGTATCGCGGTGCCAAGAAGAGGCCCTATGAAGACATATATGCAACGATAGACTTATACAATCCAACGTTCGTTCAAAGCCACACTTCATGCATGTGTTGAAATGTCACGCGATTGGATAAGACAATTTAGTGATCCAATGGAGATGATGCCAGGTGTGGGACCTAAGACTCGACATTGGCCGTTTTTCAAGGTAACATTTTCATAATATTTTAATAACATTTGTTTAAATTCTTGTCGATATTATTTTATTTTGTATTTTATATGACTATATTTGGTGCATCGATGAGGCTCACATCAAAGCCCATGTGCCAACAAATAAGCGGAGGCCTTGGATAGGACGTGACGGAAAGCCATCGCAAAATATAATGGTAATTTGTGACTTTCAGTACAACATTATGTATTGTTTAGCATGTGCTGAAGGATCTTAACATGATTCAAGAATGATAAAAGAAGCACCATCTAACGCACGCCGAAACTTTCTCATACCACCGAAAGGTGCTTATTCATTGCGAATATTTTATGGATTTAAGTTACTAATATTACTTGTATGTTTGGCACAGGAAAATATTATTTAGTCGACTCTGGATATCCTAACATGACTGGATTTCTAGCACCTTATCGAGGGATGTTGTATCATCTAGCCCAATTCAATGATAAAAGGTACATGAGCAATGATGAATTATTCAATCACCGACAATCGGACGATCTATAGTAGAGCGCACTATAGGAATTTGGAAGAATAAATTTTTAGGAGTTGTGAATATAAGACGAGGCACAAGCATTCCTACTCAGGTAGCGCTAGTTCCGGCAACAATGGCTATTCATAATTTCATTCGAAATGTGGACAAAGAGGATCCAGACTTTGTAGAGATGGAACACGATCGGAATAGGGAAGCACAAATTCCCGTTGATCCACCGCATGTGGATGTTGAACTCACACACAATAACTAATGATTCGAGTTAGGAATGAAATAGGTGATCACATTGCACTAGCGGGGATGGGAGAAAGTCGTCGATTTAGATAATTCACTTTTGTCAATGTTTGTTTTTTGTTACTTTTGATCAATAACTTATTTTATTCTAGCAATTTCTTAAATAACGAATTTATCATAATTAAATTAAAAATATAATTGGTAAGTGATACACAATTAATTAAAAGTAAGGGCAAAACAATCATTTTATTAAATCACGATCACTTCACCGCTGTTTCAAAAACAGTTTTTAAAAATTACGATCAACTCACCTCACAGCACGGTGCAGTCATCTCACCTCACCGATGTTTATCAAACGCTGTTCCAAACGAACCCAATGAGTGTTCTAGTTTAATTTGTAAGAACTCAGGTGGGAGTGTTAAAATTTGAATCACATTGATTAGAGATGTGAGATTAATTAATTTTATAAGGATCTATAGTATTTTCATCGACTTGATCAAATTTTTTAAATGTATGTCATGCTTCCTTTAATCTCGATTGTTTAATAATATCAATCAGACTCTATAATTTTTTTTGGCAAACATACCAATGAAGTGATCAAGTTTTGCAAGTTTATTGTTTAAATTTTCGTATACATTAAAAATCCAATTGAATTGGGTATAAAATTAGTTTAAATAAAAATGAATATCTTACCAAATGTAGATGTAGTTCTCATTCAACATGTTCCTTCACATTAAGACTTGTGCCTTTTGATTTGAAATTGCTGAGGAATAGTTTTTGTCATGACTTTTGGAGAAGTAAAACTGAAATCCTGAGACGTTAGATAATTAAACTCAGGATGCATATTTAAGAACATTGGAACTTCAGTGATGCATCTCAATCTCATTCCATTTGGTGTAATGTAATAGCAGTCCATTCTCGAATAATCCCTTCTCAGAATAACCGTTCTCTTGAAACCCGAAGGTGTTTTCGGAATATTCGTCTTATCGATAACCCACGTTTGTTTAGTGTTCGATTCGATTTCTTGTTCGTCATTGCAACATATGTTGTATTTGTTTCTGCTGCAAGTAAATGGTTCCTCGATCATTTTTGTTCTGATTTCTTCGTACTCTTCTCGAGTTGGTATGGTTCTCTATTTGAAGCATTCATTGCATTGGACAGACCACATGCTGGCTTCCGATTTCGGATTGCTCGAATTATGTAGAAAAGAAGTAGTTAGAAGTATCTTGAAACAAAGCAGAACCAAACCGAACCGAGCATCAAAAAAGAAAAACAGATGAATCTTGTGTCATGCAATCAAAACTACTAAGAACTAGATATATAAATCACACTAGTAGCAGCATAAGAGAAGTATAAAAGAAAATCGGCGATAAAAGAAAATATAGCAGCTTGCTATATTTGCAAGCTAAAGAAGAGTCCTTATGGTTTGAAACAATCACCGAGACAGTGGCATAAGAAGTTTGAGTCTGTCATGGGGAAACAAGGCTACATGAAAACTACTTCAGATCATTGTCTATTCACAAAGAAGTTTTCTAAAGATGATTTTATCGTGCTATTGTTGTACGTGGACAATATTCTTATTGTTGGTCAAAACTGTTCAAGGATTGCTGACTTGAAGCAGCAATTGAGTAAGTCTTTTGCGATGAAAGACTTGAGACCAACGGAGCAAATTCTTGTCATGAAGATCATGAGGGATAGAAATGCCAAGAAGTTATGGTTGTCACAGGAAAGTATACTGAGAAAGTACTTCGAAGATTCAACATTGACAAATCTAAAACGGTTAGTTGTCCTTTAGTTAATCACTTTAGATTGAGTTCTAGTCCTTCTACAGATAAAGAGAAGGATGAGATGACTACGGTGCCATCTGCTTCAGCTGTTGGAAGCTTGATGTACACCATGACATGTACGCGGCTAGACATTACTCACTCTATTGGAGTTGTGAGTCGTTTTCTATCGAAATCGAGCAAAGAGCATTGGGCTGCAGTGAAGTGAATCCTTAGGTATCTACGTGGAACCTCCAAGATGTGTTTGTGTTTTGGAGAAGGTGATCCAATATTAGTTGTATACATAGATGCTGACATGGAAGGAGATGTTGACTCGAGGAAGTCTACATCTGGATACCTGATTACGTTTTCAGAGGGAGCTGTTGCATGACAATCTAAACTCCAGAAGTGTGTTGCTCTTTCGACAACGGAGGCTGAGTTCATTGCAGTAACAAATGTTTGCAAACAGTAATTGTGGTTGAAGAAGTTCTTAAAAGAACTCGGCATTGATCAGCATAATTATCAGCTAATCTGCGATAGTCAAAGTGCGATTCATCTAGCGAAGAATGATTCGTTTCACTCGAGATCCAAGCATATTGATGTGAGATATCGTTGGATTCACGAGGTGTTGGAGAAAAGATTGTTACGGCTTGAGAAGATCCACTCTGAAGAGAATAGATCAGATATGATGACAAAAGTTTAGTCGAGATCCAACTTTGAGTATTGTCGAGATACAACTGGATTGGTGAATTCCTCCATGTGTCGGGAGGGGGAGAATTGATGAGTTGGTCCCTCCACATGATGTGGGGCCCACATGAAGAATATAAATAAAATTATATTCAGACTTGATCAATATTGGGTGGATATATGGCTAACCACCAAGAGAATATTTAGGGAAAAATATATTCTCCATACTCTTATAAATTGAGACCACTTGAACCTCAATTGATCATCCCAAACAAATCCAGCAATCTCAAGATCTCAATTGAGTATTCAAGAGAGAAAAAGAAAAAAAGAAGAGATTCAAGAAGAAAGTTATTCTTCTTGAATTCGTGTTCTTGAAGGCTTTTAAGAAGTGTGTAATATTTAGGAATATTTTCTAAATATTAGGGAAATATTAAAATAGTTGAGGGATATCCGTTGTGTTAGGTATACACTGTTTTTTATCGCCTATATTGATTTTCTACTCTATATATTTATCTAGATTATATTCTCTCTATATCCATGCTATTGGTAATAGTGAAAGTTTCTCTGATGGGATCAGTGGACTAGCCCTATTTTGGGTAAACCACTTTAAATTTCGGTATCTATTTATTTATCATATTTGCATCGTCGATACATTGATTTCATAACTTTCGCTATGCGCCCAACACTATCTAGTGTCCACTCCTCAAATAATCATACCCAACTCAAAAGAATGAGGATTAATAAGCAAATATCAATTTGACATATTAAATAAAGTTATATTTTTTATTTTTTATAGGAAAGAATATTTTTTTCACATGTGAATGGATAAAAATAGAATATATCTTTACAGTCAATTCAATGTAATCTGAACAAAGAAAAATACATTATAATTCAATTCACATCATGCTTTTTATTGCCTCCAATCAAAGAATAGAATCTTTTGACAATTAAATAATAATTTTTTTTTCTTCATAAAACCAAATACCAATCATCCCAAATGAACAAACTCAATTCCAATTTGCTAAAGAATTTTAGCTCCCCCATGAAGAAACCCCATGAATCGATCGATGTTCTTATCGAAGATAGTTCAGATACAAGTTCAGAGATTTTTGTCGAGTTTAAGCACAACAAGAAGGATTCGAGTTACAATGGAAACTTCCCAAGAAGCATATATGATGCAACAATGATTAGAGTTGAGTTGAATGATCGAGAGAAGAGGCCGAGGCGATGGCTTCGAGTTCCCTCGAACATAAATGAGAAAGCTGATGAGTATATTGAGAGAAGGAAGAAGGCGATGGCCGAACAATTACGCTTTTGAGATTCTTCATTTTATGATCTTCTAGTGTTGTGAAGTATAGTCCAATTTCAAATAATAAATTAGTTATGAATTATGATAATGGTGTAACTAAAATATATGTGATGTAATTACCAAATAAAGTATAATAGCTTTTCATAAAGTATGGAAAAATGACGATTTGGGTCCCCAAAGTTTGGATAATTTGGCAATTTTGGTCCCCAAAGTTTCAGTGGCAAAAATAGTCCCCAAAGTTTTGATGATTTGGCAATTTTGGTCCCAAAAGTTGCGTATTTTCGCAAAATTCGTCCCCAAAGTTTGCGAATTTTGGCAATTTTGGTCCCCAAATTAATTTTCGTCCGGGGACCTAATTTGCCACAATTCCCAAACTTTGGGGACGTATTTTGCGAAAATACGTAACTTTGGGGACTGATTTTGCCAAAATTCGCAAACTTTGGGGACCGGTTTTGCGTACATGAAACTTTGGGGGCTGGTTTTGCCAAAATTGAAAAAATTGGGGACCAAAATTGCCAAATTATCCAAACTTTGGGGACCAAAACTGCCTTCCGCCCATAAAGTATACTTGATTTTTGAATGTAAAATTTGAAACATTGCAAAAATATTTTAATGAAATACAAATTAATAAGTTTGTGGACACACAACTCTGACAACATATCAGGAGCATAGTTTCAATCTCGTTATTACCTAGATCATCAGTTTCAGTTATGTAATCACATCATATTCAAATTATGTTAAGGAGTGATGTATGGTTGAAAGTTGGAAATGTCGATGGATTGATCGCGCTTTCTGTCTATTTCTGATACTAGGCGACTCATAACTTATGTTCATTGTTTCTTGGTGATGCGTAAGACAATGATTAAAGTAGGGGGCATGACTCTTATGCTTGTAAATTTAACTTGATTAGAACAACTATATGCAGATTATATGATTATATCTATGTGTTATGTGTTATCTTTCATGTTTATGTTATGTTACATGTTGCAAATAATATTGCTTTTTTGTTCTCATAGCTCTAAAAAACATTCAATGTAATATTGTTATATATGTAGTGAAGATGAATAGTAGATTAGACACTGTCATGATTGAATCAATATAATGAGTGTTCTAGTTTAATTTGTAAGAGGTGGGAGTGTTAAAATTTGAATCACATTGATTAGAGAATTGAGATTAATTAATTTTATAAAGATCTATAGTATTTTCACCGACTTGATCAAATTTTTTAAATGTATGTCATGCTTCCTTTAATCTCGATTGTTTAATAATATCAATCAGACTCTATAATTTTTTTTCGGCAAACATACCAATGAAGTGATCAAGTTTTGCAAGTTTATTGTTTAAATTTTCGCATACATTAAAAATACAACTGAATTGGGTATAAAATTAGTTTAAATAAAAATGAATATCTTACCAGAGGTAGATGTAGTTCTCATTCAACATGTTCATTCACATGAAGACTTGTGCCTTTTTATTTGAAATTGATGAGGAACAGTTTTTGTCATGACTTTTGGAGAAGTAAAACTAAAATCCTGAGGCATTAGATAATTAAACTCAGGATGCATATTTAAGAACACTGGAACTTCAGTGCTGCATCTCAATCTCATTCCATTTGGTGTAATGTAATAGCAGTCCATTCTCGAGTAATCCCTTCTCAGAATAACCGTTCTCTTGAAACCCGAAGGTGTTTTCGGAATATTCGGTTTATCGATAACCCACGTTTGCTTAGTGTTCGGTTTGATTTCTTGCTCATCATTGCAACACATGTTGTGTTTGCTGCTGCTGCAAGTAAATGGTTCTTCGATCAATTTTCTTCTTATTTCTTCGTACTCTTCTCGAGTTGGTATGCTTCTCCATTTGAAACATTCATTGCATTGGACAGCCCACATGTTGGCTTCCGATCTCGGATTGTTCGAATTCTGTAGAAAGAACCAGTCAAAAAGTCGAGTCAATTTACGTGGGGAGTGTGCTCGGATATAATATATAAGAGGGAGGAGACCATACTCTAAAGGACTTGAACAAGTCATTTACTATGGTCCACATTCTCTCTTATAAAATAATCCAAACACAACTGTCAATTTTCGATGTGGGACAAATTATATTATTTCAACATATATATTGAAACACAACATAACCGAACTGAACCTAACCGAACGGAGCATTGAAAAAGAAAAACAGATGAATCTTGTGTCATGCAATCATAACTAATAAGAACTACAGATATAAATCACACTAGTAGCAGCATTAGAGAAGTATAAAAGAAAATCGCAAGGACTACTCTGGTTCGAACTAAAAACGGCAACTGGGAATATCACTTAGTTCGGGAAAACAACAAATCGCAAGCTGTTGTTAATCATATATTGACATCCCTGGCGAATAGCATACTTCGGGGGATGTACTGAATATAGACATTCAAGATTCAATGGGTGTCGTGCATACTTCAGAGAGTGTCGTGCATAGCCCAGCTCAGCCCATAAGATAAGTGAATCACATTGAAAAGACAATTACTTATGATATCACATCCGTTATAAATTAGAATATTTTTATTTATATAATCAATGTGATATAATATTTCAATACTCCCTCTTAAGTCACACTGGTTTTGGTTCGGTTCAAACTTGCAAACAAAAAATTGTCAAAAGTATACTCTCTAGACTAATGAAACACTTCAAAACATCAATTTTGACAAACCTTGCTAACATCTAGATTTCATAACAAAACACAATTAGGTTAAAACAAGCAGTTTTGTGCTGCAAATAATTTTTGACATCCCTTTGCAATTCTAGAAGCCATTCTAAATATAGATTCCTTCCAAAAGATGCCCTAAAGAAGCAAGGTAATTTGTAGTCCAACAAAACACGATTCCAAGATAAAATCTCACAATTGGAACAAATATATTGAAGATTTTCAGAACTCTGACGAAATTCAACGTCATTGCCCATACTGTTTTCGATCTGCACGATCAGAATCTTTTTAGCTAAGAAAAACCTAGAAAGGACACGAATTGGGGGTAATCCTCCACAACAAAAATAAAAAGAAACGCCTAAATTCAGTCATCACCAAATCGAAGAGAACAAGCTGAAAAAACATCGAATTACGGCGAAAAACAAACAGATCAAAGAATATTATCAGGGAAAAACAAAAAAACTTCGAGAATTTATCCGTTTTCTAGGCATTTACCTCAACCATGCGACGATCATCGTCAGTTGTTTTCTTCCTCTCCCGCTTCTTCTTCTTCTTCTTCTCATTCCCCTTAGCCTTTTTCATCTGCGTCGCGTACATCTCCATATCTTCCGTTGTGCTACTTTCCACTGCTCCGGTGATCATCAGCGTCTTTACGAAAGATTCGACAATTACAGAACACAACACGAATCACCAGAAATTGTTGCTTGCTTTCTCTTCTCCTTTCCTATTTATATTCGCGTACGGCCGTGAATCGTTAACCCAAATTCCAACTTTTTATGAAGCCCAACTATCAACAGTGACTTAATAGCCCACACCCTATCCAATTAAATATTTAATAATAAATTCATAATTTGTCAACTAAATTTATAAAATATTATTTCATTTAAATGTTGATGCATTATTATAAATTTGTAACTACTCACTAAACATACTTTATAAGAAAAAATATTTTTTTCATATCAAACAAAAAAAGTTTTGTAAACATGGTCGATGATAAGATTGTTCAAACATTAAACCCTAAATCTAACCATAGATTAGATGTCTTGGATTACATATATGAAATCTAGGTTACACGATTTACTCGAATTCATGTAACCTAGCGCACCCGGTGCACATTCGGTACGGGGTGCGTACCGGGTGCATAAAAATTTTTAAAAAATTTAAAAAATTGAAAAAAATATTTTTAATTTATTCGTATGAAATATTATACAATACATCATATTAGTAATCGAAATGATTTGAAATATTATAAAACTATTGAGTAAATTATAAAAAATAATATATTTATATTATTTTAATCAACAAATCTTTAATGCACTCTAATTGGATTCGTAAAAAATTAACAAATCTCGCACTTTCGCACCTTGAATCTCACACACTTGTTGGTGCAATATAGATGAAAATTAAATAAAAATCAAATCATTGAAATAATAATAAAATATATTTTTTTTTAAAATTATATTCATGGAATAAAGTAAAGTAACACTAATAAAAAATTTATTATTATAAATTTGGCTATTTATTCATTTGTAAATTTTTTATTTTATATTTTAATATATATTTTTATTAAATTATATTAATGCATATCAACACATTCATAATTAAAAATTTACGCACTCACACCTTCACATTTCGTGCATTGTATCATGTATCCACACCCATGCAATCCTGCATTAAACCCTAAAATCTAAACTATGAAATTAGATGTCTTGGATTACATATATCAAATTTAAATAAATCAAATCATTGAATATATAACAAAATATATTTTTCAAAAAAATATATATTCATGGAATATATTTTAAAGGTTATAATGAAGATTTCAATGAAACCTTGTAACATTCATTTTTATTAAATAAGATGCAGCAAATTTAATTCATATTGTAAATTCTTCACTTTATTTCAATATCAAATTACGTGATGAGAACTCCAGGACCGGGTACCTTGTGATGGGTAAGGCCAGCAACGATTGGACCAATTCAAATGGCGAAAATGAATCCTTATAGCCCATTCCACACTTCCAATGAAGAGCGGCCCGATGTTCAACTGAAGGACCGAAGATGACCTTAGCGAAATAAAACGTTTTCTACCAGTTGGCACCTGAATTCGGTCCGAGCAGTTACAACTCGCGTTTACCACGCTTCGGGCCTTCCCACGTTTACCACGCTTCGGGCCCGATCACGTTTACCACGCTTCGGTCCAAGCCTTGTTTTACATCCCGCGATAACAACCTCTAACAAACCTGTCAGAGGCGGTTACGGAGCGTGATTTACACTCACTAAGAACTCTATAAATACAGGGCCAGACGACGGAAATAGCAGGACATTTTGGACGCGGAAGAACAGGCTGTTACCCTGCCGGAATTCTTACCGTTTTCTTTACCTCGTCATTTTCATTAGCCTTTCTTGTATAAACTTTGAGTTATTTCATTAGTGAGCAGGCTAAGAGCATAATCAGCTCTTAGTCGAGTGGTTTTCACCCCAATTCTTGGGGTTTCCACTATATATCGCCGTGCACTACTTTGTTTTTAGCTTTTGATCGTCTTCCATACTTAAAATAAATCAGAACCGAGTTCGTTTGTTGAATGAACCGGACGACTATTGGTACCCCGTAAAAAGGGACCATAACAGTTTGGCGCCGTCCGTGGGGACGATTCTCTAATCCCATTTGAGTTTTCTTCCAGGGATAGGATAATCAAAGGCATGGCGACTAGAACTCCGATGAATGATAGTGACGTGCTTCCCGACAGTCTTCCAGCACCAACATTCACTTTGCAGGATTTGGAAGCTGTCGTAAGGAAGGTGGTACTGGAAATTACGACGGAGAAAAGTGGAACAGAACCACCGGCTGTATTCAGCCCTGTTCCCATAAATCGAGGATACGAGAGTGATCCTGACGAGCGCAGTACTGATGATGAAGAAATCATAAGGCGTGGCGTCACAATGAGGAGGCCTAGATATCGATCTACTCCTCCCCCTCCAGCCAGAGCTCTAACTCCCACTCCTGGAAATGACCAGGAGCAGATGCAGCGACGAATAGATGAGCTCACCAGGGAGTTAGAAAACATGCGTGCATTGAAGGATTGCGAACCGAATCTGGGACGCAATCCTGGTTTATATAACAGGGCCATGGAGGCCCCTANGTGGTGGAATATGAGGCAGTATTGTCAGGAATGACCTTGGCTCGAAAAATGGGAGTTAGCAGAGTGCGAATGTTCTCAGACTCGAAGTTAGTAGTGGAACAATTCGCAGGGAGATTTGAGACTCACGATCCGATGAGGAGGTTGTATTGCGCCAAAGTTCTGGAGTTATCCAAGAAGTTCAATGAGTTCTCTCTAGATCATGTGCCACGAGAACAAAACAAGGTTGCCGATGCACTCGCCAGATTGGCTTCGGGCATACCCGACATAGAGCCGAGCACTATTTCGGTCCACGTTCAGGACCGACCTTCGGTCGAGATTCCAGTGACCGAACAGTCTATTGAAGAGATCGGGGCTCTATGCCATGAACTCCAGGGCTTGAATATTGATGCTACTGAATCCCCAGGAGAACCCAATTGGATGGACTCCTTCATTAAATACCTCTCAAATGAATATCTCCCTGAAGATAAGTCTGAGGCCAGGAAAATAGAGGTCCGGGCTAAGAGATTCAACTTAGTCGACGGACGCTTGTTTAAAAAGAGTTTTGAAGGCCCGCTTCTGCGATGTTTATCTCCTATTGAGGCCGAAGCTGTCATGATTTATGTTCATGAAGGGATATACGGCATTCATTCAGGGGCCCGATCTTTATACCACCGCATATTAGAGCCGGGTATTTTTGGCCAACATTGCTCGCTGATGCTAAGCAGTACACTAAGCGTTGCGCCATATGTCAATACCACGCTCCACTCCCGCAATTGCCTGGGGCTCCACTATCGATTACCCCATTGCCTTGTCCATTTGACATATGGGGGATTGATATCCTAGGACCTTTCCCTCGGTCCATAGGGCAAAGAAAATTTTGTATCGTAGCGGTGGAGTATTATTCGAAGTGGATCGAAGCAGAAGCCGTAACCATTATCTCAGAAAAAGTGGTCAAACACTTCATATGGCGAAATATTGTGAGCCGCTTCGGGGTTCCCCGAGCGCTCGTATCTGATAATGGGACTCAGTTCCGCGGAAAGAACATACGGGATCTATGCACCAAGTTGGGCATCACCCAACATTTCTCATTAGTGGCTCATCCCCAAACCAACGGACTTACGGAGGTATCTAACAAGGTTATCCTGAAAGGATTGAAAACCAAGTTGGAAGATTTCGGGGGTAAATGGCCTGAACACATCTATGATGTCCTATGGGCATACCGAACTACACCTCGCTCAACAATCCATGAATCACCTTTCTCATTGGTGTATGGGACCGAAGCTGTTAGCCCGGTGGAGGTTGCCATCCGATCACCTCGGATATCTCAATACGAGGAGCATGTGAACGGTGAAAGGAGATTATTGAACCTCGAGATGGTCGAAGAAAAAAGAGATACAGTTTATGCACGGATGCGTGCTTATCAGCGAAATATGGAACGGGCCCATAACAAACGAGTCCTCCCAAGGGAATTCTTTGAAGGCGATCTCGTCCTCAGAAGCATTAAGGTGCAGAGGAATGTTGGAAAGCTGGACAGAAATTTGGAGGGACCGTATCGCATATCGGCAAAATTGGAGTCAGGTGCGTATAAACTTGAAACATTGGATGGTATAGAGGTCCCCCGAACTTGGAATGTCATGAATTTAAGACGATACTTCTTATGAATTTTCGATTAATGTGTTTGACTTAATAAAAAACATTCCATTAAACGTAAGTGGCAAACAAGTATGTACAAGAGTTAACTATTTCTAATAGAGTGATGGACCGATCTTGGAGTTGGATAAGCTTAGGACGAATCTGGACTGGTGACCGAAGCTTCTTGTCCGCAAGATTCCCAAGTTGCAGTGACCGCTTTGACGAGTCAGATGCTCCTGCACTTGCCTAGCCCCATGGATGAGTCGTGATTCTCCCAGAACTCATTACGAACTAAGACATTCCCTCCAACGACATTCAATATTTAGGGATGACCTTTTGTACCTATGAAATCTGCTACAACGAAAGGAATGATAGTCAGCATATCGAAACATAAGATTGGTCCTAACATAAGACGTATTATGAGCCAAGCTTAGCCAGTGAAACCTAGAGGACTTTAATAGAACCAATGTTCGTCGAAAGCCCGTAAAAACTCATAATTAACGCAGACTACGCCTATTCAATTAAGTAATGATTCCATGGACGGAATAAGAGTGACCCATACACCATGTGAAACGACTGATCCAATCTAAATTGACGTAAATAAACTAAATATAACGTCTGGGACCGATGGTTGACACCCTGTAAGTGTCCCCCATTTTATACTTGTTAGTTTATTCTGAAGTTAAGATAAACTACTTCGTTAAGATAAAACTTATTAGTTTATTCCGAAGTTAGTTATATCAGTTCACTCTGGTAATCAAAACAACTAAAGCTGAAGAAAAAGAGAAAATATTATATTAAACAAAAAAGAACGGCAGATACAAAGTAATATCTAAGATCTAACTAATCTGCCCTTCTTCTTTGTCTTCTGCTTCGGGCTCCTGGGGTTCGGTCCGGTCGGCGAGCCGCCTCAGCTCTTCCTCTTGATCGGTCACCTTCTGGTTGACCGCTTTCTCCATCTCTTCAAAGAGATAGAAGAAAGGGTCTTCTTCCAGCACAGGCTCTTCCAAAGTTGGAATGACCTAAAACTTGTCATCCTTCTCCAGTGGTTCAATCGCCTTCCATCGCTCATCCGAAGGGGAAAGCCCGAACGTCTGGATAACTTGCTCTCGCATGTTATCCAGATACTTCGTAGTGTAAATCCCATGTATGTTGTCCGCTAAAGCGAACAACAACGGGGACTGAGCGAACCCCAGAACTGCTTCCCGAACCGAACCTTCAGACGAAGTGCGGGCACTCGTCAACTCTTCATCCAAGGCCGCTTTTCTTCTTGGGCCCGAAGGAGAAGCTCATTTAGCTTGTTCCTCTTCTCCTGGGCCCAACCTTGGACTTGGTTGATTTCTTCGTCTTTGGCCCGCAACTTGGCCTCCAGGTCGTCTATTCGCCCCTGAGCCGTTTTCCCCACCTTCTCCAGCTCAGCGACTTTGTCTGCTAAGAGGGAGACCTTCGTCTCCCTGCTNGGGGTTCGGTCCGTTCGGCGAGCCGCTTCAGCTCTTCCTCTTGATCGGCCACCTTCTGGTTGACCGCTTTCTCCATCTCTTCAAAGAGATAGAAGAAAGGGTCCTCCTCCAGCACAGGCTCTTCCAAAGTTGGAATGACCTGAAACTTGCCATCCTTCTCCAGTGGCTTGATCGCCTTCCATCACTCGTCCGAAGGGGAAAGCCCGAACGTCTGGATAACTTGCTCTTGCATGTTATCCAGATAATTCGCAGTGTAAACCCCAGAACTGCTTCCCGAACCGAACCTTCAGACGAAGTGCGGGCCCTCATCAATTCTTCATCCAAGGCCGCTTTTCCTTCTTGGGCCCGAAGGAGAAGCTCATTCAGCTTATTCCTCTTCTCCTGGGCCCGACCTTGGACTTGGTAGATTTCTTCGTCTTTGGCCCGCAGCTTGGCCTCCAGGTCGTCTATTCGCCCCTGAGCCGTTTTCCCCACCTTCTCCAGCTCAGCGACTTTGTCTGCTAAGAGGGAGACCTCCGTCCCTGCTCTTAGCAGCTCATTATCCAATCGGTCACGGTCCTCCCGTACCTTGACCAATTCCGCGTGCTTGATCTCAACTTACCTTTTCGCAAGGTCAAGTTGGTCTTGGACTTTATGGGACACAACGCTATCACCTTGATATTTCTCCATGGTAATAGCCGTTGTAAAAGCTTTCCTCAACATCTGCAAAAGACCACACATTGTTAAAAATAAAGCTTCGGGCCTCCATGTTAAGCTAAAGTTACCTTAGATGTGAGGTTGAGGAAGCTTTCCATGATATCTTCCCCAGATACGTCCGCTTGGACGTTATCTGGGTTCTGCTCCCCAAAAAGGCGGAAGTCCTTTACAAAGGCACTCCGCCAGGAGGATAACTTCCTTCCCTTGCTGAACCTGTTCAACCGGTCCAAGGCAACTCCCCAATCGGAGTTGGTCCTCGGGCCCTGCCCAGGTTCCTTCAAAACGATCCCCTTATTGGGGACCGAGCGCGGCTCCCCTTCTTCAGCCTCTTCGGCTCCTGCGGGGCTTCAACTTCGGTCACCCTCTTCCCTTTTCCTAAGGGGACCGGCGGCAGGGAGACGTTCCGCTTAAGCTGAGGGCCGGGGAGAACCTTCTCCACAAGAACGGCTCCCTACAGCAACAAAGTAATAGTCTTAGTGTTAATAAAAGAGCTATTACCGATTTGATAGAGGCTGTATAAGCTCAAAGAACGAATCCGAGCCTTTATCACCTCCTCTACAAATCCAAATACCCGAAACGCAGGCCTCTCTCCGCTTGAGGACTGCCCGGTGCAGCGAAGGGTCAACGTGCCCGCGCTGGTTGTTTGGATCGGGGGGTTCCCTGACCCCGAAGGGACCACCGTGCCCCCCGTTGCCGATTCACTTGCTTCGGCGCTGCCCGATGCTTCCCTTTGTCCCTCAGAGGGATGGACCGAAGTAGCTGCCATGCGTTTAAAACGGGCGCTCGGCATCGTCTCAGTTGAATCTGCAAAACGAATACATAAGGATCAGGGTTAAGTAAAACACAAGCATTATCTCATACCCGATCCTTCTGATGGATCTGAATCTGAGCTAGAAGATAGAACCCCCTTCGGGGCTGGGGCTCCGGTCCTACCCGCAACACCTATATCTATNGTGCACTTATTTTATTTCCAGCTTTTGATCGTCTTCCACATCTAAAATAAATCAGAACCTAGTTCGTTTGTGGAACGAACCGGACGACTGTTGGTACCCCCTAAAAAAGGACTATAACAGATATAAACAGGGCAGAAAAATACAAGTTTAGTGAAGTAGTAGGAATTGAGGATTCCAAAAAATACAAAACTCGATTGTTTGTTCTTCTTCATAATTCCGAGCTAAATAGTTGTGGATAAAAGAATCAGCATTCCACATAACATATCCTTTCGGGCACCACAAAAATCTATTTCCATAGCAAAAACCAATCAAACTCAAATTCCAAAATTTCTAATTTACAAGTATAAAAGGGGCAAAATATTTCGTTTTGGTTTCGCATTCCTTTACACACAAAACAGCCATGGGGCCAGTAAACCATGAAAGAGCAAGACTTTGAGTTTTATTACAGCCATGGGGACGGTAAGTCTCAACTTGGTCATATATAACAAAATTAAAAGAGAAAACTTTTGAAATTATAGAGCTTGACTAAAATTACGAAGGAAAATCGTGAATGAACGAAATTAAGGGAAGGAGATAACATATTTAAAAGATTTGATCAAGTTAATATGTGATGTATCATATCATTATAAAATATTCAATCCCAGGGACAACACTTAAAGAAGATATACATAGCAGACAAATTCAACAAAAACTATTCAGAATTTGTCTTGATGTAAAGAACTTGTAAAATTAAATAAACATTGAGAAAAATAGTCAATTCTTTTATGAACAACAGGCAGGGTACAAATATTACTTGATTCTCTCAGATTCTTCCAGGTTATTGACTGCTACTGAGGTCCCACACTCTTCCACAACACCTGTTATGTAAGTGAAGATACAACGTCAAAAAAGAAATCGACAAACACTTAGAATGACAGCAAAACTAGCATCCCAAAAGATGTTTAAATCATTTGAAGTCAATAATATAATTCATACTCATAGAGCCAGTTTATCAGTCAATGAAACCAAATCCAAGGAAAACACCAAAAACCAAGAAATGCAAAACTAATAAAAAACCAAATGGATGGGCAAACCGGTAGAGAAGCTAAAATCGAAGAGAAAGTGGAGGTGACTTGATCCGGCAGCCATATTCTGTAATCGAGAATTATCTGAACCATTCAAGCTTCATCAGGTCATAAGGATTCGAAGTCTATGCGCATCACATTTTCAATCCAACTTCCTGCGCAAACAAAACGTGAAGGAGAATAGAATTAGGATTTTGCGGGATCGAAAGATGTCACGTTCTTGAATCGCAACTCAAGATTGCAACGTTGATTTAAGGGGAAGAAGAGATTTGGTAAGAAATAGCAGAAGAAGAAGGGTAGGGTAGGAAGAGAAGAACATAAAATCTCATATAATATTCGATGAAAGTATTAACCTACATATTTGGTGTTTTAACCTACATACTTGGTGTTTTATAACTGATGATAACTCTAGGATCATGTATCTTACAATGGATGATGTTCAATAACGTTTGGGTCGATTCATATGGTAGAAGAGAATTTGTGCAGCTCAGTAGTATATTTAAGATAAAATGGTCTGATGTTTCGTGATGGGACCGAAGATAATTTTGGCGAAATAAAACGGTTTCTGACAGCTGGCTCCATGGTTCAGTCCAAAGGGTTACAAACCCACGCGTTCCACGCTTCGGGCCTCCACACGTTTACCACGCCTCGAGCCAGATCACGCAGACAACGCCTCGAACCCGGCCTCGTTTTACATCGCGCGACAACAATCTCTAACAAATCTGTTAGAGGCAGTTACAGAGCGTGGATTACACACGCCCTCAACTCTATAAATACAGAGCACAACGACGAAAAAATGAGGACCCCTTTGGACGCATAAGAATAGACTGTTACCCTGTCGGAATTCTTATTGCTTTCTTATACCCTGTTATCTTCTTAAAGCCTTTGCTGTATTACGTAATGAATCATTCGATTAGTGAACAGACTAAGAGCTTATTTCGCTCCTAGTCAAGTGATTTTTTCCCTAATTCATGGGGTTTCCACTATAAATTGTCTTGCCTCGTTATTATTTACAGTTTCTTAATCGTTCTCCCATAAAAAATAAATCAAAACCGAGTTCGTTTCTTAACGAACCGGACGACTGTTGGTACCCCTAAAAAGGGACCATAACAGTTTGGCACCGTCCGTGGGGATCGATTCACTAATCCCATTTGAGGTTTCTACCAGGGATAGGATAATCAAAGACATGACAACTGGAACTTCGAAAAATGATAGTGACGTGCTTCCCGATAGTCTCCCAGCACCAATATTCACTTTACAGGATCTGTAAGCTGTCGTCATGAAGGTTGTACTGTAAATTACGTCGGAGAGAAGTGGGACAGAACCACCGGCTGTTTCAAGCCCTGTTCCAAGAAGTAGAGGGTACGAGAGCGACCTTGACGAGCGTAGCACTGGTGATGAGGAAATCATCAGGCGCGGTATAACAACGAGGAGGCCGAGGTATCGATCTACTCCTCCTCCCCCGGCTAGGGCTCTGACTCCCACTCCTAGGAATGACCAGGAGCAGATGCAGCGACGAATCGACGAGCTCACTAAGGATTTGGAGAGCATGCGTGCAGTGAAGGATTGCGAACCTAATATGTGACGCAATCCTGGTTTATTCAACAGGGCCATGGAGGTCCCAATTAGGCGGAATAAGGATGATGACTGATGGCATAATCTGCATGCGGTCCAGGCGTCATCCCAACAATCTGAAGGCGTGTCCGCCGCCTTGGGAGATTTGATGCTCCCCTTTTCCGGAGAGATCTGGGCGGCAGTCCCAGATCTGCATTATCGCAACCCCGAGGGGTTGCCGACGTTTCGCGGTGACGGTGATCCAATCGATCACGTTGCCGATTTTGAATTACGCATGAGAACGATTCGGGCTCAGATTCAATGAAGTGCCGCATCTTCGCGGCAGGATTACAAGGTTACGCCAGAACGTGGTTCAAAAATCTGCCGGCCCAATCCATACAGTCGTATGGCGGATTTATTTTGGCTTTCTTTGAGCAGTTCGCTCCAAATGTAGGACAGCCTCGAAGCAGGCATGAACTATATATGATGAAATACATCCAGGCAAAAATGAGTCTTCGGTCCTTCATGTAGAAATTCAATAGGACCGCCCGGGGCATCAAGCTTGAGCTCAGGGACAAGATTGATATTCTACAGCAGGTCTTGGGACCGTGCGGCCTTTCGGCCAGTTTGGTAAAGAACCCACTATCCACCTTGGGAAAACTTCTTCAGAAAATCAACAAGTATATTAAGGTGGATGAAGCGCTAGGGCTAGGCTATCGGAAACCTAGCGGGAATTCTGAACCCGCAGATGATCATAGGGTTTCCTACTCTAAGAAGCAGCGGTGAGAAGTAGCCATTGTAGTTGAAAAAGAGGTCCCCCCGAAGCAGGAGGACAATCGGGTGTATTGCGAATTACATCATAACCACGATCACCCGACCTTTAAGTGCCCGCTGTTGAAAGAGACAGTAGCGGCGATGAATAAAGAGAGGCTCGACCGGAACGGTTAGAAGGGCAAGCGAGCTGAATCCTCCCGAAAGGGCCACCAGGGTGACGATCGTCACAGGCCGCGAGGAAGGGATAATCGGGGACAACCCCGAAATTATAATGATCGGACGGAGGACCGACGGTCTCCTCCTCCAGAGCAAGATAGAGGCCAACACGGTGGAGAGAACCGTGGTCAGGGCTGAAGAAGAAGATGGCGGGGCCGTGGCGGCAGAGCCCCGCAAAACGAGGGTGGAAGACAGGAGCAGGTCGCTCCTCCACCTGCTGAAACAGGTGCCCAACCTCCTCAAAATGAGGCGGCACCCAGAGAAGTAGCCGGAGATATTTATGTTATCTCCGGTGGTTTGAGGATAAATGAATCGGTTCGGGAATGAAAGAGAACCGCGCGCGGAGACTCCGTTGTGAGCTCCGAATTTGTGGCGCTGGTTAAATATGTTCCAGCTGAGCGGTCCCCTCCATTCGGGGAGGACATCACTTTCACTATGCCGATCGGGAAGGGATTATCGATCCATGCGATGATCCCCATACCATTACTGGAATCATTGGGAATCGTCGGGTCCATAGGATCTTAGTGGACACCGGGGCTTCGTGCAATTTGATGAAGCGCGAAGTTGCTGAAATGTTGGGAGCTGCTGCTCATGACCTCCCGATCGCTAATATAACTCTCTGGTCATTCGAACAGAGAAGCGTCATTCCATGCGGGAAGATTTTATTCCCAATTACCCTGGGAGAACCATCCAAGGACCGATCGGAGGATTTGGAATTCATTGTCGTTGAAGTCAACTTGGCTTACAACGCCATTATCGGACGGACCGGCCTCAGTAAGTTCGAGACGGTCCCTTCTACTTATCATATGATGCTCAAATTCCCCTCCATTCATGGAGTTATTTCTGTAAAGGGGGATCAAAAAGTAGCTAGACAATGCTACATGAGCTCTTGCCGAACATTGGCACTCGTCAAGAGGGCCTGGGTGGATTTGCTGGAAGAGCCACCGCACCCGAGGCAAGCAATGGAACCCGTGGGGTTCAAGTTGATTAATCTGGTTTTGAAAAGGAGCACGCATTGGGGCACACTTAGCCCCTGCTTTTGAAAAGAAGCTGATCCACCTACTGAGAAGCCATATGGATATATTCGACTAGACCCTGGACGATGTTCCGGGGATTGACCGATCCGATAGTGAGCATCGGATCAACACCAAGCTTGGAACGAAGCCTGTTAGGCAGAAGAGGAGACGTTATTCTCCCGAAAAAATCGAGATCATCCGGGCTGAGGTGAACAAGTTGCTACGGTCAGAATTCATCAGAAAGATCCACTATACTGAATGTTTTGCAAACCCAATAGTGGTCTCCAAACAGGATGGGAAATGGCTGATGTGCATCTATTTCACCGATGTTAACAAAAGCTGTGAGTCAGATCATTTCCCCTTGCCGCATATTGACCGACTGGTAGATGCTGTGTCTGGTAGCACCATGATGAGTACCATGGATGCATACTCCGGGTACCATCAGATCTTTCTAGCTGAGGAAGATTAGAAGAAGTCGTCATTCATGACCAAAGATGGCGTTTATTGTTATGTGGTTATGCCGTTCGTTCTTAAGAATGCTGGAGCGACATATCAAAGGTTGGTCAACAAAATCTTTAAAGAACAGATCGGCCATATGATGAAGTTTATGTTGATGATATGATTGTTAAATCTATGAATGATGAAGATCATCTTTCTTATTTGTCTCGTTGTTTCGAAGTATGCCGCAAATATAAGCTCAAACTAAATCCAAACAAATGCTGCTTCGGGATCCGAAGTGGAAAATTTTTAGGAGATTATGTTTCAGAAAAAGGCATAGAAGTTAACCCGGAGAAGTGCAGGATATCATTGATATGCAACCTCCAAGAAACAAAAGAGAATTCCAGAGGCTTACTGGAAGGCTCGCTGCGCTAAGCAGATTTATTTCAAAATCCACAGACCGGGTTCTGCCTATTTTTAGAGTGCTAAGAAAAGCAAGCCATCTAGACTGGATTGAAGAATGCGATCATGCCTTTTCCGAGCTAAAGACTTATTTAAGCACTCCCCTGGTGATGGTGAGTCCAACCTATGATGAACCTTTGAGGTTGTATCTTGCTGTATCAGAAGTTGCCGTCAGCGCGGCTCTGGTGACCATCCGAGATGACATTCATAGACCCGTTTATTATGTAAGCCATTCTCTGGTATCTGCCGAAACTAGATATTCCACCCTGGAAAAATTCATGCTGGCTTTGAAGAAAGTTGTATCCAAGTTGAAACATTATTTTGAAGGCGTAACGGTTTATGTCTATACGGATCAACCTCTGAAGGTGGTCCTTAAACAAATGGATTTGATTGAGAGATTAGCAAAATGAGCTATCAAACTCAGCGCTATGTATCTATAATTCTTGCCACGAAGGGCAATCAAGGCTCAGGTTCTAGCCGATTTTGTGGTTGAAATGACCCGATCGGCCATATATCTAAACCAAGAGGATGATTGTTGGACGATCCACGTGGATAGGTCGACCTTCGGAGGAAGAGGGGCGGACATTACCCTAACGATGGTACAAGGTGACCTTATTCATTCCACAGTAAAATTTTCCTTTGCTAGAACAAATAATGTGGAAGAATACGAGGCTGTATTATCATGAATGACCCTGGCCCGAAAGATGGGAGTTAGCAGAGTGCGAATGTTTTCAGACTCAAAGTTAGTAGTGGAACAGTTCGCAGGGAGATTTGAAACCCATGATCCGATGATGAAATTATATTATGCCAAAGTCCTCGAATTATCCAAAAAATTCAGTGAATTTTCTCTTGATCATGTACCACGAGAACAGAATAAGGTTGCTGACGCACTTGCCAGATTGGCCGCGGGCATACCTGTCATAGAGCCGAGCACTATTTCGATCCATTTCCAGGATCGACCTTCGATCGAGATATCAGTGACCGAACAGTCAATTGAAGAAATCGGGGCTCTATGCCATGAACTCAAGGGCTTGAATATTAATGCTACTGAATTTCCTGGGGAACCCAATTGTATGGATCCCTTTATTAAATACCTTACAAATGACTATTTCCTGAAGACAAGCCTGAAGCTAGAAAAATAGAAGTTCGGGCTAAGAGATTTATCTTGGTTGACGGACGATTGTTTAAAAAGAGTTTTGAGGGCCCGCTTCTGCATTGCTTATCCCCTATTGAGGCTGAAGCCATCATGATGTATGTTCATGAAGGGATATGCTGCATTCATTCAGGGGCTCGATCTTTATATCACCGCATCATCAGAGCTGGATATTTTTGGCCGACGTTGATTGGAGATGCCAAGAAATACACTAAACGTTGCGCCGTATGTCAGTTGCATGCTCCGATCCCACAGCTTCCTGGGGCTCCTTTATCGGTCACCCCATTTCCTTGTCCGTTTGACAGATGGGGGATTGATATCCTTGGACCATTTCCTCGGTCAATAGGGCAAATGAAATTTTGTATTGTGGCGGTGGAGTATTATTCGAAGTGGATTGAAGCAGAAGCAATAGCCATCATCTCAGAGAAGGTTGTCAAACACTTCTTATGGAGAAATATTGTGAGCCGTTTCGGGATTCCCCGAGCACTCATATCAGATAATGGGACCCAGTTTCTTGGAAAAAGCATATGGGATTTATGCATCAAGTTGGGCATCGCCCAGCATTTCTCATCAGTGGCCCATCCCCAAACTAATGGACTTATGGAGGTATCTAACAAGGTTATCCTGAATGGATTGAAGACCAATTTAGAAGATTTTGGTGGGAAATGGCCTGAACACATCTATGAGGTCTTATGGGCATACCGAACTACACCTCGTTCAACAACCCAAGAATCACCTTTCTCATTGGTGTATGGGTCCGAAGCTGTTAGCCCGGTGGAGATTGCCATCCGATCACCCCGGATATCTCAGTATGATGATCATATGAACGGTGAAAGGAGACTATTGGATCTCGAGATGATCGAAGAAAAGAGATATGCGATTTATGCGCGGATGCGCGCTTATCAACGAACTATGGAACGGGCCCATATCAAGCGAGTCCTCCCAAGGGAATTCTTTGAAGGCGACCTCGTCCTCAGAAGCATGAACGTGCAGAGAAGCGTTGGAAAGCTGGACAGAAATTGGGAAGGACCGTATCGAATATCAAAGAAATTGGAATCAGGTGCGTATAAACTTGAAACATTGGATGGTATAGAGGTTCCCCGAACTTGGAATGTCATGAATTTAAGGCGGTATTTCTTGTGAACCTTCGATTAATATGTTTGACTCAATAAACATACATTCCTTTAAACGTTAGCCGAAAACAAGTAAGTACAAAAAAAATTGTTTTTAATTGAGTGATGGACCGATCTTGAAGTTGGATAACATAGGACGAATCTGGACTGGTGACCGAAGCTTCTTATCCGCAAGACTCCCAAGTTGTAATGATCGCTCTGACGAGTCAGATACTCCTACACTTGTCTAGTCCCATGGATGAGTTGTGATTCTCCCAGAACTCATTACGAACTAAAACACCCCCTTCAACGGCATTCATTCTTGGGAAATGGCCCTTGTACTTACGAAATCCGCCACGAAAAAAGGAATGGGGAAGTCAACATATCGAAACACAAGTTCGGTCCTATTATGGGACATGTGATGAACAAAAGCTTGACCAATATAACCTACGGGACTTCAGTAGAACCAAGATTTGGCCGAAGCTTATATGGACTCATATTGAACCTAGACCACGTCTTTCTAATTAAGTTGTGATCCCAAGGACGAAATAAGAGTGATCCGCATACAATGTAAAACGACCGATCCAATCAAAATTGACCTGAGTGAGCCAAACATAATATCTGGGACCGATGGGTTGACACCCTATAAGCATCTCCGATCTTACATTTGGTGGTTAAAACACTCTCGTTAATATGAAACATATTAGTTCACTTAAAATGTCAGTTACAATACTTTATTCTGATGATTAAAAAGACAAGAATTGAGAGGAAAAAATCTTATATTGAGAATAAGGAACAAAGCAGGGACAAAATACAGTTTAGATCTAACTACCCTGCCCATCTTCCTTATCTTCCACTCTCTGCTTCTGCGGTTCGGTCCGGGCTGCGAGCTACTTCAACTCTTCTTCTTGATCGGCTACCTTCTGGTTGACCGCTTTCTCCATCTCTTCAAAGAGATATAAGTAAGGATGATATTCTAAAACAGGTTCTTCCAAAGATGGAATTACCTGAAAGTTGTCATCTTTCTCAAGTGGCTCGATCGCCTTCCATCATTCGTCCGAATGGGAAAGCCCGAATTGCTTCGTAACCTGGTCTCGCATGTCATCCAGGTACTTAGCAGTGTATATCCCATGTATGTTATCCGCCAAAGCGAATAACAAAGGGGATTGAGCGAAGCCTAGGACTGCTTCCCGGACCGAACCTTCAGCCGAAGTGCGGGTTCTTGTCAATTCTTCCTCCAAGTTCGTCTTCTCTTCTTGGGCCTGAAGGAGAAGCTCGTTGAGCTTATTCCTCTTCTCCTGGGCCTGACCCTGAACTTGGTTAACTTCTTCTTCCTTGGCCCGCAGCTTGGCCTCCAGGTCAGAAATTCGATCATGTGTTGTTTTCTCTATCTTCTCCAGCTCATAGACTTTGTCTGCTAAGAGCGAAACTTCCGTCCCAGCTCTTAGAAATTCATTATCCAGTTGGTCCCGGTCCTCTTGTAACAACCCGCCTTTCCGCTTGCACGATATTGTCCGCTTTGGACTAGGCTGACCCTAATGACACCCACCTAGTCCTCACGTCTTTACGTTTTCCCTAGCACCCACACTTCCCAGTGGGTCACCAATCCCTGAATTGCTCCAGGGTGAGCACGCTTAACTTTCAAGTTCTAACGTTCCCCTTGCCACTTTGCTAGGGAATAGACCTCGTGCAATGAGAGACGAATCATTATACTTAACATACGATCGTTCCCCGTCTATAGCCGATGTAGGGATTTGCCTAAGGTGCCCTCTCTCTTGCACCTCCGAGGGGACCTCACATTCACCCCTCCTTATGGACTCAGCGTCCTCGCTGAGGTTTGCCCCAACACACCGACTATAACCCGGGTCCTGCTCTGATACCAAATATAACAACCCGCCTTTCCGCTTGCACGATATTGTCCGCTTTGGACTAGGCTGACCCTAATGACACCCACCTAGTCCTCACGGCTTTACTTTTTCCCTAGCACCCAAACTTCCCAGTGGGTCACGCATCCCTGAATTGCTCCAGGGTGAGCACGCTTAACTTTCCAGTTCTAACGTTCCGCTTGCCACTTTGCTAGGGAAAAGGCCTCGTGCAATGGGAGACGAATCATTATACTTAACATACGATCGTTCCCCGTCTATAGCCGATGTAGGGATTTGTCTAAGGTGCCCTCTCTCTCGCACCCCCGAGGGGACCTCACACCTCTCGTACCGTGACCAACTCACCATGTTTAATCTCAACTTGCCTTTTTGCAAGGTCAAGTTGATCCTGGACTTGTTGGGACACAACGTTGCCACCCTGGTTCTTGTCCACAGTGATGGCAGTTGTAAAAGCAGGCCTTCCTCAGCATCTGCATAGGGCAATAATGTCATAACACAAAGCTTCGGGCCTTAATTTTGAAGGAAAATACCTTAGTTGCGAGGTTGAGGAAACCTTCAATAATCTCTTCCCCAGACATGTCTGGTTGAACATTGTCTGGGTTTTGCTCTCCATAAAGGCGGAAGTCCTTTATGAAGGCACTTCTCCAGGAGGTCAATTTCCGTTCTTTACTAAACCTGTCCAGCAGGCCTAAGGCAACACCCCAGTCGGAGTTGGTCTTACGACCCGAGGCAGGTTCCTTCAAAATGATCCCCTTAGTGGGGACGGAAGCACACCCCCTCTCTTTAGCCTTTTGAATTCCTTCGGGGCTTCTGCTTCGATCGCCTTCTTTCCTTTTCCCAAGGTGATCGGCGGCAGGGAGACGTTCGCCTTAAGATTGAGACCGGGGAGAACTTTCTCCACGGGAACAACTCTCTGCAGCAATAAAGTAACTGTATTAGCAGTAATGAAGGAATTATTTCCGATTTTGTAGAGGCTGCACAAGCTCAAAGAACAAATCCGAGTCATTATCAACTCCTCTACCACTCCAAATACCCGAAACGTAGGCCCTTCTCCTGTCGAGGGCTGCCATGTGCAACGCAAGGTTAGTGTACCCTTGCTGGTGGTTTAATCGAGGGGGTTCCCGGACCCCGATGGAACTAGCATACCCCCATTGCTGATTCACTCTCCTCAGCACTACCTGTTGTTTCGCGTTGTCCTTCAGAAGGACGGACCGAAACAGCAGCCATACACTTAAACCGTGAGCTAGGCATTGTCTCAGTTGAGTCTGCAAAATAAATACATAAGGATCAGGAAAGGACGGAATGAAAATGTTACTTCATACCCGATCCTTCTGACGGATCTGAACAAGAAAACATCCCCTTGGGGGCTGGGGCTCCGGTCCTACCCGTGACACCTATTTCTATCAACCTTTTCTCCCGAAGCAGTTCTGTTCGTTTAAGGCGTGCTTCAGGAGGGGGGAACATCGCAAGTGTATTTTGCGGTGTCCGGACGGGAGGGGTTCAACCTGGTTCGGTCCAACTGGCCTATGCGTGGGTGAGTTATAAGTGGCCACACCTTTAACACATCCTCTTTTAGGACTGTTATCCACACATAACAAGATTCCCACGCATGGAGAGACTCTTCTTCATCAACTATCGCGCACTCCTTGGTGCGCACCGCTATATAATATAATTTGCGGCATCCTAACAGACCCTTACCCCTTCGAGACCCTACCAAGAACAAGTTGAAAAAATGTTCCAAGGTCGGGGCCCTATTCTGTTGGTGGCAATAGAATATAAACGCCACTATATACACATAACTACCCGGAAATAACGCAAAAGTCGAGCAGTGAATTTCCTTAAGTACGGCTGCTACAAAGGGATGTAGCGGAAAACGTAGCCCGCACTTTAAAGAAGCATAACTAACCGGAATAGCGGAAGCTATCACATTCATTTCCGCCGGAAGGAAACAGGGAATATCTTCCCGTCCCTTCTAGATAGAATAATGAGCCGGAATAAAAAACCTAGACCTAAACTCCTCAATATCCAACTCATACATGGCTGGGTATCTCATTTTATGAGGAGACATGGTTTATACCTTAACGAAAATCGGTACGAAATAGGTTTGAACGTGAAACAGAACAAGGGCGCAGAGAGCTCGATTTGGGCGATTTCTTCCTTCGCGAAATGACGATGAGGAGAAACATTACCCAAAACCCCGATTTAAATAGTAATCTCCCGACCAATGGTGAGCTGCCACGTAATATTATCACAGGCGATTGCAGTATAAACACACTCATCACGCCTGCTGAATAATCGAATGTGAAAAGGCGCAACCCTGGATATTAATATTTAAAAATAACCTAAACGTATGTTATTGAACTTTAAATATAAATTCACTCCTTCACTTATAAACATAAGTGAAGGATCGGTCACTTGGACGCTTACCACGAGCAGGTACGGTCCTATATTCTCCTGAATGTATATACATTTGGGTGATCGGCCTTGTATCACCTCTACGATGGCAATCAAGCCCGAGGGGCTAGTGATGAGAACTCTAAGACCAGGTACCCTGCAATGGATGAGGCCCAATAACGTTTCGGCCGATCCATATGGTAGAAGCGAACTTGTGCAGCCCAGTAGTATACTTAAGATAAAATGGCCTAATGTTCTGCGATGGGACCGAAGATAAGTTTGGCGAAATAAAACGGTTTCTGACAGCTGGCTCCATGGTTCGGTCCAAATGGTTACAAACCCGCGCGTTCCACGCTTCGAGCCTCCACACGTTTACTACGCCTCGAGCCAGATCACACAAACCACGCCTCGGTCCCGGCCTCGTTTTACATCACGCGACAACAACCTCTAACAAATCTGTCAGAGGCAGTTATAGAGCGTGGATTACACACGACCTCAACTCTATAAATACAAAGCACAACGACGAAAAAATGAGGACCCTTTGGATGCATAAGAACAGACCATTACCCTGCCGAAATTCTTATTGCTTTCTTATACCCTGTTATCTTCTTAAAGCCTTTGCTGTATTCTGTAATGAATCATTCGATTAGTGAACAGACTGAGAGCTTATTTCGCTCTTAGTCAAGTGGTTTTTTCCCCAATTCCTGGGGTTTCCACTATAAATTGTCTTGCCTCGTTATTTTTTACAGTTTCTTAATCGTTCTCCCATAAAAAATAAATCAAAACCGAGTTCATTTCTTAACGAACCGGACGACTGTTGGTACCCTCTAAAAAGGGACCATAACAATACCGAATACAAGATATATCCTACAGTTTAAAACCTAATAATTTAATAATGGGCTTCAAGTCCATTAAACTTCATAAGCCCATATCTCGAATAATCGATTTAGGAACGTCACATTACCTATTCCTCGAAACGATCGTTGACCCCAACGATCACTTAAATTTTATGATCTACCTTGTATTTGAAATACAGAAGCTACTTGCAATATCAAAATAACCAACTGGTTGTAACTATTCCATGTAACAGGAGAAACACGAGAAGTGTTGGTGGGAATAAGGACAAGTGAAGCATTGGTGGCAACATCCTAGATGCTATTGTATCATAGATTAACATGTGATGGCATGAATCAAGAGAGTTTTCATCCATATACTCAATATTTTCACACTTTGTATTAGCAACATCAACTTCAAGTGATATTAGGCTCCATGTCATATAGACGAGCTTTCTTCCAGTGAATCCCTTCAACTTCTCATTCACCCCATTAACTTCCTTCAAGTTAAATGCATAGAACTCCCAGAGAAATAACTTCCCCAATGTCAGAGAATTGGATCTGAGAAGAAAAATGAATTGCCTTAACCTGTGATATAAATACAATTCCCTAATCTCATCACCTAGTGTCAACCATTCAATGTCTCCCTCTTTAAAATCTGAAAATATAAATTCTGCACATTCGGAAATAAGAGCATATGAAACACCCCAAGGAATTGCAAGTAAAAGTTGCCCTTCAGAAAATAGATAATTAGCTTGCTCGTTGATTCCAAGTTTGGACTTCAATTTCAAGAGCAAACATCCCTTGGGAGATCCAATAATAATGTAGAAATAAGAAGTTTTCATTCCATAAAAACAAACATAATTGTTGATGAATCTTACTGTAGAGGAATGATACTTGACAAGAACAAAGGTAGCCACAATTGGGGAAGACTCAAAAGGTGCAAAAAGAATAACCGATGCATTAAATACCCAAATATCCATTCTCATTTCACTTCGGCACCGTGGAGTGTTATTGTGAGTGACTTTTATAACATAGATACGATGGAATAGATCATAAATAGTTTCATAATCAAGGTTCATAGCAACATGTGTATGTTCAAGATACGGTTCATCATAGTCAATAGCCGAGCAGATGTTATTAAGATTGTCGAACATAATATCACCCAATAATTCTAATTGAGTGTCACTCAGCATGCTTCCATTGTTGCTATGGTCATCGGAGAAAATGTTCCCCTTTCTCTTCTTGACATTATCAAACAACCAAATGTTTGTTTTATCTAGGGGCAGAACTAAGGCACTATACAAATTATGATTGAAAACATATTCAGTTTCAAAGTCCAAAGACACAGTAGCTTTGGTGATCATAATTCTACAGCTGACAACTTTAGTTTTGTTGAGTTCAACCAAGGAACTCATAAGCTTCTTTTTCATCAATTTCCTAGTCACATGTAGCCTTTGATTTTGAGTATCACCACTAGAGAAGATATTATCAACAAATTTCCTCAAAAGTCAATTATTTCCCATGATTCGAACCAAAACTGTCGTCTCTAAGAACTTGTTGAATTTCACAATATTCAAATATTGCTGAAGGTTTCCTATATAGACTTTGTTTACATTGGGAGGATCCTTACCAATATTATGCTGAATTTCAGCTTCTCTTTCTCTCATTGTTTGAACAATTTCATCATTGATTCCCACATTAAATTGCTGCAAGAATTGCTTTAGACTCCTCTGTTTCTTTTTCATCCATTTCCTTGTGACATGTAACCATGAGTTTTGATTCTTGCCCCTCCAGTAACTAGCATCACCAGTCCTACTTAAACGATTATTACATTCTCTATAACCGATAAATTCAGCGGATTTCATGAGATGACTTGGAAATTGATCAGGATTTGAAGTATACTGCAAATTATCCACAGACTCTATTCCTAATGGATCCATACTTGCCTTTTGCCCAATTTCGATTTCTCTTTAAATATTTATGTTGGCAAATGTGTGCAGCGGTGGTGAATCATTCCTTCCAAAATCAATATAAGCATCAAAATTGAGTTTGGAATTATCATGCTCTACAATAGCTTTCTCATAATCAATGCCCGCATCATTAAAGAAAGGGATGATACTTCTTTCTTCAAAATCCTTTCTAGTATTGCTACACCTAGCACCACTTCTTTTTTTCTTAAAATCAACCTTGGGCTTGCGAAGGGATGACTGCTTTCGGAGCTTCAAGCTATTAGGTTTGAGTATCTCTTCCCTCTTTGTGTGTACAACAGTCTCCTGTCTCTGATTAGTACAGTCAAATTGTTTAAGTAAGGCTTCAACGAAATTTATCCATGACCAAGAAACAATCTCGAATATGTAGCCTTGTAACCATTTCTTGGCTCTACATATGAATGCTAAAGTTGCAAATTCCAACCATTCTCGATGAGAGTTTGGATTTGCGATACGAAAATAAGGACTAAGATGTTGGAGCCATCGCCTCGGGTCAGTTCCATCGAACGCAGGTGGATCTCTTTTGGGAGCATGATATTGTAAATGCGTTTATTTTATCCGCAATCCCATTTCAGATTTGAGATGGTCACAAGAAAGAGTTTTCTTATTGTCGAAGAAGTTCAGCAGCGGAAATGAACTTCGTGTGGTAGACCTAGGTGGTGGAGAAAACCCAAAACTGGTATTATCCGACTTAGGATACGTTTGCTCAGATACCATGTTGTCATGTTCTTGAATCGCAACTCAAGATTGCAACGTTGATATCAGGGGAAGAAGAGATTTGGTAAGAAATAGCAGAAGAAGAAGGGTAAGACAGGAAGAGAAGATGAACATCAAATCTCATATAATATTCTATGAAATGTTAGCCTACATATTTGGTGTTTTATATCGAATATAATATAGATCATACAATTTAAAATCTGATAATTTAATAATGGGTTTCAATTCCATTAAACTTCGTAAGCCCATATCTCGAATAACCGATTTAGAAACGTCACAAAAGAATAATTGAAATTTTGAATGCAAGTAGTTGGAATGAATCGTCAGCCATCAAAAAATATTAGGTTGATTGTTCAATTGGGCCCATCCAGAGTACCAATATAGAAATCAACGTGCACTTGTCCTCTTATCCCGTCCATTGACGACACAGTGGGAGTTAGCGCGCTGCTCAGTTTCCAGCCTGACGTAGTACCCTCCCACATAAAGGACCGTGGGGCACTAGCCTACGCCAATATCACACGGCCCCGTCTGAAGCCTTAGATCGGGCAGGTCAGCATTAACACTCCGAGATCGAGCAAATAAGTCAAGACCAATTGCACAAACAACCATTGCCGTCCTAAGAGTTAAAGGCTTTAGAACACATAGATATTCGTACGATTTAAGAGCTTATTTAAACTGTTTTAAATAACATCAAGAATTCAATGTGGGATATTAGACTATTCAATTATAATAATGAACAAAAATAAGCAACATTGAATGGGAAATGGAGAAGATTTGATTGCAGAAATATATTCAAATACAATAAAGCATCAATATTGAATGTGAGTCAATTCCCAAACCACCAACCTCGTACTATGTGAGACCTAATATTTCCGAAACTTGAATCGATGATTATAAATCATGTTTAGTAAGGTAATTCTTATTAGGATACATGATTATAGACATAAATGAGAAAATTTTGTGAAAACAAATGTAACTAAAGTATGGAAAGACAAGAAATAAGGTAACTTAACACTTAAATAGGATGTTTAAGAGACAAACTATGATTGGTTAATCATCCAAATCTTATAAAATTGCAAAACCACATGGCATAGGGATATAAATAGGAAAAAGGTTGTATGAGAATGAAAAGGTCTGTTGAGCGCCTCGTGGCTATGTCATAATAGGCGCCTTTTTTTATTCGAAACGTCTCGTGATCTTCAACCAATTGGATAGAAACAACAAAGAAACGCAGCAAGGAAGAACAACAAAGGGGCAGCAAGGTGTTGTGACATTTTTAATCTTAATCTTCGAAATTCTTAGCTAATTATGTGTTATATATCAGGGAAAGAAATATCAGAGGTTTAAGAAAACGTTTACATTGGAAAATCAACAAGAAAATTGGAGGTAAACGGCATGATTGAGTATGAGATAAGTAACAAAAAATGTTTTAACATATATATAATAACTTGTGTTGTTGAATTTTCTAGTACTTTATATAAACGAATTTGAGTACAAATCTTACATGGATTTGTTCCTGTTTGAGTCTATGTTATGGAAAAATTTAGTGCAACGTAAGGAATGAAACATAGAAAAAGTGATACAATATGTTTTGAAGTGTCGCACAACTGTTTCCAACCTACTTCAGCAGCACTTGTGTTGTATTAGACGAATTTACTTGAACGATTGATAGCTTCGAATGATATGATTCTTATTGCATATTGTAGCCATATGTGTTGGCTTTCACTAAGAATTTTGGTATGATTTTATGATACCATTTCGGCTCTCAAATTTGATCTGGTTGGAAAAAAGGTCATACTACACTTTCATTGTTTTACTTGCTGAAATTGTTTGTGATGTTAACTCCGGGACCCGGTATCCTGAACTAGAGGAGGCCCAAGCCATTCTAGGCTAGCCCAAGTGATGGAAGCCGAACCTAAAGGCCTCAAATCCAACTTCTGATAAGAATTCAGCCCAACAATAATGGTTGGACCCACTTGGGCCAAGCACAATAACAAGCAATCAGGACCGAATGTTGGCGTCACAAGTTATCCATCAGTTCGGGGACCGCTCTATTGGATCGGTGCAGGTGGTTACAGCCCACATGCTCTGTGCTATGGGCATAGGGATGCTTTCCATGTTTCGGGCCAATCACACAGTCTGCACTTCGGGCTCACTCACATTTTCCGCCATGGGAAAACGAGCTTGTCAGAGGCGGCTTGTCAGAGGCGGTTACAGAGCGTGATTCACACGCATTTTCTTCTCTATAAAAACATGACTCGATGGCAAACAAAAACATGACCTTTTTGACGTGAGAATCAGCTTACTCTCTGCTGGTTTTCTCTCTCGCGTTTTCTACTTTGCCTTAGTCATTTTCATAAGCTATCAACATTTGTAGAGTGAACTATTTTATCAATATATCAGCTAAGAACGTTTTCACCTCTTAGTCAGGTGGTTTTTTCCCCTTTTCTATGGGTTTTCCATGTTAAATTCGATGTATTATTTGCCTCCTTTTATTTCATAATTGTTTCCCTCAATTAAACAAATTAAAACCGAGTTCGTCTTAGTACAAACCGGACGACTGTTGATACCCCTGGTCTTTTGACCACAACAGTTTGGCGCCGTCCGTGGGGCGATTTTCTAATTCCCATTTGAGGTTTCTCCCTAAGATAGGACAAGCAAAAGCATGGCGGCAGGAAACTCAATGAACGATAGTGACGTGCTTTCCAGCAACCTTCCAGCCCCTGCTTTCTCTCTGTAGGACCTAGAAATTACGTCGTAGAGCGGTGGAAAATAATCACCGGCTGTTACGATTCATGTTCCTACAAACAGAGGGTACGAGAGTGACCCCGAAGCGCGCAGCTCCGATGAAGAGGCGGAGATATCAATCTACTCCTCACCCTCCAACCAGGGCTCCAACTCCCGTTCCTGGGACTGATTAGGAACGTATGCAAAGGCGTATCAATGAACTTACCAGAGAGTTGAAGACCTTGTGTACGCAGGGGGATTGTGAGCCTGATCTTGGGCAAAATCCTGGTTTATTGAACATGGTCATGGAGGCCCCAATAAAACGAAGCAAGGACGACGACTGGTGGCACAACCTGCATACTACCCAAATGTCGTCCCAGTAATCCGGCGGAGTCTCCGATGCTCTGGGAGATTTGATGCTCCCCTTTTCTAAGGAGATTTGGGCGGTAGTCCTAGATCGGCGTTATAGCTACCCCGAAGGGCTGCCAACGTTTAGAGGCGACGGAGATCCTATCAATCACGTCGCGATTTTGAATTGAGGAAGGGAACAGTTCGGGCGTCTGATTCACTCAAGTGCCGCATCTTCGTGGCAGGATTACAAGGCGATGCCCGAACCATACAGTCGTATGGCGGATTTATTCTAACTTTCTCTGAGCAATTCGCTCTCAATGTAGGACCGCTCCGAAACAGACAGGAACTATACAACCTAAAGTATATCCCGACAAAGATGAGTCTCCGGTCCTTCATAGAGAAATTTAATAGAACCGCTCGGGGTATCAAACTTGAGCTCAGAGATAAGATTGATATATTGCAGCAAGTCTTAGGACCGTGTGGCCTTTAAGCCAGTTTGGTAAAAAGTCCCCCATCAACCTTGGGAAAACTCCTTCAGAAAATCAACAAACATATTAAGTGGATGAAGCGCTGGGACCAAGCTATAGGAAGCCTAACGGAAATTCTGAGCGCATAGATCACATGGTTTCTTACCCTAAGAAACAACCCCAAGAAGTAGCAGTTGTAACGGAGAAGAACGCTACCGAGAAGAAGGAGGATAAACGGGTGTATTGTGAATTACATCATAATCATAATCACCCCACATTGAAATGCTCGCTATTGCATGAGACAGTAGCGGCAATGACAAATGAAAAGCCCAAACAGGATGATCCCTGTTAAGAGTAAAAATCTACTCTATGATGTTTTGATTTAGGTGTGGTTTACCTCTGGTATCCGGTTGCCGTAAAGAAAGAAACAACAAGTTATACGTGGGAAACCCGAGAATCAGGAGGAAAACCCACGGGGCACCAAACCCAGACAGAATTCACTAAGGATCTTGAAGTAGGTCTCTAGGGAACTCGCCCTCTGCTACATTTCTCGCTTCCGTTTTATAGAGGCGCTTAACACACTTTAATATTATATAATCTAATCGTGATCTTCTTTCCCACATCACAGCCGCCCTCGAGTTGATTTATACGACTTTTCGTCACGCCAAAGTTGCACTCCGTCGTCTGGAATAATGGCGCAACCATTTTTTACTTTTCCTCCCTGTCGATCGTATTCCTGTTTACCGATCGTAGCAGCCGTCGATCCCTGCTTCGCTCCAGACGATCCCGATCGACTATGGCGATCGGACATACTAATGCTAACTTCTCTTTCATTTTTATTAAAAAGTGATCCCAATCCGCTGTCATAAGTCGTGCATTAACATTAGCCCATCAACATCAACCGATCATCGTTGTGGAACGTCGAAAGAAGTTGACATTGCCAAGACTTATGTGCAGCCACAGATCGACAACCATCATTCCGATCGACACGTGCCCTTTCAAATTCTGACATTTTGTACGACGTGTCAAATCCGTTCCATTGCCGTCCTTGTAAACTATGTAGAATCCGGAAAGGCACAATCTCAATTGTCCACGTGGCGCAATCCCGAGCGTTGATTTCAAATAAAACCCTCGCCATCGCCATTTTTCCCAATCGCGCTCTCTAAACCATTTTCCCTCTTTGATTCCATGCGATTTCCGGCAACTCTTCAATCAACTCCGCCAACTATTCTTTCCTTTCCCGATCTACTCATATTCATCCAGGTTTTTCTCCTTTCCTTGTTTCTATAATCTCCATCTTGGTTTTATTCCCTTTTTTCGCATAAACGCAATTTTTATGTTGTTCCCGTTGTTTCTATAATTTTTCTGGGTTTCTTAGCGGATTTGCACATTTTTCTTTGTGGATATTTGATTTATGATGTTTATCCTTACTCGCAGATGGTTCCATCTCTGAATCTTGACACGGTTTGCGAAAAATTTAACTTTCCTGATGAATATCAATTGGAAACGGGCGAGCCAAGTTCTGAGCCGTGGCCCGTTGCAGGACGATCGTCACTGAGCAATGCTGTGCCAGTGAGGATTTCTGCACTGAAGAATGGGTTGAGGTTTCCACTTCATCCATTCGTCGCTGAACTTTTGTTGGCCCTGGCGATGCTTGTTTTTGCTCTGATGCCAAGCAGCTACTTGTTAATCGTCGCTTTCATCCACTACTGCGACGCTGCTAAAATAGCACCTACTGTCACCAACTTCCTGACGATCTACAAAGTGATGTGGTGATCGGGCACCCATGTTTTTGCCCAACGTAAGCTGTGGTATTTCTTTAGCAGAGGGAAAAACAATGATCTTACGTAATCGACGAGACATGATCAGCTTCCACCCATTTGGAAAAATATTCCACAGCTACAATATAAAACTTTCTCTGATTCATCGATCGAGGAAATGGTCTCAGAATTTGGATCCCCCATTTATCAAAAGGACAAGGGAGTGGGGTGGAACTCAACTCCAAACCTGGTTGTCGATGATAATTGGCATCATATTGACATGGTTGACACTTTTTAACGAAATCCTTTGCGTCGGCCATCATGGTGGGCCAAAAGAAACCCAATCGACTTATCTTGAGGACCAAAGATCTTGTCCCTGAATGATTTCTACAGACTCCCTCATGTAACTCGCTAAGTGCTGATCGGACTTCTAAGGGACAAAGGCATCTCAATAACGGTCCCTCAAAAGACCTTTTGTATAAGACTTGGTCCTAAATAACAAACCTCTGTCCCCATAACTCCATCCCACGTCGCTCGCTTCTTTCATCAGGGAGAACACCGTCTTGCAATCCTGGAAAATTTGCTGCTAAGCGTGGCAACACATCAGCCTCGCGATTTTCTTCCCTAGGCACATGTGACAACACAAATGATTTCAAAGATTTCACAATTTTGACCACTTCCTCCTTATATTGTTGCATGGCATGCTCATGGGTCTCAATGGTTCCTGCAAACTGTTCGGCGACCAATTTAGAATCCTTAAACCCGCGGATATGCATTACCCCTATATCCAAAGCAAGGCGAACCCCTGCAATCAATGCCTCGTATTCTGCCGCATTATTAGAACAAGTAAAAGAGAACTTCACCTCCGCGTTTATATGCTCTCCTAGATAAGTAATAAAACAAATCCCAGCTCTAGCCCCACCTTGTGTAGACCCATCGACAAACATGTCCCAGACATCATCTTCTTGCTCAGTAACCACCATGGACCTTGTCATTTCTACCACAAAGTCTGCCAAAACCTGAGCCTTTATGGGCCTTCGGGGTACAAATTCCAAATTCATCGCACTTAACTGAATAGCCCATTTGGACAATCTTGTAGTCGTATCCAATTTAGAGAAAATAGCTTCCAAAAGTTTATCAGTAAAAACTTGAATATGGCAGCCCTCAAAATAATGCTTCAGCTTAACCGAAGCCTTCTTTAAAGCCAAGAGGAATTTTTCAATGTTTGGGTACTTTGTCTCCGCCGGAAGCAATGTGTGGCTAACATAATACACTGGTCGATGATTCCCTTCACCGATCGTCACTAAAGCAGCGTTTATTGCGATGGTCGAGATTGCTAGATAAAGGGCCAGGGGCTCCTCGCTCGTCGCGCTCACTAAAAGAGGTGGACTAGATAGATATTACTTCAAATCGTCGAATTCCCCGTTACATTCTTCATCCCATTCCAGCTTGTTACCTTATTGGAGGACTTTGAAGAAAGGCAAGGCTCGATCGGCAGACCTGGAAATAAAGTTGTTCAAGGCAGCCAATCCACTGGTTAGGCTTTGAAATTCCTTTTTCATTCTTGGTGGGAGCATGTAAATGATGACTTTTTGTTTTTTTTGGGTTTGCCTCGATTCCTCTTTCTGAGACATAGTGCCCCAGGAACTTTCCACTAAGAATGCCGAAGTAACATTTGGCAGGATTGAACTTCAAATGGTATTTTCGACAAACTTGGAAACACTTCGACAAATATGAAATATGGTCCTCATCATTCATTGACTTAACAATCATATCGTCCACATAAACTTCCATTTCCTTTCCTATCAAATATTTGAAAATTAAATTAACTAAACGCTGGTAAGTAGCCCCAGCGTTCTTCAATCCGAACGGCATCGCAGTATAGCAGAAGACGCCACTTGGCGTTACGAACGAAGACTTTTTCTGGTCCCCCTTGGCGAGAAAAATCTGGTAGTGCCCAGAGTATGCGTCCATAGTACTCATCATAGTGCTCCCGGCAACAGCGTCAACCAATTTGTCAATGTGCGGAATGGGATAGGGTTCAGATTCACATAATTTATTCAACCCCTTCTAATCGACACACATTTGTCATTTTCCTCTTGCTTTTGGCACCACCACCGGATTGGCCACCCACTCGGAATATTTGATTTCTTCTACATACCTGGAGGCCACAAGCTTTGCAGTTTCTTGCCCGATAATCTCCACTACTTGTGGTGAAAAACGACGTAGTTTTTGCCTTACCGATCGAGAGTTAGGATGAGTATTAATATGATGCTCCATTACTTCCCTGTCTATTCCCCGCAAATCCTTTGGACTCCACGCAAAGATCTCTACATTATCCTGCAACAGTTTAATCAATTCACTTTCAAATGGAGGAGTAAGGTACAAGCCAATTTGAGTGATCTTCTCAATATCCCCATGAATAAGTTCCACAGTTTTAAATCCAGTTAGCTCCATAGCTATTCTTGGCTCTCGTAAATCTTCAATGGCATGCACCCTGGATCGACATGCGGAAACATAGCATGTACGAGCAATAGCTTGATCGACACTTACGGTCACTATCCCATCATTGGTAGGAAATTTGAGCTTTAAATGAACCGTAGAGGGTACAACTTCAATTGCATTGAGCCGCGGTCATCCCAAGATCACGTTGTACGAGATATCAATGTCCATAGCTACATACTATAACATCTCTGTCCGAGATTTTTCTCCACATCCGATCGTTGTTGGCAAGAGGATTTTTCCACGTGGGGTGATCGATCGTTGGTCAAAAGACCATAATGTTACCGCCACAGTCTGCAGGTCGGCTTCACTGATTCCCATAGAGTCGATTACTCCCTTAGATATTATATTGCAAGAACTTCCCTGATCAACCAAAATCTGATGTACCCTACGATTGGCAATAACAACAGTTATCACAATGGGATCATTCTGAGGTTCGAAAATAAATTCCTTGTCATCGTCGTCGAATGTTATATATGTTTTTGGCACTTTCCGAGTCTCATAGATCGACATGACTCGCGACGAATTCGGTATTTCCCTAACATGGCGCTTCCTCTCCTTCTTGGTCATATCCCAGCGATCCCCACCAGAAATCACAAAGATTTCTGGGCACATCATGTTGTTATCCACAGAATTGATATTTTCTGGATTATCCCTTTCGGCTGGTAGATTCGTTGGAGTTGGCGGGAGAACTTATGGGGTAGAGGGTTGTCGGTTGTCCCGTCGATTGTCGCCATATCGATCATTCTGCGGGTCACTCCATCGTCTCCCACCACGGTCGCCACGTTGACTGTTCCTCCATTGTCCTTGATGGTTTTGCCACAGTCGGTCATTCTATTCATCATTTCTCTGGTGAGGTCCATAGCGGCAATCGTCATCCCTTTCACCTCTCCTCTGTCCCGATTCCTTCTCAGGGGTTTTGCCCCTCTTGTACTTCAGTACTCCATCTTTCACAATTCGTTTATGCGGTTTCCCAAAACATTACATTCATTTGTTGAGTGATCAGCATATTTATGTAATTCGCAGTATACCCTTTGATTCACAGTATCCGTGCCCCGAGTTCAGCGCGAATTCACTTCCCTCCATCTTTTATCCGAGGAATAGACCATCTTCTCGGCGGGCTTGGTAAAAAAAGGCTTCTTTTTGCCATGAAGAGCAGTCATAGTTTCTTCTACATTGATGTATATATTGATCTTTTGGATGAGTTGCCCCAAGGAAGTAGGCGGGTTCTTGATGAGACTGGTAGAGAGTCCGTATGGCCCAAGAACTTGTTGCAGTATGTCCAGCTTTTTCTTGGGATCCATTTTGGTCCCTCTTGCCACATGATTGAGCTTTTCAATGAATTGTCTCAACGTGGTCTTTCATGGATCATATCTTAAGGCATAAAGTTCGACTTTGCTCCTTGGCGGATCCACGTTGAGAGTGAATTGCTGCGTGAATAATATGGCAAAATCTTCAAAAGATCGTATAAATCCTGAAGGAAGATTTTTTAACCAAGATTTAGCTTCTTTCTGTAGGGTGGCAGCAAACAGCTTACATCGGACAGCGTCACTAGCACGAACTGTCCCCATCCTTAATTCAAAGTCTGATAAATGATCCAAGGGGTTCCCAGAACAGCCGAATGTAGGTATCCTGTTGGGTGCTCTAAACGAACGTTCGGGCACAAGTTTCATTATGTGCTCCGAGATTGGATGCAGATGCCTCTGAAGAAGTGTGGAAACCTCATTATCTGAGCAAGGATTATGATTGGCATCCTCCAAGTCTAGTAAAATGTCCTTTCCCACATCTCTCTTGATAGATTTCCTCATTGCCTCATGGAAAAAGCTGGTCGACGATTGGTATCCAGCCCCGGTCGTCGCCTTTTGATTGCGTCACACTCTGCAACCAACTCGTCAAAGCGAGCTTGGTATGGATCGACAACCAATCGTGGCAGCTTGTTCTGAGGCTGTAGGCCGATATTTTCTTCCTTGTCTGAACTTTGGTTTCTGCGCCGGTCGTATTCCGGGCATGCTTCAATTGAGCTCGTACTTGGAGGGTTCTAGGTCTGCGGCTGAACAACAGATTTATGCCGTGATGGCAAGATCGACTGTCGGAGGTCCCCCACCATTTCTTCTACCATTTTTTTGCAAAGATTGCGGATTGATAGTTATTACCTCTCTTCAAGCGATGCTGTTATGTGACCTTTGCAGTATGTCCAGCTTTTCCTTGGGATCCATTTTGGTACCTCTTGCCACATGAATGAACTTTTCAATGAACTATCTCAACGTTGTCTTTCCTGGAGAATATCTTAAGGCGCAAAGTTCGGCTTTGCTGCTTGGAGGACCCACGTTGGGAGTGAACTGCTGCGTGAATAATATGGAAAAATCATCAATAGATCGCATAGATCCTGAAGGAAGATTTTTGAACCAAGATTTAGCTTCTTTCTGTAGGGTGGCAGCAAACAGTTTACATCAGACAACGTCACTAGCACGAATTGTCCCCACCCTTAATTCAAAGTTTGATAAATGATCCAAGGGGTCCCCAGAACCGCCGAATGTAGGTATCCTGTCGGGTGCTCTGAACGAACGTTCAGGCGCAACTTTCATTATGTGTTCCGAGAATGGATGCAGATGCATTTGAAGCAGGGTGGAATCCCTATTATCTTAGCAAGGATTATGATAGACATCCTCCAAGTCTAGTAAAAAGTCCTTTCTCACATCTCTCTTGATAGGTTGACTCATTGCCTCATGGAAAAAGCTGGTCAACGATCGGTATCCAGCCCCGGTCGTCTCCTTTTGATTGCGTCCAACTCTACAACCAACTCGTCAAAGCGAGCTTAGTCTGGATCGACAACCATTCGTGGCAGTTCGTTCTAAGGCTGTCGACCGATATTTTCTTCCTTGTATGAACTTCGGTTTCTGCGCCGGTCATCTTCTGGGCATGCTTCAATTGAGCTCGTACTTGGAGGGTTCTAGGTCTGCGGTTGAACAACAGATTTATGCCGTGTTGGCAAGATCGACTGTCGGAGGTCCCCCACCATTTCTTCTACCATTTTTCGCATAGATTGCGGATCGATAGTTATTACCTCTCTTCCAGCGATGATGTTATGTGACTCCTACTGGTGTGCTTCCATCCCCTCCACAGATTTAGGGTTTTCCATAAAAAATAAAGACTAGCAGGCAAAGCTTCACAGTAGGTTTACCAGATCGGTCCCCACGGACGGCACCAAATGTTAAGAGTAAAAATCTACTCTATGATGTTTATAATTTAGGTGTGGTTTACTACTGGTATCCGGTTGCCGTAAAGAAAGAAACAACAAGTTATACGTGGGAAACCCGAGAACCGGGAGGAAAACCCATGCGGCACCAAACCCAGGCAGAATTCACTAAGGATCTTGAATTAGAAGGTCTCCGGGGAACTCGCCCTCTGCTACATTTCTCGCCTCCTTTTTATAGAGGCGCTTAACACACTTTAATATCACATAATCTAATCGTGATCTTCTTTTCTAACATCACAGCCACCCTCGAGCTGATTTATACGACTTTCCGCCACGCCAAAGTCGCACTCCGCGGTCTGGAATAATGACGCATCTATTTTTGACTTTTCCTCCATGTCGATCGTATTCTTGTTTACCGATCGCAGCAGACGTCAATCTCTGCTTCGCTTAAGACAATCCCGATTGACTATGGCGATCGGACATAATAATGCTAACTTCTCTCTCATATTTATTAAAAACCGATCCCGACCCGCGGACATAAGTCGTGCATTAACAATCCCAATGGCAAAAGAACATAATTTCCCAAAGAGGTCGTCAGGGTGACGATCGTCAAAGGCCACGGGGCAGAGACAACCGAAGGCAACCCGGAAATTATTATGATAGGACAGAGAACCAAAGGTCAACTCCGCCTGAAAATGAAAGAGACCAGCATGATCGAGAGAACCGTGGCCAGGGTCGAAGACGAAGATGTTGGAGTCAGGGCGGCAGGGCCTCGCGGAATGAAGGTGGAAGACAGGAGAATCCCCTCCTCCACCTGCTGAAATGGCCACTCAACCTCCTCAAAACGAGGCAGTGCCCAGAGAAAGAGAAGTGTCCGGAGATATTTATGTTATCTCCGGTCGAATAAGAATAAATGAATCGGTCAGGGACCGAAAGAGAGCAGCGCGCGGAGATTCTGAAAAAAGTTATGAGTCTGTGGCGCTAGTTAAATATGACGCTATGGAGCGGTCCTCTTCTTACGAGGACACCATCACCTTCACCGCGGCTCATCCGGAAGGAATTACTGACTCATGTGATGATCCTCTCATCATCACTGGAATTATGGCCAATCGTCGGGTCCACAAGATTTTGGTGGACACTAGGGCTTCGTGCAACTTGATAAAGCGCGAAGTAGATGAAATGTTGGGGGTTCCTCGTCATGATCTCCCCATTGCAAACATCATCCTCTGGTCATTCGACCAGAGGAGCGTCATTCCGTGCGAGAAGATCTTATTCCCCATTACCTTGAGAGATCAACCCTGGAATTTATTGTTGCGGAAGTTGAATTGGCTTACAACGCCATCATTGGACGGATCGGCTCAGTAAGTTTGAGGCGGTTCCTTCTACTTATCACATGATAGTCAAATTCCCCTCCGCCAATGGAGTAATATCTGTAAAGGGGGACCAAATTGTTGCAAGACAATCCTACATGAGCTCGTGTCGAACTTTGGCACTAATCAAGAGAGGTAGGGTGGATTTGCTGGAAGAGCCACCGCACCCGAGGAAAACGATGGAACTCATCAGGTTCAAATTGATTAACTTGGTTGAAGGAGATTCAACAAAGACTACTCGCATCGGGGTACATTTGGCCCATCTTTTAAAGAAGAATTGGTCCACTTGCTGAGAAGTCATGTGGATATATTTGCTTGGACCCTAGACGATGTTCCGGGGATCGACCGATCCAAAAGTGAACATTGGATCAACACTGCGCCCGGAGCTAAGCCTATCCAGCAAAAGAGGAGACGTTTTTCTCCTGAAAAAATTTAAGTGATTCTGGCGGAAGCGAATAAGCTGTTGCGATCTGGTTTCATCAGAGAAATCCACTATACTGAATGGGTTGCAAACCTTATGGTGGTTTCCAAGGCAGTTGGGAAATGGAGTGTGTGCATAGATTTTACCGATGTAAACAAGAGCTGAGAATCTGACCCTTTCCCCCTTCCACATATCGATCGATTGGTGGACGTTGTTGCTGGCAGCACTATGATGAGTACCATGGATGCTTACTCAGGGTACCATCAGATCTTCCTTGCTGAAGACGATCAGAAGAAGTCGGCATTCATGACCGAAGATTGTGTATATTGCTATTTGGTCATGCCTTTCGGCTTGAAGAATGTTGGAGCAACATACCAGAGGCTGGTTAATAAAATTTTTAGAGATTTGATAAGCCACATAATGGAAGTGTATGTTGACGATATGATTGTCAAGTCTATGAATGATGAAGACCATATTTCTTATTTGTCTCGTTGTTTCGAAGTGTGCCGTAAATATAAGCTCAAACTAAATCCAAACAAGTGTTGCTTCGGGATTTGAAGTGGCAAGTTCCTTAGATATTATGTTTCTGAGAAAGGATAGAGGTTAACCCTGAATAAGTTCAGGTCATTATAGACATGTAACCTCCAAGAAACAAAAGGCAATTCAAAGGCTGACTGGCCGCTTAGCTGCTCTAAGCAGATTTATTTCCAGATCTACGGATCAGGCCTTACCCTTCTTCACAGTGTTAAAGAAAGCTAGCCATTTGGACTGGACCGAAGAATGCGACCGAGCTTTCTCAGAATTGAAAATTTAATTGAGCACTCCCCCTATGATGGTGAGTCCAAGCAGCGATGAACGTTTGGGATATATCTAGCTGTATCTTAAGTTGCAGTAAGCATAGCTCTGGTTACCATTAGAGATGATGTTCACAAACTTGTTTATTACGTGAGTCACTCTTTGGTATGGGCAGAACCAAGATACACTAAACTGGAAAAATTCATGCTGACATAGAAGAAAACTATATCTAAGTTGAGGCATTATTTTGAAGGTCGAATGGTTTATGTCCATACTGATCAGCCTTTGAAACAGTTCTGAATCAGGCAGATCTGAACGAGACATTATCTAAATGGGCAATCAAAATCAGCTCCATGTATATGGAGTTTGTGCCCCGAAGGGCGATCAAAGCTCAGGTTCTTGCTGACTTCGTGTTCGAAATGACCCGATCAGCTATATTCTTAAACCATGAAGATGATCGATGGATCAACCTTCGAAGGAAAAGGGGCAGACATTACCCTTATTACGCTACAAGGTGATGTTATTCACTCCTCAGTTAAGTTGTTATTCTTAGGAACAAATAATATGGTGGAATATGAAGTTTTATTATCGAGAATGACCCTTGCTCGAAAGATGGGAGATGCTAAAGTATGAATGTTCTCGGATTCCAAGTTAGTCGTGGAACAATTTGCGGGGAGATTCGACACACATGAGTCTATGATGAAGTTGTATCATGCAAAAGTTGTGGAATTATCTAAGAAGTTCACCGAATTTTCACTTGACCATGTGGCGCGAGAACAGAGCAA